>JASJYW010000027.1:21921516-22286101 GCA_030386875.1 Morinoia aosen | reverse complement strand
CTCCTTTGTACGCTGTAGAGATACCTCGTGTACTCCTTTGTACGTTCTAGAGATATTTCCTGTACTCCTTTGTGCGCTGTAGAGATACCTTCTGTACTCCTTTGTGCGTTGTAGAGATACCTTCTGAACTCCTTTGTGCGCTGTAGAGATACCTTCTGTACTCCTTTGTACGCTGTAGAGATACCTCCTGTACTCCTTTGTACGTTCTAGAGATATTTCCTGTACTCCTTTGTGCGCTGTAGAGATACCTTCTGTACTCCTTTGTGCGCTGTAGAGATACCTTCTGTACTCCTTTGTGCGCTGTGGAGATACCTTCTGTACTCCTTTGTGCGCTGTAGAGATACCTTCTGTACTCCTTTGTACGCTGTAGAGATACCTCGTCTACTCCTTTGTACGTTCTAGAGATATTTCCTGTACTCCTTTGTGCGCTGTAGAGATACCTTCTGTACTCCTTTGTGCGCTGTAGAGATACCTTCTGTACTCCTTTGTGCGCTGTAGAGATACCTTCTGTACTCCTTGTGCTCTGTAGAGATACCTTCTGTATTCCTTTGTGCGCTGTAGAGATACCTTCTGTACTCCTTTGTGCGCTGTAGAGATACCTTCTGTACTCCTTTGTGCTCTGTAGAGATACCTTCTGTACTCCTTTGTGCGCTGTAGAGATACCTTCTGTACTCCTTTGTGCGCTGTAGAGATACCTTGTGTACTCCTTTGTACGTTCTAGAGATATTTCCTGTACTCCTTTGTGCGCTGTAGAGATACCTTCTGTACTCCTTTGTGCGCTGTAGAGATACCTTCTGTACTCCTTTGTGCGCTGTAGAGATACCTCGTGTACTCCTTTGTACGTTCTAGAGATATTTCCTGTACTCCTTTGTGCGCTGTAGAGATACCTTCTGTACTCCTTTGTGCGCTGTGGAGATACCTTCTGTACTCCTTTGTGCGCTGTAGAGATACCTTCTGTACTCCTTTGTACGCTGTAGAGATACCTTCTGTACTCCTTTGTACGCTGTAGAGATACCTCGTGTACTCTTTTGTACGTTCTAGAGATATTTCCTGTACTAATCTGTGCGCTGTAGAGATACCTTCTGTACTCCTTTGTGCGCTGCAGAGATACCTTCTGTACTCCTTTGTGCGCTGTAGAGATACCTTCTGTACTCCTTTGCGCGCTGTAGAGATACCTTCTGTACTCCTTTGTGCGCTGTAGAGATACCTTCTGTACTCCTTTGTGCGCTGTAGAGATACCTTCTGTACTCCTTTGTACGCTGTAGAGATACCTCGTGTACTCCTTTGTACGTTCTAGAGATATTTCCTGTACTCCTTTGTGCGCTGTAGAGATACCTTCTGTACTCCTTTGTGCGCTGTAGAGATACCTTCTGTACTCCTTTGTGCGCTGTAGAGATACCTTCTGTACTCCTTTGTACGCTGTAGAGATACCTTCTGTACTCCTTTGTGCGCTGTAGAGATACCTTCTGTACTCCTTTGTACGCTGTAGAGATACCTCGTGTACTCCTTTGTACGTTCTAGAGATATTTCCTGTACTCTTTGTGCGCTGTAGAGATACCTTCTGTACTCCTTTGTGCGCTGTAGAGATACCTTCTGTACTCCTTTGTGCGCTGTAGAGATACCTTCTGTACTCCTTTGTGCGCTGTAGAGATACCTTCTGTACTCCTTTGTACGCTGTAGAGATACCTCGTGTACTCCTTTGTACGTTCTAGAGATATTTCCTGTACTCCTTTGTGCGCTGTAGAGATACCTTCTGTACTCCTTTGTGCGCTGTAGAGATACCTTCTGTACTCCTTTGTGCGCTGTAGAGATACCTTCTGTACTCCTTTGTGCGCTGTAGAGATACCTTCTGTACTCCTTTGTGCGCTGTAGAGATACCTTCTGTACTCCTTTGTGCGCTGTAGAGATACCTCGTGTACTCCTTTGTACGTTCTAGAGATATTTCCTGTACTCCTTTGTACGCTGTAGAGATACCTCGTGTACTCCTTTGTACGTTCTAGAGATATTTCCTGTACTCCTTTGTGCGCTGTAGAGATACCTTCTGTACTCCTTTGTGCGCTGTAGAGATACCTTCTGTACTCCTTTGTGCGCTGTAGAGATACCTTCTGTACTCCTTTGTGCGCTGTAGAGATACCTTCTGTACTCCTTTGTGCGCTGTAGAGATACCTTCTGTACTCCTTTGTGCGCTGTAGAGATATCTTCTGTACTCCTTTGTACGCTGTAGAGACCCTCGTGTACTCCTTTGTACGTTCTAGAGATATTTCCTGTACTCCTTTGTGCGCTGTAGAGATACCTTCTGTACTCCTTTGTGCGCTGTAGAGATACCTTCTGTACTCCTTTGTGCGCTGTAGAGATACCTTCTGTACTCCTTTGTGCGCTGTAGAGATACCTTCTGTACTCCTTTGTGCGCTGTAGAGATACCTTCTGTACTCCTTTGTATGCTGTAGAGATACCTTCTGTACTCCTTTGTGCGCTGTAGAGATACATTCTGTACTCCTTTGTGCGCTGTAGAGATACCTTCTGTACTCCTTTGTACGCTGTAGAGATACCTTCTGTACTCTTTTGTGCGCTGTAGAGATACCTTCTGTACTTCTTTGTACGCTGTAGAGATACCTCGTGTACTCCTTTGTACGTTCTAGAGATATTTCCTGTACTCCTTTGTGCGCTGTAGAGATACCTTCTGTACTTTTTTGTGCGCTGTAGAGATACCTTCTGTACTCCTTTGTGCGCTGTAGAGATACCTTCTGTACTCCTTTGTGCGCTGTAGAGATACCTTGTGTACTCCTTTGTACGTTCTAAAGATATTTCCTGTACTCCTTTGTGCGCTGTAGAGATACCTTTTGTACTCCTTTGTGCGCTGTAGAGATACCTTCTGTACTCCTTTGTACGCTGTAGAGATACCTCGTGTACTCCTTTGTACGTTCTAGAGATATTTCCTGTACTCCTTTGTGCGCTGTAGAGATACCTTCTGTACTCCTTTGTGCGCTGTAGAGATACCTTCTGTACTCCTTTGTACGCTGTAGAGATACCTCGTGTACTCCATTGTACGTTCTAGAGATATTTCCTGTACTCCTTTGTGCGCTGTAGAGATACCTTCTGTACTCCTTTGTGCGCTGTAGAGATACCTTCTGTACTCCTTTGTGCGCTGTAGAGATACCTTCTGTACTCCTTTGTGCGCTGTAGAGATACCTTCTGTACTCCTTTGTACGCTGTAGAGATACCTCGTGTACTCCTTTGTACGTTCTAGAGATATTTCCTGTACTCTTTTGTGCGCTGTAGGGATACCTTCTGTACTCCTTTGTGCGCTGTAGAGATACCTTCTGTACTCCTTTGTGCGCTGTAGAGATACCTTCTGTACTCCTTTGTGCGCTGTAGAGATAACTTCTGTACTCCTTTGTACGCTGTAGAGATACCTCGTGTACTCCTTTGTACGTTCTAGAGATATTTCCTCTACTCCTTTGTGCGCTGTAGAGATACCTTCTGTACTCCTTTGTGCGCTGTAGAGATACCTTCTGTTCTCCTTTGTGCGCTGTAGAGATACCTTCTGTACTCCTTTGTGCGCTGTAGAGATACCTTCTGTACTCCTTTGTGCGCTGTAGAGATACCTCGTGTACTCCTTTGTACGTTCTAGAGATATTTCCTGTACTCCTTTGTGCGCTGTAGAGATACCTTCTGTACTCCTTTGTGCGCTGTAGAGATACCTTCTGTACTCCTTTGTGCGCTGTAGAGATACCTTCTGTACTCCTTTGTACGCTGTAGAGATACCTCGTGTACTCCTTTGTACGTTCTAGAGATATTTCCTGTACTAATTTGTGCGCTGTAGAGATACCTTCTGTACTCCTTTGTGCGCTGTAGAGATACCTTCTGTACTCCTTTGTGCGCTGTGGAGATACCTTCTGTACTCCTTTGTGCGCTGTAGAGATACCTTCTGTACTCCTTTGTACGCTGTAGAGATACCTTCTGTACTCCTTTGTACGCTGTAGAGATACCTCGTGTACTCCTTTGTACGTTCTAGAGATATTTCCTGTACTCCTTTGTGCGCTGTAGAGATACCTTCTGTACTCCTTTGTGCGCTGTAGAGATACCTTCTGTACTCCTTTGTGCGCTGTAGAGATACCTTCTGTACTCCTTTGTGCGCTGTAGAGATACCTTCTGTACTCCTTTTTACGCTGTAGAGATACCTCGTGTACTCCTTTGTACGTTCTAGAGATATTTCCTGTACTTCTTTGTGCGCTGTAGAGATACCTTCTGTACTCCTTTGTGCGCTGTAGAGATACCTTCTGTACTCCTTTGTGCGCTGTAGAGATACCTTCTGTACTCCTTTGTGCGCTGTAGAGATACCTTCTGTACTCCTTTGTGCGCTGTAGAGATACCTTCTGTACTCCTTTGTGCGCTGTAGAGATACCTCGTGTACTCCTTTGTACGTTCTAGAGATATTTCCTGTACTCCTTTGTGCGCTGTAGAGATACCTTCTGTACTCCTTTGTGCGCTGTAGAGATACCTTCTGTACTCCTTTGTGCGCTGTAGAGATACCTTCTGTACTCCTTTGTACGCTGTAGAGATACCTCGTGTACTCCTTTGTACGTTCTAGAGATATTTCCTGTACTAATTTGTGCGCTGTAGCGATACCTTCTGTACTCCTTTGTGCGCTGTAGAGATACCTTCTGTACTCCTTTGTGCGCTGTGGAGATTCCTTCTGTACTCCTTTGTGCGCTGTAGAGATACCTTCTGTACTCCTTTGTACGCTGTAGAGATACCTTATGTACTCCTTTGTACGCTGTAGAGATACCTCGTGTACTCCTTTGTACGTTCTAGAGATATTTCCTCTACTCCTGTGTGCGCTGTAGAGATACCTTCTGTACTCCTTTGTGCGCTGTAGAGATACCTTCTGTACTCCTTTGTGTGCTGTAGAGATACCTTCTGTACTCCTTTGTGCGCTGTAGAGATACCTTCTGTACTCCTTTGTGCGCTGTAGAGATACCTTCTGTACTCCTTTGTGCGCTGTAGAGATACCTTCTGTACTTCTTTGTACGCTGTAGAGATACCTCGTGTACTCCTTTGTACGTTCTAGAGATATTTCCTGTACTCCTTTGTGCGCTGTAGAGATTCCTTCTGTACTCCTTTGTGCGCTGTAGAGATACCTTCTGTACTCCTTTGTGCGCTGTAGAGATACCTTCTGTACTCCTTTGTACGCTGTAGAGATACCTTCTGTACTCCTTTGTGCGCTGTAGAGATACCTTCTGTACTCCTTTGTACGCTGTAGAGATACCTCGTGTACTCCTTTGTACGTTCTAGAGATATTTCCTGTACTCTTTTGTGCGCTGTAGAGATACCTTCTGTACTCCTTTGTGCGCTGTAGAGATACCTTCTGTACTTCTTTGTGCGCTGTAGAGATACCTTCTGTACTCCTTTGTGCGCTGTAGAGATACCCTCTGTACTCCTTTGTGCGCTGTAGAGATACCTTCTGTACTCCTTTGTGCGCTGTAGAGATACCTTCTGTACTCATTTGTGCGCTGTAGAGATACCTTCTGTACTCCTTTGTGCGCTGTAGAGATACCTTCTGTACTCCTTTGTACGCTGTAGAGATACCTCGTGTACTCCTTTGTACGTTCTAGAGATATTTCCTGTACTCCTTTGTGCGCTGTAGAGATACCTTCTGTACTCCTTTGTGCGCTGTAGAGATACCTTCTGTGCTCTTTTGTGCGCTGTAGAGATACCTTCTGTACTCCTTTGTGCGCTGTAGAGATACCTTCTGTACTCCTTTGTGCGCTGTAGAGATACCTTCTGTACTCCTTTGTGCGCTGTAGAGATACCTTCTGTACTCCTTTGTACGCTGTAGAGATACCTCGTGTACTCCTCTGTACGTTCTAGAGATATTTCCTGTACTCATTTGTGCGCTGTAGAGATACCTTCTGTACTCCTTTGTGCGCTGTAGAGATACCTTCTGTACTCCTTTGTGCGCTGTAGAGATACCTTCTGTACTCCTTTGTGCGCTGTAGAGATACCTTCTGTACTCCTTTGTGCGCTGTAGAGATACCTTCTGTACTCCTTTGTATGCTGTAGAGATACCTTCTGTACTCCTTTGTGCGCTGTAGAGATACCTTCTGTACTCCTTTGTGCGCTGTAGAGATACCTTCTGTACTCCTTTGTACGCTGTAGAGATGACTTCTGTACTCTTTTGTGCGCTGTAGAGATACCTTCTGTACTTCTTTGTACGCTGTAGAGATACCTCGTGTACTCCTTTGTACGTTCTAGAGATTTTTCATGTACTCCTTTGTGAGCTGTAGAGATACCTTCTGTACTCCTTTGTGCGCTGTAGAGATACCTTCTGTACTCCTTTGTGCGCTGTAGAGATACCTTCTGTACTCCTTTGTGCGCTGTAGAGATACCTTCTGTACTCCTTTGTGCGCTGTAGAGATACCTTCTGTACTCCTTTGTACGCTGTAGAGATACCTTCTGTACTTGTTTGTGCGCTGTATAGATACCTTCTGTACTCCTTTGTACGCTGTAGAGATACCTCGTGTACTTCTTTGTACGTTCTAGAGATATTTCCTGTACTCCTTTGTGCGCTGTAGAGATACCTTCTGTACTCCTTTGTGCGCTGTAGAGATACCTTCTGTACTCCTTTGTGCGCTGTAGAGATACCTTCTGTACTCCTTTGTGCGCTGTAGAGATACCTTCTGTACTCCTTTGTGCGCTGTAGTGATACCTTCTGTACTCGTTTGTGCGCTGTAGAGATACCTCGTGTACTCCTTTGTACGTTCTAGAGATATTTCCTGTACTCCTTTGTGCGCTGTAGAGATACCTTCTGTACTCCTTTGTGCGCTTTAGAGATACCTTCTGTACTCCTTTGTGCGCTGTAGAGATAACTCGTGTACTCCTTTGTACGTTCTAGAGATATTTCCTGTACTCCTTTGTGCGCTGTAGAGATACCTTCTGTACTCCTATGTGCGCTGTAGAGATACCTTCTGTACTCCTTTGTGCGCTGTAGAGATACCTTCTGTACTCCTTTGTGCGCTGTAGAGATACCTTCTGTACTTCGTTGTGCGCTGTAGAGATACCTTCTGTACTCCTTCGTACGCTGTAGAGATACCTCGTGTACTCCTTTGTACGTTCTAGAGATATTTCCTGTACTCCTTTGTGCGCTGTAGAGATACCTTCTGTACTCCTTTGTGCGCTGTACAGGTACCTTCTGTACTCCTTTGTGCGCTGTCGAGATACCTTCTGTACTCTTTTATGCGCGGTAGAGATACCTTCTGTACTCCTTTGTACGCTGTAGAGATACCTCGTGTACTCCTTTGTACGTTCTAGAGATATTTCCTGTACTCCTTTGTGCGCTGTAGAGATACCTTCTGTACTCCTTTGTGCGCTGTAGAGATACCTTCTGTACTCCTTTGTGCGCTGTAGAGATACCTTCTGTAGTCCTTTGTGCGCTGTAGAGATACCTTCTGTACTCCTTTGTGCGCTGTATAGATACCTTCTGTACTCCTTTTTGCGCTGTAAAGATACCTTCTGTACTCCTTTGTGCGCTGTAGAGATACCTTCTGTACTCCTTTGTGCGCTGTAGAGATACCTTCTGTACTCCTTTGTGCGCTGTAGAGATACCTCGTGTACTCCTTTGTACGCTGTAGAGATACCTTCTGTACTCCTTTGTGCGCTGTAGAGATACCTTCTGTACTCCTTTGTGCGCTGTAGAGATACCTTCTGTACTCCTTTGTGCGCTGTAGAGATACCTCGTGTACTCCTTTGTACGTTCTAGAGATATTTCCTGTACTCCTTTGTGCGCTGTAGAGATACCTTCTGTACTCCTTTGTGCGCAGTAGAGATACCTTCTGTACTCCTTTGTGCGCTGTAGAAATACGTCTTGTACTCCTTTGTGCGCTCTAGAGATACCTTCTGTACTCCTTTGTGCGCTGTAGAGATACCTTCTGTACTCCTTTGTGCGCTGTAGAGATACCTTCTGTACTCCTTTGTACGCTGTAGAGATACCTCGTGTACTCCTTTGTACGTTCTAGAGATATTTCCTGTACTCCTTTGTGCGCTGTAGAGAGACCTTCTGTACTCCTTTGTGCGCTGTAGAGATACCTTCTGTACTCCTTTGTGCGCTGTAGAGATACCTTCTGTACTCCTTTGTGCACTGTAGAGATACCTTCTGTACTCCTTTGTGCGCTGTAGAGATACCTTCTGTACTCCGTTGTGCGCTGTAGAGATACCTTCTGTACTTCTTAGTACGCTGTAGAGATACCTCGTGTACTCCTTTGTACGTTCTAGAGATATTTCCTGTACTCCTTTGTGCGCTGTAGAGATACCTTCTGTACTCCTTTGTGCGCTGTAGAGATACCTTCTGTACTCCTTTGTGCGCTGTAGAGATACCTTCTGTACTCCTTTGTGCGCTGTAGAGATACCTTCTTTACTCCTTTGTGCGCTGTAGAGATACCTTCTGTACTCCTTTGTGCGCTGTAGAGATACCTTCTGTACTCCTTTGTGCGCTGTAGAGATACCTTCTGTACTCCTTTGTGCGCTGTAGAGATACCTTCTGTACTCCTTTGTGCGCTGTAGAGATACCTTCTGTACTCCTTTGTGCGCTGTAGAGATACCTTCTGTACTCCTTTGTACGCTGTAGAGATACCTCGTGTACTCCTTTGTACGTTTTAGAGATATTTCCTGTACTCCTTTGTACGTTCTAGAGATATTTCCTGTACTCCTTTGTGCGCTGTAGAGATACCTTCTGTACTCCTTTGTGCGCTGTAGAGATACCTTCTGTACTCCTTTGTGCGCTGTATAGATACCTTCTGTACTCCTTTGTGCGCTGTAGAGATACCTTCTGTACTCCTTTGTGCGCTGTAGAGATACCTTCTGTACTCCTTTGTGCGCTGTAGAGATACCTTCTGTACTCCTTTGTGCGCTGTAGAGATACCTTCTGTACACCTTTGTGCGCTGTAGAGATACCTTCTGTACTCCTTTGTACGCTGTAGAGATACCTTCTGTACTCCTTTGTACGCTGTAGAGATACCTCGTGTACTCCTTTGTACGTTCTAGAGATATTTCCTGTACTCCTTTGTGCGCTGTTGAGATAATTTCTGTACTCCTTTGTGCGCTGTAGAGATACCTTCTGTACTCCTTCGTGCGCTGTAGAGATACCTTCTGTACTCCTTTGTACGCTGTAGAGATACCTCGTGTGCACCTTTGTACGTTCTAAAGATATTTCCTGTACTCCTTTGTGCGCTGTAGAGATACCTTCTGTACTCCTTTGTGCGCTGTAGAGATACCTTCTGTACTCCTTTGTGCGCTGTAGAGATACCTTCTGTACTCCTTTGGGCGCTGTAGAGATACCTTCTGTACTCCTTTGTGCGCTGTAGAGATACCTTCTGTACTCCTTTGTGCGCTGTAGAGATACCTTCTGTACTCCTTTGGGCGCTGTAGAGATACCTTCTGTACTCCGTTGTGCGCTGTAGAGATACCTTCTGTACTTCTTAGTACGCTGTAGAGATACCTCGTGTACTCCTTTGTACGTTCTAGAGATATTTCCTGTACTCCTTTGTGCGCTGTAGAGATACCTTCTGTACTCCTTTGTGCGCTGTAGAGATACCTTCTGTACTCCTTTGTGCGCTGTAGAGATACCTTCTGTACTCCTTTGTGCGCTGTAGAAATACCTTCTTTACTCCTTTGTGCGCTGTAGAGATACCTTCTGTACTCCTTTGTGCGCTGTAGAGATACCTTCTGTACTCCTTTGTGCGCTGTAGAGATACCTTCTGTACTCCTTTGTGCGCTGTAGAGATACCTTCTGTACTCCTTTGTGCGCTGTAGAGATACCTTCTGTACTCCTTTGTGCGCTGTAGAGATACCTTCTGTACTCCTTTGTACGCTGTAGAGATACCTCGTGTACTCCTTTGTACGTTCTAGAGATATTTCCTGTACTCCTTTGTACGTTCTAGAGATATTTCCTGTACTCCTTTGTGCGCTGTAGAGATACCTTCTGTACTCCTTTGTGCGCTGTAGAGATACCTTCTGTACTCCTTTGTGCGCTGTATAGATACCTTCTGTACTCCTTTGTGCGCTGTAGAGATACCTTCTGTACTCCTTTGTGCGCTGTAGAGATACCTTCTGTACTCCTTTGTGCGCTGTAGAGATACCTCCTGTACTCCTTTGTGCGCTGTAGAGATACCTTCTGTACACCTTTGTGCGCTGTAGAGATACCTTCTGTTCTCCTTTGTGCGCTGAAGAGATACCTTCTGTACTCCTTTGTGCGCTGTAGAGATACCTCGTGTACTCCTTTGTACGTTCTAGAGATATTTCCTGTACTCCTTTGTGCGCTGTAGAGATACCTCGTGTACTCCTTTGTACGTTCTAGAGATATTTCCTGTACTCCTTTGTGCGCTGTAGAGATACCTTCTGTACTCCTTTGTGCGCTGTAGAGAAACCTTCTGTACTCCTTTGTGCGCTGTAGAGATACCTTCTGTACTCCTTTGTGCGCTGTAGAGACACCTTCTGTACTCCTTTGTGCGCTGTAGAGATACTTTCTGTACTCCTTTGTACGCTGTAGAGATACCTCGTGTACTCCTTTGTACGTTCTAGAGATATTTCCTGTACTCCTTTGTGCGCTGTAGAGATACCTTCTGTACTTCTTTGTGCGCTGTAGAGATACCTTCTGTACTCCTTTGTGCGCTGTAGAGATACCTTCTGTACTCCTTTGTGCGCTGTAGAGATACCTTCTGTACTCCTTTGTGCGCTGTAGAGATACCTTCTGTACTCCTTTGTGCGCTGTAGAGATACCTTCTGTACTCCTTTGTGCGCTGTAGAGATACGTTCTGTACTCCTTTGTACACTGTAGAGATACCTCGTGTACTCCTTTGTACGTTCTAGAGATATTTCCTGTACTCCTATGTGCGCTGTAGAGATACCTTCTGTACTCCTTTGTGCGCTGTAGAGATACCTTCTGTACTCCTTTGTGCGCTGTAGAGATACCTTCTGTACTCCTTTGTGCGCTGTAGAGATACCTTCTGTACTCCTTTGTGCGCTGTAGAGATACCTTCTGTACTCCTTTGTGCGCTGTAGAGATACCTTCTGTACTCCTTTGTACGCTGTAGAGATACCTCGTGTACTCCTTTGTACGTTCTAGAGATATTTCCTGTACTCCTTTGTGCGCTGTAGAGATACCTTCTGTACTCCTTTGTGCGCTGTAGAGATACCTTCTGTACTCCTTTGTGCGCTGTAGAGATACCTTCTGTACTCCTTTGTGCGCTGTAGAGATACCTTCTGTACTCCTTTGTGCGCTGTAGAGATACCTTCTGTACTCCTTTGTATGCTGTAGAGATACCTTCTGTACTCCTTTGTGCGCTGTAGAGATACCTTCTGTACTCTTTTGTGCGCAGTAGAGATATCTTCTGTACTCCTTTGTACGCTGTAGAGACCCTCGTGTACTCCTTTGTACGTTCTAGAGATATTTCCTGTACTCCTTTGTGCGCTGTAGAGATACCTTCTGTACTCCTTTGTGCGCT
This sequence comes from Morinoia aosen, assembly GCA_030386875.1. Classification (NCBI taxonomy): domain Eukaryota; kingdom Metazoa; phylum Arthropoda; class Malacostraca; order Amphipoda; family Talitridae; genus Morinoia; species Morinoia aosen. The sequence continues at coordinate 22,274,603 of JASJYW010000027.1, read as the reverse complement.
GTAGAGATACCTTCTGTACTCCTTTGTGCGCTGTAGAGATACCTTCTGTACTCCTTTGTGCGCTGTAGAGATACCTTCTGTACTCCTTTGTGCGCTGTAGAGATACCTTCTGTACTCCTTTGTATGCTGTAGAGATACCTTCTGTACTCCTTTGTGCGCTGTAGAGATACATTCTGTACTCCTTTGTGCGCTGTAGAGATACCTTCTGTACTCCTTTGTACGCTGTAGAGATACCTTCTGTACTCTTTTGTGCGCTGTAGAGATACCTTCTGTACTTCTTTGTACGCTGTAGAGATACCTCGTGTACTCCTTTGTACGTTCTAGAGATATTTCCTGTACTCCTTTGTGCGCTGTAGAGATACCTTCTGTACTTTTTTGTGCGCTGTAGAGATACCTTCTGTACTCCTTTGTGCGCTGTAGAGATACCTTCTGTACTCCTTTGTGCGCTGTAGAGATACCTTGTGTACTCCTTTGTACGTTCTAAAGATATTTCCTGTACTCCTTTGTGCGCTGTAGAGATACCTTTTGTACTCCTTTGTGCGCTGTAGAGATACCTTCTGTACTCCTTTGTACGCTGTAGAGATACCTCGTGTACTCCTTTGTACGTTCTAGAGATATTTCCTGTACTCCTTTGTGCGCTGTAGAGATACCTTCTGTACTCCTTTGTGCGCTGTAGAGATACCTTCTGTACTCCTTTGTACGCTGTAGAGATACCTCGTGTACTCCATTGTACGTTCTAGAGATATTTCCTGTACTCCTTTGTGCGCTGTAGAGATACCTTCTGTACTCCTTTGTGCGCTGTAGAGATACCTTCTGTACTCCTTTGTGCGCTGTAGAGATACCTTCTGTACTCCTTTGTGCGCTGTAGAGATACCTTCTGTACTCCTTTGTACGCTGTAGAGATACCTCGTGTACTCCTTTGTACGTTCTAGAGATATTTCCTGTACTCTTTTGTGCGCTGTAGGGATACCTTCTGTACTCCTTTGTGCGCTGTAGAGATACCTTCTGTACTCCTTTGTGCGCTGTAGAGATACCTTCTGTACTCCTTTGTGCGCTGTAGAGATAACTTCTGTACTCCTTTGTACGCTGTAGAGATACCTCGTGTACTCCTTTGTACGTTCTAGAGATATTTCCTCTACTCCTTTGTGCGCTGTAGAGATACCTTCTGTACTCCTTTGTGCGCTGTAGAGATACCTTCTGTTCTCCTTTGTGCGCTGTAGAGATACCTTCTGTACTCCTTTGTGCGCTGTAGAGATACCTTCTGTACTCCTTTGTGCGCTGTAGAGATACCTCGTGTACTCCTTTGTACGTTCTAGAGATATTTCCTGTACTCCTTTGTGCGCTGTAGAGATACCTTCTGTACTCCTTTGTGCGCTGTAGAGATACCTTCTGTACTCCTTTGTGCGCTGTAGAGATACCTTCTGTACTCCTTTGTACGCTGTAGAGATACCTCGTGTACTCCTTTGTACGTTCTAGAGATATTTCCTGTACTAATTTGTGCGCTGTAGAGATACCTTCTGTACTCCTTTGTGCGCTGTAGAGATACCTTCTGTACTCCTTTGTGCGCTGTGGAGATACCTTCTGTACTCCTTTGTGCGCTGTAGAGATACCTTCTGTACTCCTTTGTACGCTGTAGAGATACCTTCTGTACTCCTTTGTACGCTGTAGAGATACCTCGTGTACTCCTTTGTACGTTCTAGAGATATTTCCTGTACTCCTTTGTGCGCTGTAGAGATACCTTCTGTACTCCTTTGTGCGCTGTAGAGATACCTTCTGTACTCCTTTGTGCGCTGTAGAGATACCTTCTGTACTCCTTTGTGCGCTGTAGAGATACCTTCTGTACTCCTTTTTACGCTGTAGAGATACCTCGTGTACTCCTTTGTACGTTCTAGAGATATTTCCTGTACTTCTTTGTGCGCTGTAGAGATACCTTCTGTACTCCTTTGTGCGCTGTAGAGATACCTTCTGTACTCCTTTGTGCGCTGTAGAGATACCTTCTGTACTCCTTTGTGCGCTGTAGAGATACCTTCTGTACTCCTTTGTGCGCTGTAGAGATACCTTCTGTACTCCTTTGTGCGCTGTAGAGATACCTCGTGTACTCCTTTGTACGTTCTAGAGATATTTCCTGTACTCCTTTGTGCGCTGTAGAGATACCTTCTGTACTCCTTTGTGCGCTGTAGAGATACCTTCTGTACTCCTTTGTGCGCTGTAGAGATACCTTCTGTACTCCTTTGTACGCTGTAGAGATACCTCGTGTACTTCTTTGTACGTTCTAGAGATATTTCCTGTACTAATTTGTGCGCTGTAGCGATACCTTCTGTACTCCTTTGTGCGCTGTAGAGATACCTTCTGTACTCCTTTGTGCGCTGTGGAGATTCCTTCTGTACTCCTTTGTGCGCTGTAGAGATACCTTCTGTACTCCTTTGTACGCTGTAGAGATACCTTATGTACTCCTTTGTACGCTGTAGAGATACCTCGTGTACTCCTTTGTACGTTCTAGAGATATTTCCTCTACTCCTGTGTGCGCTGTAGAGATACCTTCTGTACTCCTTTGTGCGCTGTAGAGATACCTTCTGTACTCCTTTGTGTGCTGTAGAGATACCTTCTGTACTCCTTTGTGCGCTGTAGAGATACCTTCTGTACTCCTTTGTGCGCTGTAGAGATACCTTCTGTACTCCTTTGTGCGCTGTAGAGATACCTTCTGTACTTCTTTGTACGCTGTAGAGATACCTCGTGTACTCCTTTGTACGTTCTAGAGATATTTCCTGTACTCCTTTGTGCGCTGTAGAGATTCCTTCTGTACTCCTTTGTGCGCTGTAGAGATACCTTCTGTACTCCTTTGTGCGCTGTAGAGATACCTTCTGTACTCCTTTGTACGCTGTAGAGATACCTTCTGTACTCCTTTGTGCGCTGTAGAGATACCTTCTGTACTCCTTTGTACGCTGTAGAGATACCTCGTGTACTCCTTTGTACGTTCTAGAGATATTTCCTGTACTCTTTTGTGCGCTGTAGAGATACCTTCTGTACTCCTTTGTGCGCTGTAGAGATACCTTCTGTACTTCTTTGTGCGCTGTAGAGATACCTTCTGTACTCCTTTGTGCGCTGTAGAGATACCCTCTGTACTCCTTTGTGCGCTGTAGAGATACCTTCTGTACTCCTTTGTGCGCTGTAGAGATACCTTCTGTACTCATTTGTGCGCTGTAGAGATACCTTCTGTACTCCTTTGTGCGCTGTAGAGATACCTTCTGTACTCCTTTGTACGCTGTAGAGATACCTCGTGTACTCCTTTGTACGTTCTAGAGATATTTCCTGTACTCCTTTGTGCGCTGTAGAGATACCTTCTGTACTCCTTTGTGCGCTGTAGAGATACCTTCTGTGCTCTTTTGTGCGCTGTAGAGATACCTTCTGTACTCCTTTGTGCGCTGTAGAGATACCTTCTGTACTCCTTTGTGCGCTGTAGAGATACCTTCTGTACTCCTTTGTGCGCTGTAGAGATACCTTCTGTACTCCTTTGTACGCTGTAGAGATACCTCGTGTACTCCTCTGTACGTTCTAGAGATATTTCCTGTACTCATTTGTGCGCTGTAGAGATACCTTCTGTACTCCTTTGTGCGCTGTAGAGATACCTTCTGTACTCCTTTGTGCGCTGTAGAGATACCTTCTGTACTCCTTTGTGCGCTGTAGAGATACCTTCTGTACTCCTTTGTGCGCTGTAGAGATACCTTCTGTACTCCTTTGTATGCTGTAGAGATACCTTCTGTACTCCTTTGTGCGCTGTAGAGATACCTTCTGTACTCCTTTGTGCGCTGTAGAGATACCTTCTGTACTCCTTTGTACGCTGTAGAGATGACTTCTGTACTCTTTTGTGCGCTGTAGAGATACCTTCTGTACTTCTTTGTACGCTGTAGAGATACCTCGTGTACTCCTTTGTACGTTCTAGAGATTTTTCATGTACTCCTTTGTGAGCTGTAGAGATACCTTCTGTACTCCTTTGTGCGCTGTAGAGATACCTTCTGTACTCCTTTGTGCGCTGTAGAGATACCTTCTGTACTCCTTTGTGCGCTGTAGAGATACCTTCTGTACTCCTTTGTGCGCTGTAGAGATACCTTCTGTACTCCTTTGTACGCTGTAGAGATACCTTCTGTACTTGTTTGTGCGCTGTATAGATACCTTCTGTACTCCTTTGTACGCTGTAGAGATACCTCGTGTACTTCTTTGTACGTTCTAGAGATATTTCCTGTACTCCTTTGTGCGCTGTAGAGATACCTTCTGTACTCCTTTGTGCGCTGTAGAGATACCTTCTGTACTCCTTTGTGCGCTGTAGAGATACCTTCTGTACTCCTTTGTGCGCTGTAGAGATACCTTCTGTACTCCTTTGTGCGCTGTAGTGATACCTTCTGTACTCGTTTGTGCGCTGTAGAGATACCTCGTGTACTCCTTTGTACGTTCTAGAGATATTTCCTGTACTCCTTTGTGCGCTGTAGAGATACCTTCTGTACTCCTTTGTGCGCTTTAGAGATACCTTCTGTACTCCTTTGTGCGCTGTAGAGATAACTCGTGTACTCCTTTGTACGTTCTAGAGATATTTCCTGTACTCCTTTGTGCGCTGTAGAGATACCTTCTGTACTCCTATGTGCGCTGTAGAGATACCTTCTGTACTCCTTTGTGCGCTGTAGAGATACCTTCTGTACTCCTTTGTGCGCTGTAGAGATACCTTCTGTACTTCGTTGTGCGCTGTAGAGATACCTTCTGTACTCCTTCGTACGCTGTAGAGATACCTCGTGTACTCCTTTGTACGTTCTAGAGATATTTCCTGTACTCCTTTGTGCGCTGTAGAGATACCTTCTGTACTCCTTTGTGCGCTGTACAGGTACCTTCTGTACTCCTTTGTGCGCTGTCGAGATACCTTCTGTACTCTTTTATGCGCGGTAGAGATACCTTCTGTACTCCTTTGTACGCTGTAGAGATACCTCGTGTACTCCTTTGTACGTTCTAGAGATATTTCCTGTACTCCTTTGTGCGCTGTAGAGATACCTTCTGTACTCCTTTGTGCGCTGTAGAGATACCTTCTGTACTCCTTTGTGCGCTGTAGAGATACCTTCTGTAGTCCTTTGTGCGCTGTAGAGATACCTTCTGTACTCCTTTGTGCGCTGTATAGATACCTTCTGTACTCCTTTTTGCGCTGTAAAGATACCTTCTGTACTCCTTTGTGCGCTGTAGAGATACCTTCTGTACTCCTTTGTGCGCTGTAGAGATACCTTCTGTACTCCTTTGTGCGCTGTAGAGATACCTCGTGTACTCCTTTGTACGCTGTAGAGATACCTTCTGTACTCCTTTGTGCGCTGTAGAGATACCTTCTGTACTCCTTTGTGCGCTGTAGAGATACCTTCTGTACTCCTTTGTGCGCTGTAGAGATACCTCGTGTACTCCTTTGTACGTTCTAGAGATATTTCCTGTACTCCTTTGTGCGCTGTAGAGATACCTTCTGTACTCCTTTGTGCGCAGTAGAGATACCTTCTGTACTCCTTTGTGCGCTGTAGAAATACGTCTTGTACTCCTTTGTGCGCTCTAGAGATACCTTCTGTACTCCTTTGTGCGCTGTTGAGATACCTTCTGTACTCCTTTGTGCGCTGTAGAGATACCTTCTGTACTCCTTTGTACGCTGTAGAGATACCTCGTGTACTCCTTTGTACGTTCTAGAGATATTTCCTGTACTCCTTTGTGCGCTGTAGAGAGACCTTCTGTACTCCTTTGTGCGCTGTAGAGATACCTTCTGTACTCCTTTGTGCGCTGTAGAGATACCTTCTGTACTCCTTTGTGCACTGTAGAGATACCTTCTGTACTCCTTTGTGCGCTGTAGAGATACCTTCTGTACTCCGTTGTGCGCTGTAGAGATACCTTCTGTACTTCTTAGTACGCTGTAGAGATACCTCGTGTACTCCTTTGTACGTTCTAGAGATATTTCCTGTACTCCTTTGTGCGCTGTAGAGATACCTTCTGTACTCCTTTGTGCGCTGTAGAGATACCTTCTGTACTCCTTTGTGCGCTGTAGAGATACCTTCTGTACTCCTTTGTGCGCTGTAGAGATACCTTCTTTACTCCTTTGTGCGCTGTAGAGATACCTTCTGTACTCCTTTGTGCGCTGTAGAGATACCTTCTGTACTCCTTTGTGCGCTGTAGAGATACCTTCTGTACTCCTTTGTGCGCTGTAGAGATACCTTCTGTACTCCTTTGTGCGCTGTAGAGATACCTTCTGTACTCGTTTGTGCGCTGTAGAGATACCTTCTGTACTCCTTTGTACGCTGTAGAGATACCTCGTGTACTCCTTTGTACGTTTTAGAGATATTTCCTGTACTCCTTTGTACGTTCTAGAGATATTTCCTGTACTCCTTTGTGCGCTGTAGAGATACCTTCTGTACTCCTTTGTGCGCTGTAGAGATACCTTCTGTACTCCTTTGTGCGCTGTATAGATACCTTCTGTACTCCTTTGTGCGCTGTAGAGATACCTTCTGTACTCCTTTGTGCGCTGTAGAGATACCTTCTGTACTCCTTTGTGCGCTGTAGAGATACCTTCTGTACTCCTTTGTGCGCTGTAGAGATACCTTCTGTACACCTTTGTGCGCTGTAGAGATACCTTCTGTACTCCTTTGTACGCTGTAGAGATACCTTCTGTACTCCTTTGTACGCTGTAGAGATACCTCGTGTACTCCTTTGTACGTTCTAGAGATATTTCCTGTACTCCTTTGTGCGCTGTAGAGATAATTTCTGTACTCCTTTGTGCGCTGTAGAGATACCTTCTGTACTCCTTCGTGCGCTGTAGAGATACCTTCTGTACTCCTTTGTACGCTGTAGAGATACCTCGTGTGCACCTTTGTACGTTCTAAAGATATTTCCTGTACTCCTTTGTGCGCTGTAGAGATACCTTCTGTACTCCTTTGTGCGCTGTAGAGATACCTTCTGTACTCCTTTGTGCGCTGTAGAGATACCTTCTGTACTCCTTTGGGCGCTGTAGAGATACCTTCTGTACTCCTTTGTGCGCTGTAGAGATACCTTCTGTACTCCTTTGTGCGCTGTAGAGATACCTTCTGTACTCCTTTGGGCGCTGTAGAGATACCTTCTGTACTCCGTTGTGCGCTGTAGAGATACCTTCTGTACTTCTTAGTACGCTGTAGAGATACCTCGTGTACTCCTTTGTACGTTCTAGAGATATTTCCTGTACTCCTTTGTGCGCTGTAGAGATACCTTCTGTACTCCTTTGTGCGCTGTAGAGATACCTTCTGTACTCCTTTGTGCGCTGTAGAGATACCTTCTGTACTCCTTTGTGCGCTGTAGAAATACCTTCTTTACTCCTTTGTGCGCTGTAGAGATACCTTCTGTACTCCTTTGTGCGCTGTAGAGATACCTTCTGTACTCCTTTGTGCGCTGTAGAGATACCTTCTGTACTCCTTTGTGCGCTGTAGAGATACCTTCTGTACTCCTTTGTGCGCTGTAGAGATACCTTCTGTACTCCTTTGTGCGCTGTAGAGATACCTTCTGTACTCGTTTGTACGCTGTAGAGATACCTCGTGTACTCCTTTGTACGTTCTAGAGATATTTCCTGTACTCCTTTGTACGTTCTAGAGATATTTCCTGTACTCCTTTGTGCGCTGTAGAGATACCTTCTGTACTCCTTTGTGCGCTGTAGAGATACCTTCTGTACTCCTTTGTGCGCTGTATAGATACCTTCTGTACTCCTTTGTGCGCTGTAGAGATACCTTCTGTACTCCTTTGTGCGCTGTAGAGATACCTTCTGTACTCCTTTGTGCGCTGTAGAGATACCTTCTGTACTCCTTTGTGCGCTGTAGAGATACCTTCTGTACACCTTTGTGCGCTGTAGAGATACCTTCTGTTCTCCTTTGTGCGCTGAAGAGATACCTTCTGTACTCCTTTGTGCGCTGTAGAGATACCTCGTGTACTCCTTTGTACGTTCTAGAGATATTTCCTGTACTCCTTTGTGCGCTGTAGAGATACCTCGTGTACTCCTTTGTACGTTCTAGAGATATTTCCTGTACTCCTTTGTGCGCTGTAGAGATACCTTCTGTACTCCTTTGTGCGCTGTAGAGAAACCTTCTGTACTCCTTTGTGCGCTGTAGAGATACCTTCTGTACTCCTTTGTGCGCTGTAGAGACACCTTCTGTACTCCTTTGTGCGCTGTAGAGATACTTTCTGTACTCCTTTGTACGCTGTAGAGATACCTCGTGTACTCCTTTGTACGTTCTAGAGATATTTCCTGTACTCCTTTGTGCGCTGTAGAGATACCTTCTGTACTTCTTTGTGCGCTGTAGAGATACCTTCTGTACTCCTTTGTGCGCTGTAGAGATACCTTCTGTACTCCTTTGTGCGCTGTAGAGATACCTTCTGTACTCCTTTGTGCGCTGTAGAGATACCTTCTGTACTCCTTTGTGCGCTGTAGAGATACCTTCTGTACTCCTTTGTGCGCTGTAGAGATACGTTCTGTACTCCTTTGTACACTGTAGAGATACCTCGTGTACTCCTTTGTACGTTCTAGAGATATTTCCTGTACTCCTATGTGCGCTGTAGAGATACCTTCTGTACTCCTTTGTGCGCTGTAGAGATACCTTCTGTACTCCTTTGTGCGCTGTAGAGATACCTTCTGTACTCCTTTGTGCGCTGTAGAGATACCTTCTGTACTCCTTTGTGCGCTGTAGAGATACCTTCTGTACTCCTTTGTGCGCTGTAGAGATACCTTCTGTACTCCTTTGTACGCTGTAGAGATACCTCGTGTACTCCTTTGTACGTTCTAGAGATATTTCCTGTACTCCTTTGTGCGCTGTAGAGATACCTTCTGTACTCCTTTGTGCGCTGTAGAGATACCTTCTGTACTCCTTTGTGCGCTGTAGAGATACCTTCTGTACTCCTTTGTGCGCTGTAGAGATACCTTCTGTACTCCTTTGTGCGCTGTAGAGATACCTTCTGTACTCCTTTGTATGCTGTAGAGATACCTTCTGTACTCCTTTGTGCGCTGTAGAGATACCTTCTGTACTCTTTTGTGCGCAGTAGAGATACCTTCTGTACTTCTTTGTACGCTGTAGAGATACCTCGTGTACTCCTTTGTACGTTCTAGAGATATTTCCTGTACTCCTTTGTGCGCTGTAGAGATACCTTCTGTACTCCTTTGTGCGCTGTAGAGATACCTTCTGTACTCCTTTGTGCGCTGTAGAGATACCTTCTGTACTCCTTTGTGCGCTGTAGAGATACCTTGTGTACTCCTTTGTACGTTCTAGAGATATTTCCTGTACTCCTTTGTGCGCTGTAGAGATACCTTCTGTACTCCTTTGTGCGCTGTAGAGATACCTTCTGTACTCCTTTGTGCGCTGTAGAGATACCTCGTGTACTCCTTTGTACGTTCTAGAGATATTTCCTGTACTCCTTTGTGCGCTGTAGAGATACTTTCTGTACTCCTTTGTGCGCTGTAGAGATACCTTCTATACTCCTTTGTACGCTCTAGAGATACCTCGTGTACTCCATTGTACGTTCTAGAGATATTTCCTGTACTCCTTTGTGCGCTGTAGAGATACCCTCTGTACTCCTTTGTGCGCTGTAGAGATACCTTCTGTACTCCTTTGTGCGCTGTAGAGATACCTTCTGTACTCCTTTGTGCGCTGTAGAGATACCTTCTGTACTCCTTTGTACGCTGTAGAGATACCTCGTGTACTCCTTTGTACGTTCTAGAGATATTTCCTGTACTCCTTTGTGCGCTGTAGAGATACCTTCTGTACTCCTTTGTGCGCTGTAGAGATACCTTCTGTACTCCTTTGTGCGCTGTAGAGATACCTTCTGTACTCCTTTGTGCGCTGTAGAGATACCTTCTGTACTCCTTTGTGCGCTGTAGAGATACCTTCTGTACTCCTTTGTACGCTCTAGAGATACCTCGTGTACTCCTTTGTACGTTCTAGAGATATTTCCTGTACTCCTTTGTGCGCTGTAGAGATACCTTCTGTACTCCTTTGTGCGCTGTAGAGATACCTTCTGTTCTCCTTTGTGCGCTGTAGAGATACCTTCTGTACTCCTTTGTGCGCTGTAGAGATACCTTCTGTACTCCTTTGTGCGCTGTAGAGATACCTTCTGTACTCCTTTGTGCGCTGTAGAGATACCTCGTGTACTCCTTTGTACGTTCTAGAGATATTTCCTGTACTCCTTTGTGCTCTCTAGAGATACCTTCTGTACTCCTTTGTGCACTGTAGAGATACCTTCTGTACTCCTTTGTGCGCTGTAGAGATACCTTCTGTACTCCTTTGTACGCTGTAGAGATACCTCGTGTACTCCTTTGTACGTTCTAGAGATATTTCCTGTACTAATTTGTGCGCTGTAGAGATACCTTCTGTACTCCTTTGTGCGCTGTCGAGATACCTTCTGTACTCCTTTGTGCGCTTTGGAGATACCTTCTGTACTCCTTTGTGCGCTGTAGAGATACCTTCAGTACTCCTTTGTACGCTGTAGAGATACCTTCTGTACTACTTTGTACGCTGTAGAGATACCTCGTGTACTCCTTTGTACGTTCTAGAGATATTTCCTGTACTCCTTTGTGCGCTGTAGAGATACCTTCTGTACTCCTTTGTGCGCTGTAGAGATACCTTCTGTACTCCTTTGTGCGCTGTAGAGATACCTTCTGTACTCCTTTGTGCGCTGTAGAGATACCTTCTGTACTCCTTTGTACGCTGTAGAGATACCTCGTGTACTCTGTACGTTCTAGAGATATTTCCTGTACTCCTTTGTGCGCTGTAGAGATACCTTCTGTACTCCTTTGTGCGCTGTAGAGATACCTTCTGTACTCCTTTGTGCGCTGTAGAGATACCTTCTGTACTCCTTTGTGCGCTGTAGAGATACCTTCTGTACTCCTTTGTGCGCTGTAGAGATACCTTCTGTACTCCTTTGTGCGCTGTAGAGATACATCGTGTACTCCTTTGTACGTTCTAGAGATATTTCCTGTACTCCTTTGTGCGCTGTAGAGATACCTTCTGTACTCCTTTGTGCGCTGAAGAGATACCTTCTGTACTCCTTTGTGCGCTGTAGAGATACCTTCTGTACTCCTTTGTACGCTGTAGAGATACCTCGTGTACTCCTTTGTACGTTCTAGAGATATTTCCTGTACTAATTTGTGCGCTGTAGCGATACCTTCTGTACTCCTTTGTGCGCTGTAGAGATACCTTCTGTACTCCTTTGTGCGCTGTGGAGATTCCTTCTGTACTCCTTTGTGCGCTGTAGAGATACCTTCTGTACTCCTTTGTACGCTGTAGAGATACCTTCTGTACTCCTTTGTACGCTGTAGAGATACCTCGTGTACTCCTTTGTACGTTCTAGAGATATTTCCTGTACTCCTGTGTGCGCTGTAGAGATACCTTCTGTACTCCTTTGTGCGCTGTAGAGATACCTTCTGTACTCCTTTGTGCGCTGTAGAGATACCTTCTGTACTCCTTTGTGCGCTGTCGAGATACCTTCTGTACTCCTTTGTGCGCTGTAGAGATACCTTCTGTACTCCTTTGTGCGCTGTAGAGATACCTTCTGTACTCCTTTGTACGCTGTAGAGATACCTCGTGTACTCCTTTGTACGTTCTAGAGATATTTCCTGTACTCTTTTGTGCGCTGTAGAGATACCTTCTGTACTCCTTTGTGCGCTGTAGAGATACCTTCTGTACTCCTTTGTGCGCTGTAGAGATACCTTCTGTACTCCTTTGTACGCTGTAGAGATACCTTCTGTACTCCTTTGTGCGCTGTAGAGATACCTTCTGTACTCCTTTGTACGCTGTAGAGATATCTCGTGTACTCCTTTGTACGTTTAGAGATATTTCCTGTACTCTTTTGTGCGCTGTAGAGATACCTTCTGTACTCCTTTGTGCGCTGTAGAGATACCTTCTGTACTTCTTTGTGCGCTGTAGAGATACCTTCTGTACTCCTTTGTGCGCTGGAGAGATACCTTCTGTACTCCTTTGTGCGCTGTAGAGGTACCTTCTGTACTCCTTTGTGCGCTGTAGAGATACCTTCTGTACTCCTTTGTGCGCTGTAGAGATACCTTCTGTACTCCTTTGTGCGCTGTAGAGATACCTTCTGTACTCCTTTGTACGCTGTAGAGATACCTCGTGTACTCCTTTGTACGTTCTAGAGATATTTCCTGTACTCCTTTGTGCGCTGTAGAGATACCTTCTGTACTCCTTTGTGCGCTGTAGAAATACCTTCTGTACTCCTTTGTGCGCTGTAGAGATACCTTCTGTACTCCTTTTTGCGCTGTAAAGATACATTCTGTACTCCTTTGTGCGCTGTAGAGATACCTTCTGTACTCCTTTGTGCGCTGTAGAGATACCTTCTGTACTCCTTTGTGCGCTGTAGAGATACCTCGTGTACTCCTTTGTACGCTGTAGAGATACCTTCTGTACTCCTTTGTGCGCTGTAGAGATACCTTCTGTACTCCTTTGTGCGCTGTAGAGATACCTTCTGTACTCCTTTGTGCGCTGTAGAGATACCTCGTGTACTCCTTTGTACGTTCTAGAGATATTTCCTGTACTCCTTTGTGCGCTGTAGAGAAACCTTCTGTACTTCTTTGTGCGCAGTAGAGATACCTTCTGTACTCCTTTGTGCGCTGTAGAGATACCTCGTGTACTCCTTTGTACGCTGTAGAGATACCTTCTGTACTCCTTTGTGCGCTGTAGAGATACCTTCTGTACTCCTTTGTGCGCTGTAGAGATACCTTCTGTACTCCTTTGTGCGCTGTAGAGATACCTTCTGTACTCCTTTGTACGCTGTAGAGATACCTCGTGTACTCCTTTGTACGTTCTAGAGATATTTCCTGTACTCCTTTGTACGTTCTAGAGATATTTCCTGTACTCCTTTGTGCGCTGTAGAGATACCTTCTGTACTCCTTTGTGCGCTGTAGAGATACCTTCTGTACTCCTTTGTGCGCTGTAGAGATACCTTCTGTACTCCTTTGTGCGCTGTAGAGATACCTTCTTTACTCCTTTGTGCGCTGTAGAGATACCTTCTGTACTCCTTTGTGCGCTGTAGAGATACCTTCTGTACTCCTTTGTGCGCTGTGGAGATACCTTCTGTACTCCTATGTGCGCTGTAGAGATACCTTCTGTACTCCTTTGTGCGCTGTAGAGATACCTTCTGTACTCCTTTGTGCGCTGTAGAGATACCTTCTGTACTCCTTTGTACGCTGTAGAGATACCTCGTGTACTCCTTTGTACGTTCTAGAGATATTTCCTGTACTCCTTTGTACGTTCTAGAGATATTTCCTGTACTCCTTTGTGCGCTGTAGAGATACCTTCTGTACTCCTTTGTGCGCTGTAGAGATACCTTCTGTACTCCTTTGTGCGCTGTATAGATACCTTCTGTACTCCTTTGTGCGCTGTAGAGATACCTTCTGTACTCCTTTGTGCGCTGTAGAGATACCTTCTGTACTCCTTTGTGCGCTGTAGAGATACCTTCTGTACTCCTTTGTGCGCTGTAGAGATACCTTCTGTACACCTTTGTGCGCTGTAGAGATACCTTCTGTACTCCTTTGTACGCTGTAGAGATACCTTCTGTACTCCTTTGTACGCTGTAGAGATACCTCGTGTACTCCTTTGTACGTTCTAGAGATATTTCCTGTACTCCTTTGTGCGCTGTAGAGATAATTTCTGTACTCCTTTGTGCGCTGTAGAGATACCTTCTGTACTCCTTTGTGCGCTGTAGAGATACCTTCTGTACTCCTTTGTACGCTGTAGAGATACCTCGTGTACACCTTTGTACGTTCTAGAGATATTTCCTGTACTCCTTTGTGCGCTGTAGAGATACCTTCTGTACTCCTTTGTGCGCTCTAGAGATACCTTCTGTACTCCTTTGTGCGCTGTAGAGATACCTTCTGTACTCCTTTGTGCGCTGTAGAGATACCTTCTGTACTCCTTTATACGCTGTAGAGATACCTTGTGTACTCCTTTGTACGTTCTAGAGATATTTCCTGTTCTCCTTTGTGCGCTGTAGAGATACCTTCTGTACTCCTTTGTGCGCTGTAGAGAAACCTTCTGTACTCCTTTGTGCGCTGTAGAGATACCTTCTGTACTCCTTTGTGCGCTGTAGAGATACCTTCTGTACTCCTTTGTGCGCTGTAGAGATACCTTCTGTACTCCTTTGTGCGCTGTAGAGATACCTTCTGTACTCCTTTGTGCGCTGTAGAGATACCTTCTGTACTCCTATGTGCGCTGTAGAGATACCTTCTGTATTCCTTTGTGCGCTGTAGAGGTACCTTCTGTACTCCTTTGTGCGCTGTAGAGATACCTCGTGTACTCCTTTGTACGTTCTGGAGATATTTCCTGTACTCCTTTGTGCGCTGTAGAGATACCTTCTGTACTCCTTTGTGCGCTGTAGAGATACCTTCTGTACTCCTTTGTGCGCTGTAGAGATACCTTCTGTACTCCTTTGTGCGCTGTAGAGATACCTTCTGTACTCCTTTGTACGCTGTAGAGATACCTTCTGTACTCCTTTGTACGCTGTAGAGATACCTCGTGTACTCCTTTGTACGTTCTAGAGGTATTTCCTGTACTCCTTTGTGCGCTGTAGAGATACCTTCTGTACTCCTTTGTGCGCTGTAGAGATACCTTCTGTTCTCCTTTGTGCGCTGTAGAGATACCTTCTGTACTCCTTTGTGCGCTGTAGAGATACCTTCTGTACTCCTTTGTACGCTGTAGAGATACCTTCTGTACTCCTTTGTGCGCTGTAAAGATACCTTCTGTACTCCTTTGTACGCTGTAGAGATACCTCGTGTACTCCTTTGTACGTTCTAGAGATATTTCCTGTACTCCTTTTTGCGCTGTAGAGATACCTTCTGTACTCCTTTGTGCGCTGTAGAGATACCTTCTGTACTCCTTTGTGCGCTGTAGAGATACCTTCTGTACTCCTTTGTGCGCTGTAGAGATACCTTCTGTACTCCTTTGTGCGCTGTAGAGATACCTTCTGTACTCCTTTGTGCGATGTAGAGATACCTTCTGTACTCCTTTGTGCGCTGTAGAGATACCTTCTGTACTCCTTTGTGCGCTGTAGAGATACCTCGTGTACTCCTTTGTACGTTCTAGAGATATTTCCTGTACTCCTTTGTGCGCTGTAGAGATACCTTCTGTACTCCTTTGTGCGCTGTAAAGATACCTTCTGTACTCCTTTGTGCGCTGTAGAGATACCTTCTGTACTCCTTTGTACGCTGTAGAGATACCTCGTGTACTCCTTTGTACGTTCTAGAGATATTTCCTGTACTAATTTGTGCGCTGTAGAGATACCTTCTGTACTCCTTTGTGCGCTCTAGAGATACCTTCTGTACTCCTTTGTGCGCTGTGGAGATACCTTCTGTACTCCTTTGTGCGCTGTAGAGATACCTTCTGTACTCCTTTGTACGCTGAAGAGATACCTTCTGTACTCCTTTGTACGCTGTAGAGATACCTCGTGTACTCCTTTGTACGTTCTAGAGATATTTCCTGTACTCCTGTGTGCGCTGTAGAGATACCTTCTGTACTCCTTTGTGCGCTGTAGAGATACCTTCTGTACTCCTTTGTGCGCTGTAGAGATACCTTCTGTACTCCTTTGTGCGCTGTCGAGATACCTTCTGTACTCCTTTGTGCGCTGTAGAGATACCTTCTGTACTCCTTTGTGCGCTGTAGAGATACCTTCTGTACTCCTTTGTACGCTGTAGAGATACCTCGTGTACTCCTTTGTACGTTCTAGAGATATTTCCTATACTCCTTTGTGCGCTGTAGAGATACCTTCTGTACTTCTTTCGTGCGCTGTAGAGATACCTTCTGTACTCCTTTGTGCACTGTAGAGATACCTTCTGTACTCCTTTGTACGCTGTAGAGATACCTTCTGTACTCCTTTGTGCGCTGTAGAGATACCTTCTGTACTCCTTTGTACGCTGTAGAGATACCTCGTGTACTCCTTTGTACGTTCTAGAGATATTTCCTGTACTCCTTTGTGCGCTGTAGAGATACCTTCTGTACTCCTTTGTGCGCTGTAGAGATACCTTGTGTACTCCTTTGTGCGCTGTAGAGATACCTTCTGTACTCCTTTGTGCGCTGTAGAGATACCTTCTGTACTCCTTTGTGCGCTGTAGAGATACCTACTGTACTCCTTTGTGCGCTGTAGAGATACCTTCTGTACTCCTTTGTGTGCTGTAGAGATACCTTCTGTACTCCTTTGTGCGCTGTAGAGATACCTCGTGTACTCCTTTGTACGTTCTAGAGATATTTCCTGTACTCCTTTGTGCGCTGTAGAGATACCTTCTGTACTCCTTTGTGCGCTGTAGAGATACCTTCTGTACTCCTTTGTGCGCTGTAGAGATACCTCGTGTACTCCTTTGTACGTTCTAGAGATATTTCCTGTACTCCTTTGTGCGCTGTAGAGATACCTTCTGTACTCCTTTGTGCGCTGTAGAGATACCTTCTGTACTCCTTTGTGCGCTGTAGAGATACCTTCTGTACTCCTTTGTGCGCTGTAGAGATACCTTCTGTACTCCTTTGTGCGCTGTAGAGATACCTTCTGTACTCCTTTGTATGCTGTAGAGATACCTTCTGTACTCCTTTGTGCGCTGTAGAGATACATTCTGTACTCCTTTGTGCGCTGTAGAGATACCTTCTGTACTCCTTTGTACGCTGTAGAGATACCTTCTGTACTCTTTTGTGCGCTGTAGAGATACCTTCTGTACTTCTTTGTACGCTGTAGAGATACCTCGTGTACTCCTTTGTACGTTCTAGAGATATTTCCTGTACTCCTTTGTGCGCTGTAGAGATACCTTCTGTACTCCTTTGTGCGCTGTACAGATACCGTCTGTACTCCTTTGTGCGCTGTCGAGATACCTTCTGTACTCTTTTGTGCGCGGTAGAGATACCTTCTGTACTCCTTTGTACGCTGTAGAGATACCTCGTGTACTCCTTTGTACGTTTTAGAGATATTTCCTGTACTCCTTTGTGCGCTGTAGAGATACCTTCTGTACTCCTTTGTGCGCTGTAGAGATACCTTCTGTACTCCTTTGTGCGCTGTAGAGATACCTTCTGTACTCCTTTGTGCGCTGTAGAGATACCTTCTGTACTCCTTTGTGCGCTGTAGAGATACCTTCTGTACTCCTTTTTGCGCTGTAAAGATACATTCTGTACTCCTTTGTGCGCTGTAGAGATACCTTCTGTACTCCTTTGTGCGCTGTAGAGATACCTTCTGTACTCCTTTGTGCGCTGTAGAGATACCTCGTGTACTCCTTTGTACGCTGTAGAGATACCTTCTGTACTCCTTTGTGCGCTGTAGAGATACCTTCTGTACTCCTTTGTGCGCTGTAGAGATACCTTCTGTACTCCTTTGTGCGCTGTAGAGATACCTCGTGTACTCCTTTGTACGTTCTAGAGATATTTCCTGTACTCCTTTGTGCGCTGTAGAGAAACCTTCTGTACTTCTTTGTGCGCAGTAGAGATACCTTCTGTACTCCTTTGTGCGCTGTAGAGATACCTCGTGTACTCCTTTGTACGCTGTAGAGATACCTTCTGTACTCCTTTGTGCGCTGTAGAGATACCTTCTGTACTCCTTTGTGCGCTGTAGAGATACCTTCTGTACTCCTTTGTGCGCTGTAGAGATACCTTCTGTACTCCTTTGTACGCTGTAGAGATACCTCGTGTACTCCTTTGTACGTTCTAGAGATATTTCCTGTACTCCTTTGTACGTTCTAGAGATATTTCCTGTACTCCTTTGTGCGCTGTAGAGATACCTTCTGTACTCCTTTGTGCGCTGTAGAGATACCTTCTGTACTCCTTTGTGCGCTGTAGAGATACCTTCTGTACTCCTTTGTGCGCTGTAGAGATACCTTCTTTACTCCTTTGTGCGCTGTAGAGATACCTTCTGTACTCCTTTGTGCGCTGTAGAGATACCTTCTGTACTCCTTTGTGCGCTGTGGAGATACCTTCTGTACTCCTATGTGCGCTGTAGAGATACCTTCTGTACTCCTTTGTGCGCTGTAGAGATACCTTCTGTACTCCTTTGTGCGCTGTAGAGATACCTTCTGTACTCCTTTGTACGCTGTAGAGATACCTCGTGTACTCCTTTGTACGTTCTAGAGATATTTCCTGTACTCCTTTGTACGTTCTAGAGATATTTCCTGTACTCCTTTGTGCGCTGTAGAGATACCTTCTGTACTCCTTTGTGCGCTGTAGAGATACCTTCTGTACTCCTTTGTGCGCTGTATAGATACCTTCTGTACTCCTTTGTGCGCTGTAGAGATACCTTCTGTACTCCTTTGTGCGCTGTAGAGATACCTTCTGTACTCCTTTGTGCGCTGTAGAGATACCTTCTGTACTCCTTTGTGCGCTGTAGAGATACCTTCTGTACACCTTTGTGCGCTGTAGAGATACCTTCTGTACTCCTTTGTACGCTGTAGAGATACCTTCTGTACTCCTTTGTACGCTGTAGAGATACCTCGTGTACTCCTTTGTACGTTCTAGAGATATTTCCTGTACTCCTTTGTGCGCTGTAGAGATAATTTCTGTACTCCTTTGTGCGCTGTAGAGATACCTTCTGTACTCCTTTGTGCGCTGTAGAGATACCTTCTGTACTCCTTTGTACGCTGTAGAGATACCTCGTGTACACCTTTGTACGTTCTAGAGATATTTCCTGTACTCCTTTGTGCGCTGTAGAGATACCTTCTGTACTCCTTTGTGCGCTCTAGAGATACCTTCTGTACTCCTTTGTGCGCTGTAGAGATACCTTCTGTACTCCTTTGTGCGCTGTAGAGATACCTTCTGTACTCCTTTATACGCTGTAGAGATACCTTGTGTACTCCTTTGTACGTTCTAGAGATATTTCCTGTTCTCCTTTGTGCGCTGTAGAGATACCTTCTGTACTCCTTTGTGCGCTGTAGAGAAACCTTCTGTACTCCTTTGTGCGCTGTAGAGATACCTTCTGTACTCCTTTGTGCGCTGTAGAGATACCTTCTGTACTCCTTTTGCGCTGTAGAGATACCTTCTGTACTCCTTTGTGCGCTGTAGAGATACCTTCTGTACTCCTTTGTGCGCTGTAGAGATACCTTCTGTACTCCTTTGTGCGCTGTAGAGATACCTTCTGTATTCCTTTGTGCGCTGTAGAGGTACCTTCTGTACTCCTTTGTGCGCTGTAGAGATACCTCGTGTACTCCTTTGTACGTTCTAGAGATATTTCCTGTACTCCTTTGTGCGCTGTAGAGATACCTTCTGTACTCCTTTGTGCGCTGTAGAGATACCTTCTGTACTCCTTTGTGCGCTGTAGAGATACCTTCTGTACTTCTTTGTGCGCTGTAGAGATACCTTCTGTACTCCTTTGTACGCTGTAGAGATACCTTCTGTACTCCTTTGTACGCTGTAGAGATACCTCGTGTACTCCTTTGTACGTTCTAGAGGTATTTCCTGTACTCCTTTGTGCGCTGTAGAGATACCTTCTGTACTCCTTTGTGCGCTGTAGAGATACCTTCTGTTCTCCTTTGTGCGCTGTAGAGATACCTTCTGTACTCCTTTGTGCGCTGTAGAGATACCTTCTGTACTCCTTTGTACGCTGTAGAGATACCTTCTGTACTCCTTTGTGCGCTGTAAAGATACCTTCTGTACTCCTTTGTACGCTGTAGAGATACCTCGTGTACTCCTTTGTACGTTCTAGAGATATTTCCTGTACTCCTTTTTGCGCTGTAGAGATACCTTCTGTACTCCTTTGTGCGCTGTAGAGATACCTTCTGTACTCCTTTGTGCGCTGTAGAGATACCTTCTGTACTCCTTTGTGCGCTGTAGAGATACCTTCTGTATTCCTTTGTGCGCTGTAGAGATACCTTCTGTACTCCTTTGTGCGATGTAGAGATACCTTCTGTACTCCTTTGTGCGCTGTAGAGATACCTTCTGTACTCCTTTGTGCGCTGTAGAGATACCTCGTGTACTCCTTTGTACGTTCTAGAGATATTTCCTGTACTCCTTTGTGCGCTGTAGAGATACCTTCTGTACTCCTTTGTGCGCTGTAAAGATACCTTCTGTACTCCTTTGTGCGCTGTAGAGATACCTTCTGTACTCCTTTGTACGCTGTAGAGATACCTCGTGTACTCCTTTGTACGTTCTAGAGATATTTCCTGTACTAATTTGTGCGCTGTAGAGATACCTTCTGTACTCCTTTGTGCGCTCTAGAGATACCTTCTGTACTCCTTTGTGCGCTGTGGAGATACCTTCTGTACTCCTTTGTGCGCTGTAGAGATACCTTCTGTACTCCTTTGTACGCTGAAGAGATACCTTCTGTACTCCTTTGTACGCTGTAGAGATACCTCGTGTACTCCTTTGTACGTTCTAGAGATATTTCCTGTACTCCTGTGTGCGCTGTAGAGATACCTTCTGTACTCCTTTGTGCGCTGTAGAGATACCTTCTCTACTCCTTTGTGCGCTGTAGAGATACCTTCTGTACTCCTTTGTGCGCTGTAGAGATACCTTCTGTACTCCTTTGTGCGCTGTAGAGATACCTTCTGTACTCCTTTGTGCGCTGTAGAGATACCTTCTGTACTCCTTTGTACGCTGTAGAGATACCTCGTGTACTCCTTTGTACGTTCTAGAGATATTTCCTATACTCCTTTGTGCGCTGTAGAGATACCTTCTGTACTTCTTTCGTGCGCTGTAGAGATACCTTCTGTACTCCTTTGTGCACTGTAGAGATACCTTCTGTACTCCTTTGTACGCTGTAGAGATACCTTCTGTACTCCTTTGTGCGCTGTAGAGATACCTTCTGTACTCCTTTGTACGCTGCAGAGATACCTCGTGTACTCCTTTGTACGTTCTAGAGATATTTCCTGTACTCCTTTGTGCGCTGTAGAGATACCTTCTGTACTCCTTTGTGCGCTGTAGAGATACCTTGTGTACTCCTTTGTGCGCTGTAGAGATACCTTCTGTACTCCTTTGTGCGCTGTAGAGATACCTTCTGTACTCCTTTGTGCGCTGTAGAGATACCTACTGTACTCCTTTGTGCGCTGTAGAGATACCTTCTGTACTCCTTTGTGTGCTGTAGAGATACCTTCTGTACTCCTTTGTGCGCTGTAGAGATACCTCGTGTACTCCTTTGTACGTTCTGGAGATATTTCCTGTACTCCTTTGTGCGCTGTAGAGATACCTTCTGTACTCCTTTGTGCGCTGTAGAGATACCTTCTGTACTCCTTTGTGCGCTGTAGAGATACCTCGTGTACTCCTTTGTACGTTCTAGAGATATTTCCTGTACTCCTTTGTGCGCTGTAGAGATACCTTCTGTACTCCTTTGTGCGCTGTAGAGATACCTTCTGTACTCCTTTGTGCGCTGTAGAGATACCTTCTGTACTCCTTTGTGCGCTGTAGAGATACCTTCTGTACTCCTTTGTGCGCTGTAGAGATACCTTCTGTACTCCTTTGTATGCTGTAGAGATACCTTCTGTACTCCTTTGTGCGCTGTAGAGATACATTCTGTACTCCTTTGTGCGCTGTAGAGATACCTTCTGTACTCCTTTGTACGCTGTAGAGATACCTTCTGTACTCTTTTGTGCGCTGTAGAGATACCTTCTGTACTTCTTTGTACGCTGTAGAGATACCTCGTGTACTCCTTTGTACGTTCTAGAGATATTTCCTGTACTCCTTTGTGCGCTGTAGAGATACCTTCTGTACTCCTTTGTGCGCTGTAGAGATACCTTCTGTACTCCTTTGTGCGCTGTAGAGATACCTTCTGTACTCCTTTGTGCGCTGTAGAGATACCTTGTGTACTCCTTTGTACGTTCTAAAGAAATTTCCTGTACTCCTTTGTGCGCTGAAGAGATACCTTCTGTACTCCTTTGTGCGCTGTAGAGATACCTTCTGTGCTCCTTTGTGCGCTGTAGAGATACCTCGTGTACTCCTTTGTACGTTCTAGAGATATTTCCTGTACTCCTTTGTGCGCTGTAGAGATACCTACTGTACTCCTTTGTGCGCTGTAGAGATACCTTCTGTACTCCTTTGTACGCTGTAGAGATACCTCGTGTACTCCATTGTACGTTCTAGAGATATTTCCTGTACTCCTTTGTGCGCTGTAGAGATACCTTCTGTACTCCTTTGTGCGCTGTAGAGATACCTTCTGTACTCCTTTGTGCGCTGTAGAGATACCTTCTGTACTCCTTTGTGCGCTGTAGAGATACCTTCTGTACTCCTTTGTACGCTGTAGAGATACCTCGTGTACTCCTTTGTACGTTCTAGAGATATTTCCTGTACTCCTTTGTGTGCTGTAGAGATACCTTCTGTACTCCTTTGTGCGCTGTAGAGATACCTTCTGTACTCCTTTGTGCGCTGTAGAGATACCTTCTGTACTCCTTTGTGCGCTGTAGAGATACCTTCTGTACTCCTTTGTGCGCTGTAGAGATACCTTCTGTACTCCTTTGTACGCTGTAGAGATACCTCGTGTACTCCTTTGTACGTTCTAGAGATATTTCCTGTACTCCTTTGTGCGCTGTAGAGATACCTTCTGTACTCCTTTGTGCGCTGTAGAGATACCTTCTGTTCTCCTTTGTGCGCTGTAGAGATACCTTCTGTACTCCTTTGTGCGCTGTAGAGATACCTTCTGTACTCCTTTGTGCGCTGTAGAGGTACCTTCTGTACTCCTTTGTGCGCTGTAGAGATACCTCGTGTACTCCTTTGTACGTTCTAGAGATATTTCCTGTACTCCTTTGGGCGCTGTAGAGATACCTTCTGTACTCCTTTGTGCGCTGTAGAGATACCTTCTGTACTCCTTTGTGCGCTGTAGAGATACCTTCTGTACTCCTTTGTACGCTGTAGAGATACCTCGTGTACTCCTTTGTACGTTCTAGAGATATTTCCTGTACTAATTTGTGCGCTGTAGAGATACTTTCTGTACTCCTTTGTGCGCTGTAGAGATACCTTCTGTACTCCTTTGTGCGCTGGGGAGATACCTTCTGTACTCCTTTGTGCGCTGAAGAGATACCTTCTGTACTCCTTTGTACGCTGTAGAGATACCTTCTGTACTCCTTTGTACGCTGTAGAGATACCTCGTGTAATCCTTTGTACGTTCTAGAGATATTTCCTGTACTCCTTTGTGCGCTGTAGAGATACCTTCTGTACTCCTTTGTGCGCTGTGGAGATACCTTCTGTACTCCTTTGTGCGCTGTAGAGATACCTTCTGTACTCCTTTGTGCGCTGTAGAGATACCTTCTGTACTCCTTTGTACGCTGTAGAGATACCTCGTGTACTCCTTTGTACGTTCTAGAGATATTTCCTGTACTTCTTTGTGCGCTGTAGAGATACCTTCTGTACTCCTTTGTGCGCTTTAGAGATACCTTCTGTACTCCTTTGTGCGCTGTAGAGATACCTTCTGTACTCCTTTGTGCGCTGTAGAGATACCTTCTGTACTCCTTTGTGCGCTGTAGAGATACCTTCTGTACTCCTTTGTGCGCTGTAGAGATACCTCGTGTACTCCTTTGTACGTTCTAGAGATATTTCCTGTACTCCTTTGTGCGCTGTAGAGATACCTTCTGTACTCCTTTGTGCGCTGTAGAGATACCTTCTGTACTCCTTTGTGCGCTGTAGAGATACCTTCTGTACTCCTTTGTACGCTGTAGAGATACCTCGTGTACTCCTTTGTACGTTCTAGAGATATTTCCTGTACTAATTTGTGCGCTGTAGCGATACCTTCTGTACTCCTTTGTGCGCTGTAGAGATACCTTCTGTACTCCTTTGTGCGCTGTGGAGATTCCTTCTGTACTCCTTTGTGCGCTGTAGAGATACCTTCTGTGCTCCTTTGTACGCTGTAGAGATACCTTCTGTACTCCTTTGTACGCTGTAGAGATACCTCGTGTACTCCTTTGTACGTTCTAGAGATATTTCCTGTACTCCTGTGTGCGCTGTAGAGATAACTTCTGTACTCCTTTGTGCGCTGTAGAGATACCTTCTGTACTCCTTTGTGCGCTGTAGAGATACCTTCTGTACTCCTTTGTGCGCTGTAGAGATACCTTCTGTACTCCTTTGTGCGCTGTAGAGATACCTTCTGTACTCCTTTGTGCGCTGTAGAGATACCTTCTGTACTCCTTTGTACGCTGTAGAGATACCTCGTGTACTCCTTTGTACGTTCTAGAGATATTTCCTGTACTCCTTTGTGCGCTGTAGAGATACCTTCTGTACTCCTTTGTGCGCTGTAGAGATACCATCTGTACTTCTTTGTGCGCTGTAGAGATACCTTCTGTACTCCTTTGTACGCTGTAGAGATACCTTCTGTACTCCTTTGTGCGCTGTAGAGATACCTTCTGTACTCCTTTGTACGCTGTAGAGATACCTCGTGTACTCCTTTGTACGTTCTAGAGATATTTCCTGTACTCCTTTGTGCGCTGTAGAGATAATTTCTGTACTCCTTTGTGCGCTGTAGAGATACCTTCTGTACTCCTTCGTGCGCTGTAGAGATACCTTCTGTACTCGTTTGTTCGCTGTAGAGATACCTCGTGTACACCTTTGTACGTTCTAAAGATATTTCCTGTACACCTTTGTGCGCTGTAGAGATACCTTCTGTACTCCTTTGTGCGCTGTAGAAATACCTTCTGTACTCCTTTGTGCGCTGTAGAGATACCTTCTGTACTCCTTTGTGCGCTGTAGAGATACCTTCTGTACTCCTTTGTGCGCTGTAGAGATACCTACTGTACTCCTTTGTGCGCTGTAGAGATACCTTCTGTACTCCTTTGTGCGCTGAAGAGATACCTTCTGTACTCCTTTGTGCGCTGTAGAGATACCTCGTGTACTCCTATGTACGTTCTAGAGATATTTCCTGTACTCCTTTGTGCGCTGTAGAGATACCTTCTGTACTCCTTTGTGCGCTGTAGAGATACCTTCTGTACTCCTTTGTGCGCTGTAGAGATACCTCGTGTACTCCTTTGTACGTTCTAGAGATATATCCTGAACTCCTTTGTGCGCTGTAGAGATACCTTCTGTACTCCTTTGTGCGCTGTAGAGATACCTTCTGTACTCCTTTGTGCGCTGTAGAGATACCTTCTGTACTCCTTTGTGCGCTGTAGAGATACCTTCTGTACTCCTTTGTGCGCTGTAGAGATACTTTCTGTACTCCTTTGTACGCTGTAGAGATACCTCGTGTACTCCTTTGTACGTTCTAGAGATATTTCCTGTACTCCTTTGTGCGCTGTAGAGATACCTTCTGTACTTCTTTGTGCGCTGTAGAGATACCTTCTGTACTCCTTTGTGCGCTGTAGAGATACCTTCTGTACTCCTTTGTGCGCTGTAGAGATACCTTCTGTACTCCTTTGTGCGCTGTAGAGATACCTTCTGTACTCCTTTGTGCGCTGTAGAGATACCTTCTGTACTCCTTTGTGCGCTGTAGAGATACCTTCTGTACTCCTTTGTACGCTGTAGAGATACCTCGTGTACTCCTTTGTACGTTCTAGAGATATTTCCTGTACTCCTATGTGCGCTGTAGAGATACCTTCTGTACTCCTTTGTGCGCTGTAGAGATACCTTCTGTTCTCCTTTGTGCGCTGTAGAGATACCTTCTGTACTCCTTTGTGCGCTGTAGAGATACCTTCTGTACTCCTTTGTACGCTGTAGAGATACCTCGTGTACTCCTTTGTACGTTCTAGAGATATTTCCTGTACTCCTTTGTGCGCTGTAGAGATACCTTCTGTACTCCTTTGTGCGCTGTAGAGATACCTTCTGTACTCCTTTGTGCGCTGTAGAGATACCTTCTGTACTCCTCTGTGCGCTGTAGAGATACCTTCTGTACTCCTTTGTGCGCTGTAGAGATACCTTCTGTACTCCTTTGTATGCTGTAGAGATACCTTCTGTACTCCTTTGTGCGCTGTAGAGATACAATCTGTACTCCTTTGTGCGCTGTAGATATACCTTCTGTACTCCTTTGTACGCTGTAGAGATACCTTCTGTACTCTTTTGTGCGCTGTAGAGATACCTTCTGTACTTCTTTGTACGCTGTAGAGATACCTCGTGTACTCCTTTGTACGTTCTAGAGATATTTCCTTTACTCCTTTGTGCGCTGTAGAGATACCTTCTGTACTCCTTTGTGCGCTGTAGAGATACCTTCTGTACTCCTTTGTGCGCTGTAGAGATACCTCGTGTACTCCTTTGTACGCTGTAGAGATACCTTCTGTACTCCTTTGTGCGCTGTAGAGATACCTTCTGTACTCCTTTGTGCGCTGTAGAGATACCTTCTGTACTCCTTTGTGCGCTGTAGAGATACCTTCTGTACTCCTTTGTACGCTGTAGAGATACCTCGTGTACTCCTTTGTACGTTCTAGAGATATTTCCTGTACTCCTTTGTACGTTCTAGAGATATTTCCTGTACTCCTTTGTGCGCTGTAGAGATACCTTCTGTACTCCTTTGTGCGCTGTAGAGATACCTTCTGTACTCCTTTGTGCGCTGTAGAGATACCTTCTGTACTCCTTTGTGCGCTGTAGAGATACCTTCTTTACTCCTTTGTGCGCTGTAGAGATACCTTCTGTACTCCTTTGTGCGCTGTAGAGATACCTTCTGTACTCCTTTGTGCGCTGTGGAGATACCTTCTGTACTCCTATGTGCGCTGTAGAGATACCTTCTGTACTCCTTTGTGCGCTGTAGAGATACCTTCTGTACTCCTTTGTGCGCTGTAGAGATACCTTCTGTACTCCTTTGTACGCTGTAGAGATACCTCGTGTACTCCTTTGTACGTTCTAGAGATATTTCCTGTACTCCTTTGTACGTTCTAGAGATATTTCCTGTACTCCTTTGTGCGCTGTAGAGATACCTTCTGTACTCCTTTGTGCGCTGTAGAGATACCTTCTGTACTCCTTTGTGCGCTGTATAGATACCTTCTGTACTCCTTTGTGCGCTGTAGAGATACCTTCTGTACTCCTTTGTGCGCTGTAGAGATACCTTCTGTACTCCTTTGTGCGCTGTAGAGATACCTTCTGTACTCCTTTGTGCGCTGTAGAGATACCTTCTGTACACCTTTGTGCGCTGTAGAGATACCTTCTGTACTCCTTTGTACGCTGTAGAGATACCTTCTGTACTCCTTTGTACGCTGTAGAGATACCTCGTGTACTCCTTTGTACGTTCTAGAGATATTTCCTGTACTCCTTTGTGCGCTGTAGAGATAATTTCTGTACTCCTTTGTGCGCTGTAGAGATACCTTCTGTACTCCTTTGTGCGCTGTAGAGATACCTTCTGTACTCCTTTGTACGCTGTAGAGATACCTCGTGTACACCTTTGTACGTTCTAGAGATATTTCCTGTACTCCTTTGTGCGCTGTAGAGATACCTTCTGTACTCCTTTGTGCGCTCTAGAGATACCTTCTGTACTCCTTTGTGCGCTGTAGAGATACCTTCTGTACTCCTTTGTGCGCTGTAGAGATACCTTCTGTACTCCTTTATACGCTGTAGAGATACCTTGTGTACTCCTTTGTACGTTCTAGAGATATTTCCTGTTCTCCTTTGTGCGCTGTAGAGATACCTTCTGTACTCCTTTGTGCGCTGTAGAGAAACCTTCTGTACTCCTTTGTGCGCTGTAGAGATACCTTCTGTACTCCTTTGTGCGCTGTAGAGATACCTTCTGTACTCCTTTGTGCGCTGTTGAGATACCTTCTGTACTCCTTTGTGCGCTGTAGAGATACCTTCTGTACTCCTTTGTGCGCTGTAGAGATACCTTCTGTACTCCTTTGTGCGCTGTAGAGATACCTTCTGTATTCCTTTGTGCGCTGTAGAGGTACCTTCTGTACTCCTTTGTGCGCTGTAGAGATACCTCGTGTACTCCTTTGTACGTTCTAGAGATATTTCCTGTACTCCTTTGTGCGCTGTAGAGATACCTTCTGTACTCCTTTGTGCGCTGTAGAGATACCTTCTGTACTCCTTTGTGCGCTGTAGAGATACCTTCTGTACTTCTTTGTGCGCTGTAGAGATACCTTCTGTTCTCCTTTGTACGCTGTAGAGATACCTTCTGTACTCCTTTGTACGCTGTAGAGATACCTCGTGTACTCCTTTGTACGTTCTAGAGGTATTTCCTGTACTCCTTTGTGCGCTGTAGAGATACCTTCTGTACTCCTTTGTGCGCTGTAGAGATACCTTCTGTTCTCCTTTGTGCGCTGTAGAGATACCTTCTGTACTCCTTTGTGCGCTGTAGAGATACCTTCTGTACTCCTTTGTACGCTGTAGAGATACCTTCTGTACTCCTTTGTGCGCTGTAAAGATACCTTCTGTACTCCTTTGTACGCTGTAGAGATACCTCGTGTACTCCTTTGTATGTTCTAGAGATATTTCCTGTACTCCTTTTTGCGCTGTAGAGATACCTTCTGTACTCCTTTGTGCGCTGTAGAGATACCTTCTGTACTCCTTTGTGCGCTGTAGAGATACCTTCTGTACTCCTTTGTGCGCTGTAGAGATACCTTCTGTACTCCTTTGTGCGCTGTAGAGATACCTTCTGTACTCCTTTGTGCGATGTAGAGATACCTTCTGTACTCCTTTGTGCGCTGTAGAGATACCTTCTGTACTCCTTTGTGCGCTGTAGTGATACCTCGTGTACTCCTTTGTACGTTCTAGAGATATTTCCTGTACTCCTTTGTGCGCTGTAGAGATACCTTCTGTACTCCTTTGTGCGCTGTAAAGATACCTTCTGTACTCCTTTGTGCGCTGTAGAGATACCTTCTGTACTCCTTTGTACGCTGTAGAGATACCTCGTGTACTCCTTTGTACGTTCTAGAGATATTTCCTGTACTAATTTGTGCGCTGTAGAGATACCTTCTGTACTCCTTTGTGCGCTCTAGAGATACCTTCTGTACTCCTTTGTGCGCTGTGGAGATACCTTCTGTACTCCTTTGTGCGCTGTAGAGATACCTTCTGTACTCCTTTGTACGCTGAAGAGATACCTTCTGTACTCCTTTGTACGCTGTAGAGATACCTCGTGTACTCCTTTGTACGTTCTAGAGATATTTCCTGTACTCCTGTGTGCGCTGTAGAGATACCTTCTGTACTCCTTTGTGCGCTGTAGAGATACCTTCTCTACTCCTTTGTGCGCTGTAGAGATACCTTCTGTACTCCTTTGTGCGCTGTAGAGATACCTTCTGTACTCCTTTGTGCGCTGTAGAGATACCTTCTGTACTCCTTTGTGCGCTGTAGAGATACCTTCTGTACTCCTTTGTACGCTGTAGAGATACCTCGTGTACTCCTTTGTACGTTCTAGAGATATTTCCTATACTCCTTTGTGCGCTGTAGAGATACCTTCTGTACTTCTTTCGTGCGCTGTAGAGATACCTTCTGTACTCCTTTGTGCACTGTAGAGATACCTTCTGTACTCCTTTGTACGCTGTAGAGATACCTTCTGTACTCCTTTGTGCGCTGTAGAGATACCTTCTGTACTCCTTTGTACGCTGTAGAGATACCTCGTGTACTCCTTTGTACGTTCTAGAGATATTTCCTGTACTCCTTTGTGCGCTGTAGAGATACCTTCTGTACTCCTTTGTGCGCTGTAGAGATACCTTGTGTACTCCTTTGTGCGCTGTAGAGATACCTTCTGTACTCCTTTGTGCGCTGTAGAGATACCTTCTGTACTCCTTTGTGCGCTGTAGAGATACCTACTGTACTCCTTTGTGCGCTGTAGAGATACCTTCTGTACTCCTTTGTGTGCTGTAGAGATACCTTCTGTACTCCTTTGTGCGCTGTAGAGATACCTCGTGTACTCCTTTGTACGTTCTAGAGATATTTCCTGTACTCCTTTGTGCGCTGTAGAGATACCTTCTGTACTCCTTTGTGCGCTGTAGAGATACCTTCTGTACTCCTTTGTGCGCTGTAGAGATACCTCGTGTACTCCTTTGTACGTTCTAGAGATATTTCCTGTACTCCTTTGTGCGCTGTAGAGATACCTTCTTTACTCCTTTGTGCGCTGTAGAGATACCTTCTGTACTCCTTTGTGCGCTGTAGAGATACCTTCTGTACTCCTTTGTGCGCTGTAGAGATACCTTCTGTACTCCTTTGTGCGCTGTAGAGATACCTTCTGTACTCCTTTGTATGCTGTAGAGATACCTTCTGTACTCCTTTGTGCGCTGTAGAGATACATTCTGTACTCCTTTGTGCGCTGTAGAGATACCTTCTGTACTCCTTTGTACGCTGTAGAGATACCTTCTGTACTCTTTTGTGCGCTGTAGAGATACCTTCTGTACTTCTTTGTACGCTGTAGAGATACCTCGTGTACTCCTTTGTACGTTCTAGAGATATTTCCTGTACTCCTTTGTGCGCTGTAGAGATACCTTCTGTACTCCTTTGTGCGCTGTAGAGATACCTTCTGTACTCCTTTGTGCGCTGTAGAGATACCTTCTGTACTCCTTTGTGCGCTGTAGAGATACCTTGTGTACTCCTTTGTACGTTCTAAAGAAATTTCCTGTACTCCTTTGTGCGCTGAAGAGATACCTTCTGTACTCCTTTGTGCGCTGTAGAGATACCTTCTGTGCTCCTTTGTGCGCTGTAGAGATACCTCGTGTACTCCTTTGTACGTTCTAGAGATATTTCCTGTACTCCTTTGTGCGCTGTAGAGATACCTACTGTACTCCTTTGTGCGCTGTAGAGATACCTTCTGTACTCCTTTGTACGCTGTAGAGATACCTCGTGTACTCCATTGTACGTTCTAGAGATATTTCCTGTACTCCTTTGTGCGCTGTAGAGATACCTTCTGTACTCCTTTGTGCGCTGTAGAGATACCTTCTGTACTCCTTTGTGCGCTGTAGAGATACCTTCTGTACTCCTTTGTGCGCTGTAGAGATACCTTCTGTACTCCTTTGTACGCTGTAGAGATACCTCGTGTACTCCTTTGTACGTTCTAGAGATATTTCCTGTACTCCTTTGTGTGCTGTAGAGATACCTTCTGTACTCCTTTGTGCGCTGTAGAGATACCTTCTGTACTCCTTTGTGCGCTGTAGAGATACCTTCTGTACTCCTTTGTGCGCTGTAGAGATACCTTCTGTACTCCTTTGTGCGCTGTAGAGATACTTTCTGTACTCCTTTGTGCGCTGTAGAGATACCTTCTGTACTCCTTTGTGCGCTGTAGAGATACCTTCTGTACTCCTTTGTACGCTGTAGAGATACCTCGTGTACTCCTTTGTACGTTCTAGAGATATTTCCTGTACTCCTTTGTGCGCTGTAGAGATACCTTCTGTACTCCTTTGTGCGCTGTAGAGATACCTTCTGTACTCCTTTGTGCGCTGTAGAGATACCTTCTGTACTCCTTCGTGCGCTGTAGAGATACCTTCTGTACTCCTTTGTGCGCTGTTGAGATACCTTCTGTACTCCTTTGTGCGCTGTAGAGATACCTTCTGTACTGCTTTGTGCGCTGTAGAGATACCTTCTGTACTCCTTTGTGCGCTGTAGAGATGCCTTCTGTACTCCTTTGTGCGCAGTAGAGATTCCTTCTGTACTCCTTTGTGCGCTGTATAGATACCTTCTGAACTCCTTTGTACGCTGTAGAGATACCTCGTGTACTCCTTTGTACGTTCTAGAGATATTTCCTGTACTCCTTTGTTCGTTCTAGAGATATTTCCTGTACTCCTATGTGCGCTGTAGAGATACCTTCTTTACTCCTTTGTGCGCTGTAGAGATACCTTCTGTACTCCTTTGTGCGCTGTAGAGATACCTTCTGTACTCCTTTGTGCGCTGTAGAGATACCTTCTGTATTCCTTTGTGCGCTGTAGAGATACCTTCTGTACTCCTTTGTGCGCTGTTGAGATACCTTCTGTACTCCTTTGTGCGCTGTAGAGATACCTTCTGTACTCCTTTGTGCGCTGTAGAGATACCTTCTGTACTT
This sequence comes from Morinoia aosen, assembly GCA_030386875.1. Classification (NCBI taxonomy): domain Eukaryota; kingdom Metazoa; phylum Arthropoda; class Malacostraca; order Amphipoda; family Talitridae; genus Morinoia; species Morinoia aosen. The sequence goes on along the minus strand of JASJYW010000027.1, from coordinate 22,242,776 downwards.
CTTTGTACGCTGTAGAGATACCTCGTGTACTCCTTTGTACGTTCTAGAGATATTTCCTGTACTCGTTTGTGCGCTGTAGAGATACCTTCTGTACTCCTTTGTGCGCTGTAGAGATACCTTCTGTACTCCTTTGTGCGCTTTAGAGATACCTTCTGTACTCCTTTGTGCGCTGTAGAGATACCTTCTGTACTCCTTTGTGCGCTGTAGAGATACCTTCTGTACTCCTATGTGCGCTGTAGAGATACCTTCTGTACTCCTTTGTGCGCTGTAGAGATACCTTCTGTACTCCTTTGTGCGCTGTAGAGATACCTTCTGTACTCCTTTGTGCGCAGTAGAGATTCCTTCTGTACTCCTTTGTGCGCTGTAGAGATACCTCGTGTACTCCTTTGTATGTTCTAGAGATATTTCCTGTACTCCTTTGTGCGCTGTAGAGATACCTTCTGTACTCCTTTGTGCGCTGTAGAGATACCTTCTGTACTCCTTTGTGCGCTGTAGAGATACCTCGTGTACTCCTTTGTACGTTCTAGAGATATTTCCTGTACTCCTTTGTGCGCTGTAGAGATACCTTCTGTACTCCTTTGTGCGCTGTAGAGATACCTTCTGTACTCCTTTGTGCGCTGTAGAGATACCTTCTGAACTCATTTGTACGCTGTAGAGATACCTCGTGTACTCCTTTGTACGTTCTAGAGATATTTCCTGTACTCCTTTGTGCGCTGTAGAGATACCTTCTGTACTCCTTTGTGCGCTGTAGAGATACCTCCTGACTGCTTTGTGCGCTGTAGAGATACCTTCTGTACTCCTTTGTGCGCTGTAGAGATACCTTCTGTACTCCTTTGTACGCTGTAGAGATACCTACTGTACTCCTTTGTACGCTGTAGAGATACCTCGTGTACTCCTTTGTACGTTCTAGAGATATTTCCTGTACTCCTTTGTGCGCTGTAGAGATACCTTCTGTACTCCTTTGTGCGCTGTAGAGATACCTTCTGTACTCCTTTGTGCGCTGTAGAGATACCTTCTGTACTCCTTTGTGCGCTGTAGAGATACCTTCTGTACTCCTATGTACGTTGTAGAGATACCTTCTGTACTCCTTTGTGCGCTGTAGAGATACCTTCTGTACTCCTTTGTACGCTCTAGAGATACCTCGTGTACTCCTTTGTACGTTCTAGAGATATTTCCTGTACACCTTTGTGCGCTGTAGAGATACCTTCTGTACTTCTTTGTGCGCTGTAGAGATACCTTCTGTACTCCTTTGTGCGCTGTAGAGATACCTTCTGTACTCCTTTGTGCGCTGTAGAGATACCTTCTGTACTCCTTTGTGCGCTGTAGAGATACCTTCTGTACTCTTTTGTGCGCTGTAGAGATACCTTCTGTACTCCTTTGTGCGCTGTAGAGATACCTTCTGTACTCCTTTGTGCGCTGTAGAGATACCTCGTGTACTCCTTTGTACGTTCTAGAGATATTTGCTGTACTCCTTTGTGCGCTGTAGAGATACCTTCTGTACTCCTTTGTGCGCTGTAGAGATACCTTCTGTACTCCTTTGTGCGCTGTAGAGATACCTCGTGTACTCCTTTGTACGTTCTAGAGATATTTCCTGTACTCCTTTGTGCGCTGTAGAGATAACTTCTGTACTCCTTTGTGCGCTGTAGAGATGTCTTCTGTACTCCTTTGTGCGCTGTAGAGATACCTTCTGTACTCCTTTGTGCGCTGTAGAGATACCTTCTGTACTCCTTTGTGCGCTGTAGAGATACCTTCTTTACTCCTTTGTACGCTGTAGAGATACCTCGCGTACTCCTTTGTACGTTCTAGAGATATTTCCTGTACTCCTTTGTGCGCTGTAGAGATACCTTCTGTACTCCTTTGTGCGCTGTAGAGATACCTTCTGTACTCCTTTGTGCGCTGTAGAGATACCTTCTGTACTCCTTTGTGCGCTGTAGAGATACCTTCTGTACTCCTTTGTACGCTGTAGAGATACCTCGTGTACTCCTTTGTACGTTCTAGAGATATTTCCTGTACTCCTTTGTGCGCTGTAGAGATACCTTCTGTACTCCTTTGTGCGCTGTAGAGATACCTTCTGTACTCCTTTGTGCGCTGTAGAGATACCTTCTGTACTCCTTTGTGCGCTGTAGAGATACCTTCTGTACTCCTTTGTGCGCTGTAGAGATACCTTCTGTACTCCTTTGTACGCTGTAGAAATACCTCGTATACTCCTTTGTACGTTCTAGAGATATTTCCTGTACTCCTTTGTGCGCTGTAGAGATACCTTCTGTACTCCTTTGTGCGCTGTAGAGATACCTTCTGTACTCCTTTGTGCGCTGTAGAGATACCTTCTGTACTCCTTTGTGCGCTGTAGAGATACCTTCTGTACTTCTTTGTGCGCTGTGGAGATACCTTCTGTACTCCTTTGTGCGCTGTAGAGATACCTTCTGTACTCCTTTGTGCGCTGTAGAGATACCTTCTGTACTCCTTTGTGCGCTGTAGAGATACCTTCTGTACTCCTTTGTGCGCTGTAGAGATACCTTCTGTACTCCTTTGTGCGCTGTAGAGATACCATCTGTACTCCTTTGTGCGCTGTAGAGATACCTTCTGTACTCCTTTGTGCGCTGTAGAGATACCTCGTGTACTCCTTTGTACGTTCTAGAGATATTTCCTGTACTTCTTTGTGCGCTGTAGAGATACCTTCTGTACTCCTTTGTGCGCTGTAGAGATACCTTCTCTACTCCTTTGTGCGCTGTAGAGATACCTTCTGTACTCCTTTGTGCGCTGTAGAGATACCTTCTGTACTCCTTTGTACGCTGTAGAGATACCTTCTGTACTCCTTTGTGCGCTGTAGAGATACCTTCTGTACTCCTTTGTACGCTGTAGAGATACCTCGTGTACTCCTTTGTACGTTCTAGAGATATTTCCTGTACTCCTTTGTGCGCTGTAGAGGTACCTTCTGTACTCCTTTGTGCGCTGTAGAGATACCTTCTGTACTCCTTTGTGCGCTGTAGAGATACCTTCTGTACTCCTTTGTGCGCTGTAGAGATACCTTCTGTACTCCTTTGTGCGCTGTAGAGATACCTTCTGTACTCCTTCGTGCGCTGTAGAGATACCTTCTGTACTCCTTTGTACGCTGTAGAGATACCTCGTGTACTCCTTTGTACGTTCTTGAGATATTTCCTGTATTCCTTTGTGCGCTGTAGAGATACCTTCTGTACTCCTTTGTGCGCTGTAGAGATACCTTCTGTACTCCTTTGTGCGCTGTAGAGATACCTTCTGTACTCCTTTGTGCGCTGTAGAGATACCTTCTGTACTCCTTTGTGCGCTGTAGAGATACCTTCTGTACTCCTTTGTACGCTGTAGAGATACCTCGTGTACTCCTTTGTACGTTCTAGAGATATTTCCTGTACTCCTTTGTGCGCTGTAGAGATACCTTCTGTACTCCTTTGTGCGCTGTAGAGATACCTTCTGTACTCCTTTGTGCTCTGTAGAGATACCTTCTGTACTCCTTTGTACGCTGTAGAGATACCTTCTGTACTCCTTTGTGCGCTGTAGAGATACCTTCTGTACTCCTTTGTGCGCTGTAGAGATACCTTCTGTACTCCTTTGTGCGCTGTAGAGATACCTTCTGTACTCCTTTGTGCGCTGTAGAGATACCTTCTGTACTCCTTTGTGCGCTGTAGAGATACCTTCTGTACTCCTTTGTGCGCTGTAGGGAAACCTTCTGTACTCCTTTGTGCGCTGTAGAGATACCTCGTGTACTCCTTTGTACGTTCTAGAGATATTTGCTGTACTCCTTTGTGCGCTGTAGAGATACCTTCTGTACTCCTTTGTGCGCTGTAGAGATACCTTCTGTACTCCTTTGTACGCTGTAGAGATACCTCGTGTACTCCTTTGTACGTTCTAGAGATATTTCCTGTACTCCTCTGTGCGCTGTAGAGATAACTTCTGTACTCCTTTGTGCGCTGTAGAGATGTCTTCTGTACTCCTTTGTGCGCTGTAGAGATACCTTCTGTACTCCTTTGTGCGCTGTAGAGATAACTTCGGTACTCCTTTGTGCGCTGTAGAGATACCTTCTTTACTCCTTTGTACGCTGTAGAGATACCTCGTGTACTCCTTTGTACGTTCTAGAGATATTTCCTGTACTCCTTTGTGCGCTGTAGAGATACCTTCTGTACTCCTTTGTGCGCTGTAGAGATACCTTCTGTACTCCTTTGTGCGCTGTAGAGATACCTTCCGTACTCCTTTGTGCGCTGTAGAGATACCTTCTGTACTCCTTTGTACGCTGTAGAGATACCTCGTGTACTCCTTTGTACGTTCTAGAGATATTTCCTGTACTCCTTTGTGCGCTGTAGAGATACCTTCTGTACTCCTTTGTGCGCTGTAGAGATACCTTCTGTACTCCTTTGTGCGCTGTAGAGATACCTTCTGTACTCCTTTGTGCGCTGTAGAGATACCTTCTGTACTCCTTTGTGCGCTGTAGAGATACCTTCTGTACTCCTTTGTGCGCTGTAGAGATAGCTTCTGTACTCCTTTGTACGCTGTAGAAATACCTCGTGTACTCCTTTGTACGTTCTAGAGATATTTCCTGTACTCCTTTGTGCGCTGTAGAGATACCTTCTGTACTCCTTTGTGCGCTGTAGAGATACCTTCTGTACTCCTTTGTGCGCTGTAGAGATACCTTCTGTACTCCTTTGTGCGCTGTAGAGATACCTTCTGTACTCCTTTGTGCGCTGTAGAGATACCTCGTGTAATCCTTTGTACGCTGTAGAGATACCTTCTGTACTCCTTTGTGCGCTGTAGAGATACCTTCTGCACTCCTTTGTACGTTCTAGAGATATTTCCTGTACTCCTTTGTGCGCTGTAGAGATACCTTGTGTACTCCTTTGTGCGCTGTAGAGATACCTCGTGTACTCCTTTGTACGTTCTAGAGATATTTCCTGTACTCCTTTGTGCGCTGTAGAGATACCTTCTGTACTCCTTTGTGCGCAGTAGAGATACCTTCTTTACTCCTTTGTGCGCTGTAGAGATACCTCGTGTACTCCTTTGTACGCTGTAGAGATACCTTCTGTACTCCTTTGTGCGCTGTAGAGATACCTTCTGTACTCCTTTGTGCGCTGTAGAGATACCTTCTGTACTCCTTTGTGCGCAGTAGAGATTCCTTCTGTACTCCTTTGTGCGCTGTATAGATACCTTCTGTACTCCTTTGTACGCTGTAGAGATACCTCGTGTACTCCTTTGTACGTTCTAGAGATATTTCCTGTACTCCTTTGTTCGTTCTAGAGATATTTCCTGTACTCCTATGTGCGCTGTAGAGATACCTTCTTTACTCCTTTGTGCGCTGTAGAGATACCTTCTGTACTCCTTTGTGCGCTGTAGAGATACCTTCTGTACTCCTTTGTGCGCTGTAGAGATACCTTCTGTATTCCTTTGTGCGCTGTGGAGATACCTTCTGTACTCCTTTGTGCGCTGTTGAGATACCTTCTGTACTCCTTTGTGCGCTGTAGAGATACCTTCTGTACTCCTTTGTGCGCTGTAGAGATACCTTCTGTACTTCTTTGTACGCTGTAGAGATACCTCGTGTACTCCTTTGTACGTTCTAGAGATATTTCCTGTACTCGTTTGTGCGCTGTAGAGATACCTTCTGTACTCCTTTGTGCGCTGTAGAGATACCTTCTGTACTCCTTTGTGCGCTTTAGAGATACCTTCTGTACTCCTTTGTGCGCTGTAGAGATACCTTCTGTACTCCTTTGTGCGCTGTAGAGATACCTTCTGTACTCCTATGTGCGCTGTAGAGATACCTTCTGTACTCCTTTGTGCGCTGTAGAGATACCTTCTGTACTCCTTTGTGCGCTGTAGAGATACCTTCTGTACTCCTTTGTGCGCAGTAGAGATTCCTTCTGTACTCCTTTGTGCGCTGTAGAGATACCTCGTGTACTCCTTTGTATGTTCTAGAGATATTTCCTGTACTCCTTTGTGCGCTGTAGAGATACCTTCTGTACTCCTTTGTGCGCTGTAGAGATACCTTCTGTACTCCTTTGTGCGCTGTAGAGATACCTCGTGTACTCCTTTGTACGTTCTAGAGATATTTCCTGTACTCCTTTGTGCGCTGTAGAGATACCTTCTGTACTCCTTTGTGCGCTGTAGAGATACCTTCTGTACTCCTTTGTGCGCTGTAGAGATACCTTCTGAACTCATTTGTACGCTGTAGAGATACCTCGTGTACTCCTTTGTACGTTCTAGAGATATTTCCTGTACTCCTTTGTGCGCTGTAGAGATACCTTCTGTACTCCTTTGTGCGCTGTAGAGATACCTCCTGACTGCTTTGTGCGCTGTAGAGATACCTTCTGTACTCCTTTGTGCGCTGTAGAGATACCTTCTGTACTCCTTTGTACGCTGTAGAGATACCTACTGTACTCCTTTGTACGCTGTAGAGATACCTCGTGTACTCCTTTGTACGTTCTAGAGATATTTCCTGTACTCCTTTGTGCGCTGTAGAGATACCTTCTGTACTCCTTTGTGCGCTGTAGAGATACCTTCTGTACTCCTTTGTGCGCTGTAGAGATACCTTCTGTACTCCTTTGTGCGCTGTAGAGATACCTTCTGTACTCCTATGTACGTTGTAGAGATACCTTCTGTACTCCTTTGTGCGCTGTAGAGATACCTTCTGTACTCCTTTGTACGCTCTAGAGATACCTCGTGTACTCCTTTGTACGTTCTAGAGATATTTCCTGTACACCTTTGTGCGCTGTAGAGATACCTTCTGTACTTCTTTGTGCGCTGTAGAGATACCTTCTGTACTCCTTTGTGCGCTGTAGAGATACCTTCTGTACTCCTTTGTGCGCTGTAGAGATACCTTCTGTACTCCTTTGTGCGCTGTAGAGATTCCTTCTGTACTCTTTTGTGCGCTGTAGAGATACCTTCTGTACTCCTTTGTGCGCTGTAGAGATACCTTCTGTACTCCTTTGTGCGCTGTAGAGATACCTCGTGTACTCCTTTGTACGTTCTAGAGATATTTGCTGTACTCCTTTGTGCGCTGTAGAGATACCTTCTGTACTCCTTTGTGCGCTGTAGAGATACCTTCTGTACTCCTTTGTGCGCTGTAGAGATACCTCGTGTACTCCTTTGTACGTTCTAGAGATATTTCCTGTACTCCTTTGTGCGCTGTAGAGATAACTTCTGTACTCCTTTGTGCGCTGTAGAGATGTCTTCTGTACTCCTTTGTGCGCTGTAGAGATACCTTCTGTACTCCTTTGTGCGCTGTAGAGATACCTTCTGTACTCCTTTGTGCGCTGTAGAGATACCTTCTTTACTCCTTTGTACGCTGTAGAGATACCTCGTGTACTCCTTTGTACGTTCTAGAGATATTTCCTGTACTCCTTTGTGCGCTGTAGAGATACCTTCTGTACTCCTTTGTGCGCTGTAGAGATACCTTCTGTACTCCTTTGTGCGCTGTAGAGATACCTTCTGTACTCCTTTGTGCGCTGTAGAGATACCTTCTGTACTCCTTTGTACGCTGTAGAGATACCTCGTGTACTCCTTTGTACGTTCTAGAGATATTTCCTGTACTCCTTTGTGCGCTGTAGAGATACCTTCTGTACTCCTTTGTGCGCTGTAGAGATACCTTCTGTACTCCTTTGTGCGCTGTAGAGATACCTTCTGTACTCCTTTGTGCGCTGTAGAGATACCTTCTGTACTCCTTTGTGCGCTGTAGAGATACCTTCTGTACTCCTTTGTACGCTGTAGAAATACCTCGTATACTCCTTTGTACGTTCTAGAGATATTTCCTGTACTCCTTTGTGCGCTGTAGAGATACCTTCTGTACTCCTTTGTGCGCTGTAGAGATACCTTCTGTACTCCTTTGTGCGCTGTAGAGATACCTTCTGTACTCCTTTGTGCGCTGTAGAGATACCTTCTGTACTTCTTTGTGCGCTGTGGAGATACCTTCTGTACTCCTTTGTGCGCTGTAGAGATACCTTCTGTACTCCTTTGTGCGCTGTAGAGATACCTTCTGTACTCCTTTGTGCGCTGTAGAGATACCTTCTGTACTCCTTTGTGCGCTGTAGAGATACCTTCTGTACTCCTTTGTGCGCTGTAGAGATACCATCTGTACTCCTTTGTGCGCTGTAGAGATACCTTCTGTACTCCTTTGTGCGCTGTAGAGATACCTCGTGTACTCCTTTGTACGTTCTAGAGATATTTCCTGTACTTCTTTGTGCGCTGTAGAGATACCTTCTGTACTCCTTTGTGCGCTGTAGAGATACCTTCTCTACTCCTTTGTGCGCTGTAGAGATACCTTCTGTACTCCTTTGTGCGCTGTAGAGATACCTTCTGTACTCCTTTGTACGCTGTAGAGATACCTTCTGTACTCCTTTGTGCGCTGTAGAGATACCTTCTGTACTCCTTTGTACGCTGTAGAGATACCTCGTGTACTCCTTTGTACGTTCTAGAGATATTTCCTGTACTCCTTTGTGCGCTGTAGAGGTACCTTCTGTACTCCTTTGTGCGCTGTAGAGATACCTTCTGTACTCCTTTGTGCGCTGTAGAGATACCTTCTGTACTCCTTTGTGCGCTGTAGAGATACCTTCTGTACTCCTTTGTGCGCTGTAGAGATACCTTCTGTACTCCTTCGTGCGCTGTAGAGATACCTTCTGTACTCCTTTGTACGCTGTAGAGATACCTCGTGTACTCCTTTGTACGTTCTTGAGATATTTCCTGTATTCCTTTGTGCGCTGTAGAGATACCTTCTGTACTCCTTTGTGCGCTGTAGAGATACCTTCTGTACTCCTTTGTGCGCTGTAGAGATACCTTCTGTACTCCTTTGTGCGCTGTAGAGATACCTTCTGTACTCCTTTGTGCGCTGTAGAGATACCTTCTGTACTCCTTTGTACGCTGTAGAGATACCTCGTGTACTCCTTTGTACGTTCTAGAGATATTTCCTGTACTCCTTTGTGCGCTGTAGAGATACCTTCTGTACTCCTTTGTGCGCTGTAGAGATACCTTCTGTACTCCTTTGTGCTCTGTAGAGATACCTTCTGTACTCCTTTGTACGCTGTAGAGATACCTTCTGTACTCCTTTGTGCGCTGTAGAGATACCTTCTGTACTCCTTTGTGCGCTGTAGAGATACCTTCTGTACTCCTTTGTGCGCTGTAGAGATACCTTCTGTACTCCTTTGTGCGCTGTAGAGATACCTTCTGTACTCCTTTGTGCGCTGTAGAGATACCTTCTGTACTCCTTTGTGCGCTGTAGGGAAACCTTCTGTACTCCTTTGTGCGCTGTAGAGATACCTCGTGTACTCCTTTGTACGTTCTAGAGATATTTGCTGTACTCCTTTGTGCGCTGTAGAGATACCTTCTGTACTCCTTTGTGCGCTGTAGAGATACCTTCTGTACTCCTTTGTGCGCTGTAGAGATACCTCGTGTACTCCTTTGTACGTTCTAGAGATATTTCCTGTACTCCTCTGTGCGCTGTAGAGATAACTTCTGTACTCCTTTGTGCGCTGTAGAGATGTCTTCTGTACTCCTTTGTGCGCTGTAGAGATACCTTCTGTACTCCTTTGTGCGCTGTAGAGATAACTTCGGTACTCCTTTGTGCGCTGTAGAGATACCTTCTTTACTCCTTTGTACGCTGTAGAGATACCTCGTGTACTCCTATGTACGTTCTAGAGATATTTCCTGTACTCCTTTGTGCGCTGTAGAGATACCTTCTGTACTCCTTTGTGCGCTGTAGAGATACCTTCTGTACTCCTTTGTGCGCTGTAGAGATACCTTCCGTACTCCTTTGTGCGCTGTAGAGATACCTTCTGTACTCCTTTGTACGCTGTAGAGATACCTCGTGTACTCCTTTGTACGTTCTAGAGATATTTCCTGTACTCCTTTGTGCGCTGTAGAGATACCTTCTGTACTCCTTTGTGCGCTGTAGAGATACCTTCTGTACTCCTTTGTGCGCTGTAGAGATACCTTCTGTACTCCTTTGTGCGCTGTAGAGATACCTTCTGTACTCCTTTGTGCGCTGTAGAGATACCTTCTGTACTCCTTTGTGCGCTGTAGAGATAGCTTCTGTACTCCTTTGTACGCTGTAGAAATACCTCGTGTACTCCTTTGTACGTTCTAGAGATATTTCCTGTACTCCTTTGTGCGCTGTAGAGATACCTTCTGTACTCCTTTGTGCGCTGTAGAGATACCTTCTGTACTCCTTTGTGCGCTGTAGAGATACCTTCTGTACTCCTTTGTGCGCTGTAGAGATACCTTCTGTACTCCTTTGTGCGCTGTAGAGATACCTCGTGTACTCCTTTGTACGCTGTAGAGATACCTTCTGTACTCCTTTGTGCGCTGTAGAGATACCTTCTGCACTCCTTTGTACGTTCTAGAGATATTTCCTGTACTCCTTTGTGCGCTGTAGAGATACCTTCTGTACTCCTTTGTGCGCTGTAGAGATACCTCGTGTACTCCTTTGTACGTTCTAGAGATATTTCCTGTACTCCTTTGTGCGCTGTAGAGATACCTTCTGTACTCCTTTGTGCGCAGTAGAGATACCTTCTTTACTCCTTTGTGCGCTGTAGAGATACCTCGTGTACTCCTTTGTACGCTGTAGAGATACCTTCTGTACTCCTTTGTGCGCTGTAGAGATACCTTCTGTACTCCTTTGTGCGCAGTAGAGATACCTTCTGTACTCCTTTGTGCGCTGTAGAGATACCTTCTGTACTCCTTTGTACGCTGTAGAGATACCTCGTGTACTCCTTTGTACGTTCTAGAGATATTTCCTGTACTCCTTTGTGCGCTGTAGAGATACCTTTTGTACTCCTTTGTGCGCTGTAGAGATACCTTCTGTACTCCTTTGTGCGCTGTAGAGATACCTTCTGTACTCCTTTGTGCGCTGTAGAGATACCTTCTGTACTCCTTTGTGCGCTGTAGAGATACCTCGTGTACTCCTTTGTACGCTGTAGAGATACCTTCTGTACTCCTTTGTGCGCTGTAGAGATACCTTCTGTACTCCTTTGTGCGCTGTAGAGATACCTTCTGTACTCCTTTGTGCGCTGTAGAGATACCTCGTGTACTCCTTTGTACGTTCTAGAGATATTTCCTGTACTCCTTTGTGCGCTGTAGAGATACCTACTGTACTCCTTTGTGCGCTGTAGAGATACCTTCTGTACTCCTTTGTGCGCTGTAGAGATACCTTCTGTACTCCTTTGTGCGCTGTAGAGATACCTTCTGTACTCCTTCGTGCGCTGTAGAGATACCTTCTGTACTCCTTTGTGCGCTGTTGAGATACCTTCTGTACTCCTTTGTGCGCTGTAGAGATACCTTCTGTACTCCTTTGTGCGCTGTAGAGATACCTTCTGTACTCCTTTGTGCGCTGTAGAGATACCTTCTGTACTCCTTTGTGCGCTGTAGAGATTCCTTCTGTACTCCTTTGTGCGCTGTAGAGATACCTTCTGTACTCCTTTGTACGCTGTAGAGATACCTCGTGTACTCCTTTGTACGTTCTAGAGATATTTCCTGTACTTCTTTGTTCGTTCTAGAGATATTTCCTGTACTCCTTTGTGCGCTGTAGAGATACCTTCTGTACTCCTTTGTGCGCTGTAGAGATACCTTCTGTACTCCTTTGTGCGCTTTAGAGATACCTTCTGTACTCCTTTGTGCGCTGTGGAGATACCTTCTGTATTCCTTTGTGCGCTGTAGAGATACCTTCTGTACTCCTTTGTGCGCTGTAGAGATATCTTCTGTACTCCTTTGTGCGCTGTAGAGATACCTTCTGTACTCCTTTGTGCGCTGTAGAGATACCTTCTGTACTCCTTTGTGCGCTGTAGAGATACCTTCTGTACTCCTTTGTACGCTGTAGAGATACCTCGTGTACTCCTTTGTACGTTCTAGAGATATTTCCTGTACTCGTTTGTGCGCTGTAGAGATACCTTCTGTACTCCTTTGTGCGCTGTAGAGATGCCTTCTGTACTCCTTTGTGCGCTTTAGAGATACCTTCTGTACTCCTTTGTGCGCTGTAGAGATACCTTCTGTACTCCTTTGTGCGCTGTAGAGATACCTTCTGTACTCCTATGTGCGCTGTAGAGATACCTTCTGTACTCCTTTGTGCGCTGTAGAGATACCTTCTGTACTCCTTTGTGCGCTGTAGAGATACCTTCTGTACTCCTTTGTGCGCTGTAGAGATACCTTCTGTACTCCTTTGTGCGCTGTAGAGATACCTCGTGTACTCCTTTGTACGTTCTAGAGATATTTCCTGTACTCCTTTGTACGCTGTAGAGATACCTTCTGTACTCCTTTGTGCGCTGTAGAGATACCTTCTGTACTCCTTTGTGCGCTGTAGAGATACCTCGTGTACTCCTTTGTACGTTCTAGAGATATTTCCTGTACTCCTTTGTGCGCTGTAGAGATACCTTCTGTACTCCTTTGTTCGCTGTAGAGATACCTTCTGTACTCCTTTGTGCGCTGTAGAGATACCTTCTGTACTCTTTTGTACGCTGTAGAGATACCTCGTGTACTCCTTTGTACGTTCTAGAGATATTTCCTGTACTCCTTTGTGCGCTGTAGAGATACCTTCTGTACTCCTTTGTGCGCTGTAGAGATACCTCCTGACTCCTTTGTGCGCTGTAGAGATACCTTCTGTACTCCTTTGTGCGCTGTAGAGATACCTTCTGTACTCCTTTGTACGTTCTAGAGATATTTCCTGTACTCCTTTGTGCGCTGTAGAGATAACTTCTGTACTCCTTTGTGCGCTGTAGAGATGTCTTCTGTACTCCTTTGTGCGCTGTAGAGATACCTTCTGTACTCCTTTGTGCGCTGTAGAGATACCTTCTGTACTCCTTTGTGCGCTGTAGAGATACCTTCTTTACTCCTTTGTACGCTGTAGAGATACCTCGTGTACTCCTTTGTACGTTCTAGAGATATTTCCTGTACTCCTTTGTGCGCTGTAGAGATACCTTCTGTACTCCTTTGTGCGCTGTAGAGATACCTTCTGTACTCCTTTGTGCGCTGTAGAGATACCTTCTGTACTCCTTTGTGCGCTGTAGAGATACCTTCTGTACTCCTTTGTACGCTGTAGAGATACCTCGTGTACTCCTTTGTACGTTCTAGAGATATTTCCTGTACTCCTTTGTGCGCTGTAAGATACCTTCTGTACTCCTTTGTGCGCTGTAGAGATACCTTCTGTACTCCTTTGTGCGCTGTAGAGATACCTTCTGTACTCCTTTGTGCGCTGTAGAGATACCTTCTGTACTCCTTTGTGCGCTGTAGAGATACCTTCTGTACTCCTTTGTACGCTGTAGAAATACCTCGTATACTCCTTTGTACGTTCTAGAGATATTTCCTGTACTCCTTTGTGCGCTGTAGAGATACCTTCTGTACTCCTTTGTGCGCTGTAGAGATACCTTCTGTACTCCTTTGTGCGCTGTAGAGATACCTTCTGTACTCCTTTGTGCGCTGTAGAGATACCTTCTGTACTTCTTTGTGCGCTGTGGAGATACCTTCTGTACTCCTTTGTGCGCTGTAGAGATACCTTCTGTACTCCTTTGTGCGCTGTAGAGATACCTTCTGTACTCCTTTGTGCGCTGTAGAGATACCTTCTGTACTCCTTTGTGCGCTGTAGAGATACCTTCTGTACTCCTTTGTGCGCTGTAGAGATACCATCTGTACTCCTTTGTGCGCTGTAGAGATACCTTCTTTACTCCTTTGTGCGCTGTAGAGATACCTCGTGTACTCCTTTGTACGTTCTAGAGATATTTCCTGTACTTCTTTGTGCGCTGTAGAGATACCTTCTGTACTCCTTTGTGCGCTGTAGAGATACCTTCTGTACTCCTTTGTGCGCTGTAGAGATACCTTCTGTACTCCTTTGTGCGCTGTAGAGATACCTTCTTTACTCCTTTGTACGCTGTAGAGATACCTTCTGTACTCCTTTGTGCGCTGTAGAGATACCTTCTGTACTCCTTTGTGCGCTTTAGAGATACCTCGTGTACTCCTTTGTACGTTCTAGAGATATTTCCTGTACTCCTTTGTGCGCTGTAGAGATACCTTCTGTACTCCTTTGTGCGCTGTAGAGATACCTTCTGTACTCCTTTGTGCGCTGTAGAGATACCTTCTGTACTCCTTTGTGCGCTGTAGAGATACCTTCTGTACTCCTTTGTGCGCTGTAGAGATACCTTCTGTACTCCTTTGTGCGCTGTAGAGATACCTTCTGTACTCCTTTGTACGCTGTAGAGATACCTCGTGTACTCCTTTGTACGTTCTTGAGATATTTCCTGTATTCCTTTGTGCGCTGTAGAGATACCTTCTGTACTCCTTTGTGCGCTGTAGAGATACCTTCTGTACTCCTTTGTGCGCTGTAGAGATACCTTCTGTACTCCTTTGTGCGCTGTAGAGATACCTTCTGTACTCCTTTGTGCGCTGTAGAGATACCTTCTGTACTCCTTTGTACGCTGTAGAGATACCTCGTGTACTCCTTTGTACGTTCTAGAGATATTTCCTGTACTCCTTTGTGCGCTGTAGAGATACCTTCTGTACTCCTTTGTGCGCTGTAGAGATACCTTCTGTACTCCTTTGTGCGCTGTAGAGATACCTTCTGTACTCCTTTGTGCGCTGTAGAGATACCTTCTGTACTCCTTTGTGCGCTGTAGGGATACCTTCTGTACTCCTTTGTGCGCTGTAGAGATACCTCGTGTACTCCTTTGTACGTTCTAGAGATATTTGCTGTACTCCTTTGTGCGCTGTAGAGATACCTTCTGTACTCCTTTGTGCGCTGTAGAGATACCTTCTGTACTCCTTTGTGCGCTGTAGAGATACCTCGTGTACTCCTTTGTACGTTCTAGAGATATTTCCTGTACTCCTCTGTGCGCTGTAGAGATAACTTCTGTACTCCTTTGTGCGCTGTAGAGATGTCTTCTGTACTCCTTTGTGCGCTGTAGAGATACCTTCTGTACTCCTTTGTGCGCTGTAGAGATAACTTCTGTACTCCTTTGTGCGCTGTAGAGATACCTTCTTTACTCCTTTGTACGCTGTAGAGATACCTCGTGTACTCCTTTGTACGTTCTAGAGATATTTCCTGTACTCCTTTGTGCGCTGTAGAGATACCTTCTGTACTCCTTTGTGCGCTGTAGAGATACCTTCTGTACTCCTTTGTGCGCTGTAGAGATACCTTCCGTACTCCTTTGTGCGCTGTAGAGATACCTCCTGTACTCCTTTGTACGCTGTAGAGATACCTCGTGTACTCCTTTGTACGTTCTAGAGATATTTCCTGTACTCCTTTTTGCGCTGTAGAGATACCTTCTGTACTCCTTTGTGCGCTGTAGAGATACCTTCTGTACTCCTTTGTGCGCTGTAGAGATGCCTTCTGTACTCCTTTGTGCGCTGTAGAGATACCTTCTGTACTCCTTTGTGCGCTGTAGAGATACCTTCTGTACTCCTTTGTGCGCTGTAGAGATACCTTCTGTACTCCTTTGTACGCTGTAGAAATACCTCGTGTACTCCTTTGTACGTTCTAGAGATATTTCCTGTACTCCTCTGTGCGCTGTAGAGATACCTTCTGTACTCCTTTGTGCGCTGTAGAGATACCTTCTGTACTCCTTGGTGCGCTGTAGAGATACCTTCTGTACTCCTTTGTGCGCTGTAGAGATACCATCTGTACTCCTTTGTGCGCTGTAGAGATACCTCGTGTACTCCTTTGTACGCTGTAGAGATACCTTCTGTACTCCTTTGTGCGCTGTAGAGATACATTCTGCACTCCTTTGTACGTTCTAGAGATATTTCCTGTACTCCTTTGTGCGCTGTAGAGATACCTTCTGTACTCCTTTGTGCGCTGTAGAGATACCTCGTGTACTCCTTTGTACGTTCTAGAGATATTTCCTGTACTCCTTTGTGCGCTGTAGAGATACCTTCTGTACTCCTTTGTGCGCAGTAGAGATACCTTCTTTACTCCTTTGTGCGCTGTAGAGATACCTCGTGTACTCCTTTGTACGCTGTAGAGATACCTTCTGTACTCCTTTGTGCGCTGTAGAGATACCTTCTGTACTCCTTTGTGCGCAGTAGAGATACCTTCTGTACTCCTTTGTGCGCTGTAGAGATACCTTCTGTACTCCTTTGTACGCTGTAGAGATACCTCGTGTACTCCTTTGTACGTTCTAGAGATATTTCTTGTACTCCTTTGTGCGCTGTAGAGATACCTTCTGTACTCCTTTGTGCGCTGTAGAGATACCTTCTGTACTCCTTTGTGCGCTGTAGAGATACCTTCTGTACTCCTTTGTGCGCTGTAGAGATACCTTCTGTACTCCTTTGTGCGCTGTAGAGATACCTCGTGTACTCCTTTGTACGCTGTAGAGATACCTTCTGTACTCCTTTGTGCGCTGTAGAGATACCTTCTGTACTCCTTTGTGCGCTGTAGAGATACCTTCTGTACTCCTTTGTGCGCTGTAGAGATACCTCGTGTACTCCTTTTACGTTCTAGAGATATTTCCTGTACTCCTTTGTGTGCTGTAGAGATACCTACTGTACTCCTTTGTGCGCTGTAGAGATACCTTCTGTACTCCTTTGTGCGCTGTAGAGATACCTTCTGTACTCCTTTGTGCGCTGTAGAGATACCTTCTGTACTCCTTCGTGCGCTGTAGAGATACCTTCTGTACTCCTTTGTGCGCTGTTGAGATACCTTCTGTACTCCTTTGTGCGCTGTAGAGATACCTTCTGTACTTCTTTGTGCGCTGTAGAGATACCTTCTGTACTCCTTTGTGCGCTGTAGAGATTCCTTCTGTACTCCTTTGTGCACTGTAGAGATACCTTCTGTACTCCTTTGTACGCTGTAGAGATACCTCGTGTACTCCTTTGTACGTTCTAGAGATATTTCCTGTACTCCTTTGTTCGTTCTAGAGATATTTCCTGTACTCCTTTGTGCGCTGTAGAGATACCTTCTGTACTCCTTTGTGCGCTGTAGAGATACCTCCTGACTCCTTTGTGCGCTGTAGAGATACCTTCTGTACTCCTTTGTGCGCTGTAGAGATACCTTCTGTACTCCTTTGTACGTTCTAGAGATATTTCCTGTACTCCTTTGTGCGCTGTAGAGATAACTTCTGTACTCCTTTGTGCGCTGTAGAGATGTCTTCTGTACTCCTTTGTGCGCTGTAGAGATACCTTCTGTACTCCTTTGTGCGCTGTAGAGATACCTTCTGTACTCCTTTGTGCGCTGTAGAGATACCTTCTTTACTCCTTTGTACGCTGTAGAGATACCTCGTGTACTCCTTTGTACGTTCTAGAGATATTTCCTGTACTCCTTTGTGCGCTGTAGAGATACCTTCTGTACTCCTTTGTGCGCTGTAGAGATACCTTCTGTACTCCTTTGTGCGCTGTAGAGATACCTTCTGTACTCCTTTGTGCGCTGTAGAGATACCTTCTGTACTCCTTTGTGCGCTGTAGAGATACCTTCTGTACTCCTTTGTACGCTGTAGAGATACCTCGTGTACTCCTTTGTACGTTCTAGAGATATTTCCTGTACTCCTTTGTGCGCTGTAGAGATACCTTCTGTACTCCTTTGTGCGCTGTAGAGATACCTTCTGTACTCCTTTGTGCGCTGTAGGGATACCTTCTGTACTCCTTTGTACGCTGTAGAGATACCTTCTGTACTCCTTTGTACGCTGTAGAGATACCTTCTGTACTCCTTTGTGCGCTGTAGAGATACCTTCTGTACTCCTTTGTGCGCTGTAGAGATACCTTCTGTACTCCTTTGTGCGCTGTAGAGATACCTTCTGTACTCCTTTGTGCGCTGTAGAGATACCTTCTGTACTCCTTTGTGCGCTGTAGGGATACCTTCTGTACTCCTTTGTGCGCTGTAGAGATACCTCGTGTACTCCTTTGTACGTTCTAGAGATATTTGCTGTACTCCTTTGTGCGCTGTAGAGATACCTTCTGTACTCCTTTGTGCGCTGTAGAGATACCTTCTGTACTCCTTTGTGCGCTGTAGAGATACCTCGTGTACTCCTTTGTACGTTCTAGAGATATTTCCTGTACTCCTCTGTGCGCTGTAGAGATAACTTCTGTACTCCTTTGTGCGCTGTAGAGATGTCTTCTGTACTCCTTTGTGCGCTGTAAAGATACCTTCTGTACTCCTTTGTGCGCTGTAGAGATAACTTCTGTACTCCTTTGTGCGCTGTAGAGATACCTTCTTTACTCCTTTGTACGCTGTAGAGATACCTCGTGTACTCCTTTGTACGTTCTAGAGATATTTCCTGTACTCCTTTGTGCGCTGTAGAGATACCTTCTGTACTCCTTTGTGCGCTGTAGAGATACCTTCTGTTCTCCTTTGTGCGCTGTAGAGATACCTTCCGTACTCCTTTGTGCGCTGTAGAGATACCTCCTGTACTCCTTTGTACGCTGTAGAGATACCTCGTGTACTCCTTTGTACGTTCTAGAGATATTTCCTGTACTCCTTTTTGCGCTGTAGAGATACCTTCTGTACTCCTTTGTGCGCTGTAGAGATACCTTCTGTACTCCTTTGTGCGCTGTAGAGATACCTTCTGTACTCCTTTGTGCGCTGTAGAGATACCTTCTGTACTCCTTTGTGCGCTGTAGAGATACCTTCTGTACTCCTTTGTGCGCTGTAGAGATACCTTCTGTACTCCTTTGTACGCTGTAGAGATACCTCGTGTACTCCTTTGTACGTTCTTGAGATATTTCCTGTATTCCTTTGTGCGCTGTAGAGATACCTTCTGTACTCCTTTGTGCGCTGTAGAGATACCTTCTGTACTCCTTTGTGCGCTGTAGAGATACCTTCTGTACTCCTTTGTGCGCTGTAGAGATACCTTCTGTACTCCTTTGTGCGCTGTAGAGATACCTTCTGTACTCCTTTGTACGCTGTAGAGATACCTCGTGTACTCCTTTGTACGTTCTAGAGATATTTCCTGTACTCCTTTGTGCGCTGTAGAGATACCTTCTGTACTCCTTTGTGCGCTGTAGAGATACCTTCTGTACTCCTTTGTGCGCTGTAGAGATACCTTCTGTACTCCTTTGTACGCTGTAGAGATACCTTCTGTACTCCTTTGTGCGCTGTAGAGATACCTTCTGTACTCCTTTGTGCGCTGTAGAGATACCTTCTGTACTCCTTTGTGCGCTGTAGAGATACCTTCTGTACTCCTTTGTGCGCTGTAGAGATACCTTCTGTACTCCTTTGTGCGCTATAGAGATACCTTCTGTACTCCTTTGTGCGCTGTAGGGATACCTTCTGTACTCCTTTGTGCGCTGTAGAGATACCTCGTGTACTCCTTTGTACGTTCTAGAGATATTTGCTGTACTCCTTTGTGCGCTGTAGAGATACCTTCTGTACTCCTTTGTGCGCTGTAGAGATACCTTCTGTACTCCTTTGTGCGCTGTAGAGATACCTCGTGTACTCCTTTGTACGTTCTAGAGATATTTCCTGTACTCCTCTGTGCGCTGTAGAGATAACTTCTGTACTCCTTTGTGCGCTGTAGAGATGTCTTCTGTACTCCTTTGTGCGCTGTAGAGATACCTTCTGTACTCCTTTGTGCGCTGTAGAGATAACTTCTGTACTCCTTTGTGCGCTGTAGAGATACCTTCTTTACTCCTTTGTACGCTGTAGAGATACCTCGTGTACTCCTTTGTACGTTCTAGAGATATTTCCTGTACTCCTTTGTGCGCTGTAGAGATACCTTCTGTACTCCTTTGTGCGCTGTAGAGATACCTTCTGTACTCCTTTGTGCGCTGTAGAGATACCTTCCGTACTCGTTTGTGCGCTGTAGAGATACCTCCTGTACTCCTTTGTACGCTGTAGAGATACCTCGTGTACTCCTTTGTACGTTCTAGAGATATTTCCTGTACTCCTTTTTGCGCTGTAGAGATACCTTCTGTACTCCTTTGTGCGCTGTAGAGATACCTTCTGTACTCCTTTGTGCGCTGTAGAGATGCCTTCTGTACTCCTTTGTGCGCTGTAGAGATACCTTCTGTACTCCTTTGTGCGCTGTAGAGATACCTTCTGTACTCCTTTGTGCGCTGTAGAGATACCTTCTGTACTCCTTTGTACGCTGTAGAAATACCTCGTGTACTCCTTTGTACGTTCTAGAGATATTTCCTGTACTCCTCTGTGCGCTGTAGAGATACCTTCTGTACTCCTTTGTGCGCTGTAGAGATACCTTCTGTACTCCTTGGTGCGCTGTAGAGATACCTTCTGTACTCCTTTGTGCGCTGTAGAGATACCTTCTGTACTCCTTTGTGCGCTGTAGAGATACCTCGTGTACTCCTTTGTACGCTGTAGAGATACCTTCTGTACTCCTTTGTGCGCTGTAGAGATACCTTCTGCACTCCTTTGTACGTTCTAGAGATATTTCCTGTACTCCTTTGTGCGCTGTAGAGATACCTTCTGTACTCCTTTGTGCGCTGTAGAGATACCTCGTGTACTCCTTTGTACGTTCTAGAGATATTTCCTGTACTCCTTTGTGCGCTGTAGAGATACCTTCTGTACTCCTTTGTGCGCAGTAGAGATACCTTCTTTACTCCTTTGTGCGCTGTAGAGATACCTCGTGTACTCCTTTGTACGCTGTAGAGATACCTTCTGTACTCCTTTGTGCGCTGTAGAGATACCTTCTGTACTCCTTTGTGCGCAGTAGAGATACCTTCTGTACTCCTTTGTGCGCTGTAGAGATACCTTCTGTACTCCTTTGTACGCTGTAGAGATACCTCGTGTACTCCTTTGTACGTTCTAGAGATATTTCTTGTACTCCTTTGTGCGCTGTAGAGATACCTTCTGTACTCCTTTGTGCGCTGTAGAGATACCTTCTGTACTCCTTTGTGCGCTGTAGAGATACCTTCTGTACTCCTTTGTGCGCTGTAGAGATACCTTCTGTACTCCTTTGTGCGCTGTAGAGATACCTCGTGTACTCCTTTGTACGCTGTAGAGATACCTTCTGTACTCCTTTGTGCGCTGTAGAGATACCTTCTGTACTCCTTTGTGCGCTGTAGAGATACCTTCTGTACTCCTTTGTGCGCTGTAGAGATACCTCGTGTACTCCTTTTACGTTCTAGAGATATTTCCTGTACTCCTTTGTGTGCTGTAGAGATACCTACTGTACTCCTTTGTGCGCTGTAGAGATACCTTCTGTACTCCTTTGTGCGCTGTAGAGATACCTTCTGTACTCCTTTGTGCGCTGTAGAGATACCTTCTGTACTCCTTCGTGCGCTGTAGAGATACCTTCTGTACTCCTTTGTGCGCTGTTGAGATACCTTCTGTACTCCTTTGTGCGCTGTAGAGATACCTTCTGTACTTCTTTGTGCGCTGTAGAGATACCTTCTGTACTCCTTTGTGCGCTGTAGAGATTCCTTCTGTACTCCTTTGTGCACTGTAGAGATACCTTCTGTACTCCTTTGTACGCTGTAGAGATACCTCGTGTACTCCTTTGTACGTTCTAGAGATATTTCCTGTACTCCTTTGTTCGTTCTAGAGATATTTCCTGTACTCCTTTGTGCGCTGTAGAGATACCTTCTGTACTCCTTTGTGCGCTGTAGAGATACCTCCTGACTCCTTTGTGCGCTGTAGAGATACCTTCTGTACTCCTTTGTGCGCTGTAGAGATACCTTCTGTACTCCTTTGTACGTTCTAGAGATATTTCCTGTACTCCTTTGTGCGCTGTAGAGATAACTTCTGTACTCCTTTGTGCGCTGTAGAGATGTCTTCTGTACTCCTTTGTGCGCTGTAGAGATACCTTCTGTACTCCTTTGTGCGCTGTAGAGATACCTTCTGTACTCCTTTGTGCGCTGTAGAGATACCTTCTTTACTCCTTTGTACGCTGTAGAGATACCTCGTGTACTCCTTTGTACGTTCTAGAGATATTTCCTGTACTCCTTTGTGCGCTGTAGAGATACCTTCTGTACTCCTTTGTGCGCTGTAGAGATACCTTCTGTACTCCTTTGTGCGCTGTAGAGATACCTTCTGTACTCCTTTGTACGCTGTAGAGATACCTCGTGTACTCCTTTGTACGTTCTAGAGATATTTCCTGTACTCCTTTGTGCGCTGTAGAGATACCTTCTGTACTCCTTTGTGCGCTGTAGAGATACCTTCTGTACTCCTTTGTGCGCTGTAGAGATACCTTCTGTACTCCTTTGTGCGCTGTAGAGATACCTTCTGTACTCCTTTGTGCGCTGTAGAGATACCTTCTGTACTCCTTTGTACGCTGTAGAAATACCTCGTATACTCCTTTGTACGTTCTAGAGATATTTCCTGTACTCCTTTGTGCGCTGTAGAGATACCTTCTGTACTCCTTTGTGCGCTGTAGAGATACCTTCTGTACTCCTTTGTGCGCTGTAGAGATACCTTCTGTACTCCTTTGTGCGCTGTAGAGATACCTTCTGTACTTCTTTGTGCGCTGTGGAGATACCTTCTGTACTCCTTTGTGCGCTGTAGAGATACCTTCTGTACTCCTTTGTGCGCTGTAGAGATACCTTCTGTACTCCTTTGTGCGCTGTAGAGATACCTTCTGTACTCCTTTGTGCGCTGTAGAGATACCTTCTGTACTCCTTTGTGCGCTGTAGAGATACCATCTGTACTCCTTTGTGCGCTGTAGAGATACCTTCTGTACTCCTTTGTGCGCTGTAGAGATACCTCGTGTACTCCTTTGTACGTTCTAGAGATATTTCCTGTACTTCTTTGTGCGCTGTAGAGATACCTTCTGTACTCCTTTGTGCGCTGTAGAGATACCTTCTGTACTCCTTTGTGCGCTGTAGAGATACCTTCTGTACTCCTTTGTGCGCTGTAGAGATACCTTCTGTACTCCTTTGTACGCTGTAGAGATACCTTCTGTACTCCTTTGTGCGCTGTAGAGATACCTTCTGTACTCCTTTGTACGCTTTAGAGATACCTCGTGTACTCCTTTGTACGTTCTAGAGATATTTCCTGTACTCCTTTGTGCGCTGTAGAGATACCTTCTGTACTCCTTTGTGCGCTGTAGAGATACCTTCTGTACTCCTTTGTGCGCTGTAGAGATACCTTCTGTACTCCTTTGTGCGCTGTAGAGATACCTTCTGTACTCCTTTGTGCGCTGTAGAGATACCTTCTGTACTCCTTTGTGCGCTGTAGAGATACCTTCTGTACTCCTTTGTACGCTGTAGAGATACCTCGTGTACTCCTTTGTACGTTCTTGAGATATTTCCTGTATTCCTTTGTGCGCTGTAGAGATACCTTCTGTACTCCTTTGTGCGCTGTAGAGATACCTTCTGTACTCCTTTGTGCGCTGTAGAGATACCTTCTGTACTCCTTTGTGCGCTGTAGAGATACCTTCTGTACTCCTTTGTGCGCTGTAGAGATACCTTCTGTACTCCTTTGTACGCTGTAGAGATACCTCGTGTACTCCTTTGTACGTTCTAGAGATATTTCCTGTACTCCTTTGTGCGCTGTAGAGATACCTTCTGTACTCCTTTGTGCGCTGTAGAGATACCTTCTGTACTCCTTTGTGCGCTGTAGAGATACCTTCTGTACTCCTTTGTACGCTGTAGAGATACCTTCTGTACTCCTTTGTGCGCTGTAGAGATACCTTCTGTACTCCTTTGTGCGCTGTAGAGATACCTTCTGTACTCCTTTGTGCGCTGTAGAGATACCTTCTGTACTCCTTTGTGCGCTGTAGAGATACCTTCTGTACTCCTTTGTGCGCTGTAGAGATACCTTCTGTACTCCTTTGTGCGCTGTAGGGATACCTTCTGTACTCCTTTGTGCGCTGTAGAGATACCTCGTGTACTCCTATGTACGTTCTAGAGATATTTGCTGTACTCCTTTGTGCGCTGTAGAGATACCTTCTGTACTCCTTTGTGCGCTGTAGAGATACCTTCTGTACTCCTTTGTGCGCTGTAGAGATAACTCGTGTACTCCTTTGTACGTTCTAGAGATATTTCCTGTACTCCTCTGTGCGCTGTAGAGATAACTTCTGTACTCCTTTGTGCGCTGTAGAGATGTCTTCTGTACTCCTTTGTGCGCTGTAGAGATACCTTCTGTACTCCTTTGTGCGCTGTAGAGATAACTTCTGTACTCCTTTGTGCGCTGTAGAGATACCTTCTTTACTCCTTTGTACGCTGTAGAGATACCTCGTGTACTCCTTTGTACGTTCTAGAGATATTTCCTGTACTCCTTTGTGCGCTGTAGAGATACCTTCTGTACTCCTTTGTGCGCTGTAGAGATACCTTCTGTACTCCTTTGTGCGCTGTAGAGATACCTTCCGTACTCCTTTGTGCGCTGTAGAGATACCTCCTGTACTCCTTTGTACGCTGTAGAGATACCTCGTGTACTCCTTTGTACGTTCTAGAGATATTTCCTGTACTCCTTTTTGCGCTGTAGAGATACCTTCTGTACTCCTTTGTGCGCTGTAGAGATACCTTCTGTACTCCTTTGTGCGCTGTAGAGATACCTTCTGTACTCCTTTGTGCGCTGTAGAGATACCTTCTGTACTCCTTTGTGCGCTGTAGAGATACCTTCTGTACTCCTTTGTGCGCTGTAGAGATACCTTCTGTACTCCTTTGTACGCTGTAGAAATACCTCGTGTACTCCTTTGTACGTTCTAGAGATATTTCCTGTACTCCTTTGTGCGCTGTAGAGATACCTTCTGTACTCCTTTGTGCGCTGTAGAGATACCTTCTGTACTCCTTGGTGCGCTGTAGAGATACCTTCTGTACTCCTTTGTGCGCTGTAGAGATACCTTCTGTACTCCTTTGTGCGCTGTAGAGATACCTCGTGTACTCCTTTGTACGCTGTAGAGATACCTTCTGTACTCCTTTGTGCGCTGTAGAGATACCTTCTGCACTCCTTTGTACGTTCTAGAGATATTTCCTGTACTCCTTTGTGCGCTGTAGAGATACCTTCTGTACTCCTTTGTGCGCTGTAGAGATACCTCGTGTACTCCTTTGTACGTTCTAGAGATATTTCCTGTACTCCTTTGTGCGCTGTAGAGATACCTTCTGTACTCCTTTGTGCGCAGTAGAGATACCTTCTTTACTCCTTTGTGCGCTGTAGAGATACCTCGTGTACTCCTTTGTACGCTGTAGAGATACCTTCTGTACTCCTTTGTGCGCTGTAGAGATACCTTCTGTACTCCTTTGTGCGCAGTAGAGATACCTTCTGTACTCCTGTGTGCGCTGTAGAGATACCTTCTGTACTCCTTTGTACGCTGTAGAGATACCTCGTGTACTCCTTTGTACGTTCTAGAGATATTTCTTGTACTCCTTTGTGCGCTGTAGAGATACCTTCTGTACTCCTTTGTGCGCTGTAGAGATACCTTCTGTACTCCTTTGTGCGCTGTAGAGATACCTCGTGTACTCCTTTGTACGCTGTAGAGATACCTTCTGTACTCCTTTGTACGCTGTAGAGATACCTCGTGTACTCCTTTGTACGTTCTTGAGATATTTCCTGTACTCCTTTGTGCGCTGTAGAGATACCTTCTGTACTCCTTTGTGCGCTGTAGAGATACCTTCTGTACTCCTTTGTGCGCTGTAGAGATACCTTCTGTACTCCTTTGTGCGCTGTAGAGATACCTCGTGTACTCCTTTGTACGCTGTAGAGATACCTTCTGTACTCCTTTGTACGCTGTAGAGATACCTCGTGTACTCCTTTGTACGTTCTTGAGATATTTCCTGTATTCCTTTGTGCGCTGTAGAGATACCTTCTGTACTCCTTTGTGCGCTGTAGAGATACCTTCTGTACTCCTTTGTGCGCTGTAGAGATACCTTCTGTACTCCTTTGTGCGCTGTAGAGATACCTTCTGTACTCCTTTGTGCGCTGTAGAGATACCTTCTGTACTCCTTTGTACGCTGTAGAGATACCTCGTGTACTCCTTTGTACGTTCTAGAGATATTTCCTGTACTCCTTTGTGCGCTGTAGAGATACCTTCTGTACTCCTTTGTGCGCTGTAGAGATACCTTCTGTACTCCTTTGTGCGCTGTAGAGATACCTTCTGTACTCCTTTGTACGCTGTAGAGATACCTTCTGTACTCCTTTGTGCGCTGTAGAGATACCTTCTGTACTCCTTTGTGCGCTGTAGAGATACCTTCTGTACTCCTTTGTGCGCTGTAGAGATACCTTCTGTACTCCTTTGTGCGCTGTAGAGATACCTTCTGTACTCCTTTGTGCGCTGTAGAGATACCTTCTGTACTCCTTTGTGCGCTGTAGGGATACCTTCTGTACTCCTTTGTGCGCTGTAGAGATACCTCGTGTACTCCTTTGTACGTTCTAGAGATATTTGCTGTACTCCTTTGTGCGCTGTAGAGATACCTTCTGTACTCCTTTGTGCGCTGTAGAGATACCTTCTGTACTCCTTTGTGCGCTGTAGAGATACCTCGTGTACTCCTTTGTACGTTCTAGAGATATTTCCTGTACTCCTCTGTGCGCTGTAGAGATAACTTCTGTACTCCTTTGTGCGCTGTAGAGATGTCTTCTGTACTCCTTTGTGCGCTGTAGAGATACCTTCTGTACTCCTTTGTGCGCTGTAGAGATAACTTCTGTACTCCTTTGTGCGCTGTAGAGATACCTTCTTTACTCCTTTGTACGCTGTAGAGATACCTCGTGTACTCCTTTGTACGTTCTAGAGATATTTCCTGTACTCCTTTGTGCGCTGTAGAGATACCTTCTGTACTCCTTTGTGCGCTGTAGAGATACCTTCTGTACTCCTTTGTGCGCTGTAGAGATACCTTCCGTACTCCTTTGTGCGCTGTAGAGATACCTCCTGTACTCCTTTGTACGCTGTAGAGATACCTCGTGTACTCCTTTGTACGTTCTAGAGATATTTCCTGTACTCCTTTTTGCGCTGTAGAGATACCTTCTGTACTCCTTTGTGCGCTGTAGAGATACCTTCTGTACTCCTTTGTGCGCTGTAGAGATACCTTCTGTACTCCTTTGTGCGCTGTAGAGATACCTTCTGTACTCCTTTGTGCGCTGTAGAGATACCTTCTGTACTCCTTTGTGCGCTGTAGAGATACCTTCTGTACTCCTTTGTACGCTGTAGAAATACCTCGTGTACTCCTTTGTACGTTCTAGAGATATTTCCTGTACTCCTTTGTGCGCTGTAGAGATACCTTCTGTACTCCTTTGTGCGCTGTAGAGATACCTTCTGTACTCCTTGGTGCGCTGTAGAGATACCTTCTGTACTCCTTTGTGCGCTGTAGAGATACCTTCTGTACTCCTTTGTGCGCTGTAGAGATACCTCGTGTACTCCTTTGTACGCTGTAGAGATACCTTCTGTACTCCTTTGTGCGCTGTAGAGATACCTTCTGCACTCCTTTGTACGTTCTAGAGATATTTCCTGTACTCCTTTGTGCGCTGTAGAGATACCTTCTGTACTCCTTTGTGCGCTGTAGAGATACCTCGTGTACTCCTTTGTACGTTCTAGAGATATTTCCTGTACTCCTTTGTGCGCTGTAGAGATACCTTCTGTACTCCTTTGTGCGCAGTAGAGATACCTTCTTTACTCCTTTGTGCGCTGTAGAGATACCTCGTGTACTCCTTTGTACGCTGTAGAGATACCTTCTGTACTCCTTTGTGCGCTGTAGAGATACCTTCTGTACTCCTTTGTGCGCAGTAGAGATACCTTCTGTACTCCTGTGTGCGCTGTAGAGATACCTTCTGTACTCCTTTGTACGCTGTAGAGATACCTCGTGTACTCCTTTGTACGTTCTAGAGATATTTCTTGTACTCCTTTGTGCGCTGTAGAGATACCTTCTGTACTCCTTTGTGCGCTGTAGAGATACCTTCTGTACTCCTTTGTGCGCTGTAGAGATACCTTCTGTACTCCTTTGTGCGCTGTAGAGATACCTTCTGTACTCCTTTGTGCGCTGTAGAGATACCTCGTGTACTCCTTTGTACGCTGTAGAGATACCTTCTGTACTCCTTTGTGCGCTGTAGAGATACCTTCTGTACTCCTTTGTGCGCTGTAGAGATACCTTCTGTACTCTTTTGTGCGCTGTAGAGATACCTTCTGTACTCCTTTGTGCGCTGTAGAGATACCTTCTGTACTCCTTTGTGCGCTGTAGAGATACCTCGTGTACTCCTTTGTACGTTCTAGAGATATTTGCTGTACTCCTTTGTGCGCTGTAGAGATACCTTCTGTACTCCTTTGTGCGCTGTAGAGATACCTTCTGTACTCCTTTGTGCGCTGTAGAGATACCTTCTGTACTCCTTTGTGCGCTGTAGAGATACCTTCTGTACCCCTTTGTGCGCTGTAGAGATACCTTCTGTACTCCTTTGTGCGCTGTAGAGATACCTTCTGTACTCCTTTGTGTGCTGTAGAGATACCTTCTGTACTCCTTTGTGCGCTGTAGAGATACCTTCTGTACTCCTTTGTACGCTGTAGAGATACCTCGTGTACTCCTTTGTACGTTCTAGAGATATTTCCTGTACTCCTTTGCACGTTCTAGAGATATTTCCTGTACTCCTATGTGCGCTGTAGAGATACCTTCTGTACTCCTTTGTGCGCTGTAGAGATACCTTCTGTACTCCTTTGTGCGCTGTAGAGATACCTTCTGTACTCCTTTTGCGCTGTAGAGATACCTTCTGTACTCCTTTGTGCGCTGTAGAGATACCTTTTGTACTCCTTTTGCGCTGTAGAGATACCTTCTGTACTCCTTTGTGCGCTGTAGAGATACCTTCTGTACTCCTTTGTGCGCTGTAGAGATACCTTCTGTACTCCTTTGTGCGCTGTAGAGATACTTTCTGTACTCCTTTGTACGCTGTAGAGATACCTCGTGTACTCCTTTGTACGTTCTAGAGATATTTCCTGTACTCGTTTGTGCGCTGTAGAGATACCTTCTGTACTTCTTTGTGCGCTGTATAGATACCTTCTGTACTCCTTTGTGCGCTGTAGAGATACCTTCTGTACTCCTTTGTGCGCTGTAGAGATACCTTCTGTACTCCTTTGTGCGCTTTAGAGATACCTTCTTTACTCCTTTGTACGCTGTAGAGATACCTCGTGTACTCCTTTGTACGTTCTAGAGATATTTCCTGTACTCCTTTGTGCGCTGTAGAGATACCTTCTGTACTCCTTTGTGCGCTGTAGAGATACCTTCTGTACTCCTTGGTGCGCTGTAGAGATACCTTCTGTACTCCTTTGTGCGCTGTAGAGATACCTTCTGTACTCCTTTGTACGCTGTAGAGATACCTCGTGTACTCCTTTGTACGTTCTAGAGATATTTCCTGTACTTCTTTGTGCGCTGTAGAGATACCTTCTGTA
The DNA here is from genome assembly GCA_030386875.1 of Morinoia aosen. Classification (NCBI taxonomy): domain Eukaryota; kingdom Metazoa; phylum Arthropoda; class Malacostraca; order Amphipoda; family Talitridae; genus Morinoia; species Morinoia aosen. The sequence continues at coordinate 22,213,605 of JASJYW010000027.1, read as the reverse complement.
CTCCTTTGTGCGCTGTAGAGATACCTTCTGTACTCCTTTGTGCGCTGTAGAGATACCTTCTGTACTCCTTTGTGCGCTGTAGAGATACCTTCTGTACTCCTTTGTGCGCTGTAGAGATACCTTCTGTACTCCTTTGTGCGCTGTAGAGATACCTTCTGTACTCCTTTGTACGCTGTAGAAATACCTCGTATACTCCTTTGTACGTTCTAGAGATATTTCCTGTACTCCTTTGTGCGCTGTAGAGATACCTTCTGTACTCCTTTGTGCGCTGTAGAGATACCTTCTGTACTCCTTTGTGCGCTGTAGAGATACCTTCTGTACTCCTTTGTGCGCTGTAGAGATACCTTCTGTACTTCTTTGTGCGCTGTAGAGATACCTTCTGTACTCCTTTGTGCGCTGTAGAGATACCTTCTGTACTCCTTTGTGCGCTGTAGAGATACCTCGTGTACTCCTTTGTACGTTCTAGAGATATTTCCTGTATTCCTTTGTGCGCTGTAGAGATACCTTCTGTACTCCTTTGTGCGCTGTAGAGATACCTTCTGTACTCCTTTGTGCGCTGTAGAGATACCTTCTGTACTCCTTTGTGCGCTGTAGAGATACCTTCTGTACTCCTTTGTGCGCTGTAGAGATACCTTCTGTACTCCTTTGTGCGCTGTAGAGATACCTTCTGTACTCCTTTGTGCGCTGAAGAGATGCCTTCTGTACCCCTTTGTGCGCTGTAGAGATACCTTCTGTACTCCTTTGTGCGCTGTAGAGATACCTTCTGTACTCCTTTGTGTGCTGTAGAGATACCTTCTGTACTCCTTTGTGCGCTGTAGAGATACCTTCTGTACTCCTTTGTACGCTGTAGAGATACCTCGTGTACTCCTTTGTACGTTCTAGAGATATTTCCTGTTCTCCTTTGCACGTTCTAGAGACATTTCCTGTACTCCTTTGTGCGCTGTAGAGATACCTTCTGTACTCCTTTGTGCGCTGTAGAGATACCTTCTGTACTCCTTTGTGCGCTGTAGAGATACCTTCTGTACTCCTTTGTGCGCTGTAGAGATACCTTCTGTACTCCTTTGTGCGCTGTAGAGATACCTTTTGTACTCCTTTTGCGCTGTAGAGATACCTTCTGTACTCCTTTGTGCGCTGTAGAGATACCTTCTGTACTCCTTTGTGCGCTGTAGAGATACCTTCTGTACTCCTTTATGCGCTGTAGAGATACTTTCTGTACTCCTTTGTACGCTGTAGAGATACCTCGTGTACTCCTTTGTACGTTCTTTAGATATTTCCTGTACTCGTTTGTGCGCTGTAGAGATACCTTCTGTACTTCTTTGTGCGCTGTATAGATACCTTCTGTACTCCTTTGTGCGCTGTAGAGATACCTTCTGTACTCCTTTGTGCGCTGTAGAAATACCTTCTGTACTCCTTTGTGCGCTGTAGAGATACCTTCTGTACTCCTTTGTGTGCTGTAGAGATACCTTCTGTACTCCTTTGTGCGCTGTAGAGATACCTTCTGTACTCCTTTGTGCGCTGTAGAGATACTTTCTGTACTCCTTTGTGCGCTGTAGAGATACCTCGTGTACTCCTTTGTACGTTCTAGAGATATTTCCTGTACTCCTTTGAGCGCTGTAGAGATACCTTCTGTACTCCTTTGTGCGCTCTAGAGATACCTTCTGTACTCCTTTGTGCGCTGTAGAGATACCTCGTGTACTCCTTTGTACGTTCTAGAGATATTTCCTGTACTCCTTTGTGCGCTGTAGAGATACCTTCTGTACTCCTTTGTGCGCTGTAGAGATACCTTCTGTACTCCTTTGTGCGCTGTAGAGATACCTTCTGTACTCTTTTGTACGCTGTAGAGATACCTCGTGTACTCCTTTGTACGTTCTAGAGATATTTCCTGTACTCCTTTGTGCGCTGTAGAGATACCTTCTGTACTCCTTTGTGCGCTGTAGAGATACCTCCTGACTCCTTTGTGCGCTGTAGAGATACCTTCTGTACTCCTTTGTGCGCTGTAGAGATACCTTCTGTACTCCTTTGTACGCTGTAGAGATACCTTCTGTACTCCTTTGTACGCTGTAGAGATACCTCGTGTACTCCTTTGTACGTTCTAGAGATATTTCCTGTACTTCTTTGTGCGCTGTAGAGATACCTTCTGTACTCCTTTGTGCGCTGTAGAGATACCTTCTGTACTCCTTTGTGCGCTGTAGAGATACCTTAGGTACTCCTTTGTGCGCTGTAGAGATACCTTCTGTACTCCTTTGTACGCTGTAGAGATACCTTCTGTACTCCTTTGTGCGCTGTAGAGATACCTTCTGTACTCCTTTGTACGCTCTAGAGATACCTCGTGTACTCCTTTGTACGTTCTAGAGATATTTCCTGTACTCCTTTGTGCGCTGTAGAGATACCTTCTATACTCTTTGTGCGCTGTAGAGATACCTTCTGTACTCCTTTGTGCGCTGTAGAGATACCTTCTGTACTCCTTTGTGCGCTGTAGAGATACCTTCTGTACTCCTTTGTGTGCTGTAGAGATACCTTCTGTACTCTTTTGTGCGCTGTAGAGATACCTTCTGTACTCCTTTGTGCGCTTTAGAGATACCTTCTGTACTCCTGTGTGCGCTGTAGAGATACCTCGTGAACTCCTTTGTACGTTCTAGAGATATTTGCTGTACTCCTTTGTGCGCTGTAGAGATACCTTCTGTACTCCTTTTTGCGCTGTAGAGATACCTTCTGTACTCCTTTGTGCGCTGTAGAGATACCTCCTGTACTCTTTTGTGCGCTGTAGAGATACCTTCTGTACTCCTTTGTGCGCTGTAGAGATACCTCGTGTACTCCTTTGTACGTTCTAGAGATATTTCCTGTACTCCTTTGTGCGCTGTAGAGATACCTTCTGAACTCCTTTGTGCGCTGTAGAGATACCTTCTGTACTCCTTTGTGCGCTGTAGAGATACCTCGTGTACTCCTTTGTACGTTCCAGAGATATTTCCTGTACTCCTTTGTGCGCTGTAGAGATAACTTCTGTACTCCTTTGTGCGCTGTAGAGATGTCTTCTGTACTCCTTTGTGCGCTGTAGAGATACCTTCTGTACTCCTTTGTGCGCTGTAGAGATACCTTCTGTACTCCTTTGTACGCTTTAGAGATACCTCGTGTACTCCTTTGTACGTTCTAGAGATATTTCCTGTACTCCTTTGTGCGCTGTAGAGATACCTTCTGTACTCCTTTGTGCGCTGTAGAGATACCTTCTGTACTCCTTTGTGCGCTGTAGAGATACCTTCTGTACTCCTTTGTGCGCTGTAGAGATACCTTCTGTACTCCTTTGTGCGCTGTAGAGATACCTTCTGTACTCCTTTGTGCGCTGTAGAGATACCTTCTGTACTCCTTTGTACGCTGTAGAGATACCTCGTGTACTCCTTTGTACGTTCTTGAGATATTTCCTGTATTCCTTTGTGCGCTGTAGAGATTCCTTCTGTACTCCTTTGTGCGCTGTAGAGATACCTTCTGTACTCCTTTGTGCGCTGTAGAGATACCTTCTGTACTCCTTTGTGCGCTGTAGAGATACCTTCTGTACTCCTTTGTGCGCTGTAGAGATACCTTCTGTACTCCTTTGTACGCTGTAGAGATACCTCGTGTACTCCTTTGTACGTTCTAGAGATATTTCCTGTACTCCTTTGTGCGCTGTAGAGATACCTTCTGTACTCCTTTGTGCGCTGTAGAGATACCTTCTGTACTCCTTTGTGCGCTGTAGAGATACCTTCTGTACTCCTTTGTGCGCTGTAGAGATACCTCGTGTACTCCTTTGTACGTTCTAGAGATATTTGCTGTACTCCTTTGTGCGCTGTAGAGATACCTTCTGTACTCCTTTGTGCGCTGTAGAGATACCTTCTGTACTCCTTTGTGCGCTGTAGAGATACCTCGTGTACTCCTTTGTACGTTCTAGAGATATTTCCTGTACTCCTCTGTGCGCTGTAGAGATAACTTCTGTACTCCTTTGTGCGCTGTAGAGATGTCTTCTGTACTCCTTTGTGCGCTGTAGAGATACCTTCTGTACTCCTTTGTGCGCTGTAGAGATAACTTCTGTACTCCTTTGTGCGCTGTAGAGATACCTTCTTTACTCCTTTGTACGCTGTAGAGATACCTCGTGTACTCCTTTGTACGTTCTAGAGATATTTCCTGTACTCCTTTGTGCGCTGTAGAGATACCTTCTGTACTCCTTTGTGCGCTGTAGAGATACCTTCTGTACTCCTTTGTGCGCTGTAGAGATACCTTCCGTACTCCTTTGTGCGCTGTAGAGATACCTCCTGTACTCCTTTGTACGCTGTAGAGATACCTCGTGTACTCCTTTGTACGTTCTAGAGATATTTCCTGTACTCCTTTTTGCGCTGTAGAGATACCTTCTGTACTCCTTTGTGCGCTGTAGAGATACCTTCTGTACTCCTTTGTGCGCTGTAGAGATACCTTCTGTACTCCTTTGTGCGCTGTAGAGATACCTTCTGTACTCCTTTGTGCGCTGTAGAGATACCTTCTGTACTCCTTTGTGCGCTGTAGAGATACCTTCTGTACTCCTTTGTACGCTGTAGAAATACCTCGTGTACTCCTTTGTACGTTCTAGAGATATTTCCTGTACTCCTTTGTGCGCTGTAGAGATACCTTCTGTACTCCTTTGTGCGCTGTAGAGATACCTTCTGTACTCCTTGGTGCGCTGTAGAGATACCTTCTGTACTCCTTTGTGCGCTGTAGAGATACCTTCTGTACTCCTTTGTGCGCTGTAGAGATACCTCGTGTACTCCTTTGTACGCTGTAGAGATACCTTCTGTACTCCTTTGTGCGCTGTAGAGATACCTTCTGCACTCCTTTGTACGTTCTAGAGATATTTCCTGTACTCCTTTGTGCGCTGTAGAGATACCTTCTGTACTCCTTTGTGCGCTGTAGAGATACCTCGTGTACTCCTTTGTACGTTCTAGAGATATTTCCTGTACTCCTTTGTGCGCTGTAGAGATACCTTCTGTACTCCTTTGTGCGCAGTAGAGATACCTTCTTTACTCCTTTGTGCGCTGTAGAGATACCTCGTGTACTCCTTTGTACGCTGTAGAGATACCTTCTGTACTCCTTTGTGCGCTGTAGAGATACCTTCTGTACTCCTTTGTGCGCAGTAGAGATACCTTCTGTACTCCTGTGTGCGCTGTAGAGATACCTTCTGTACTCCTTTGTACGCTGTAGAGATACCTCGTGTACTCCTTTGTACGTTCTAGAGATATTTCTTGTACTCCTTTGTGCGCTGTAGAGATACCTTCTGTACTCCTTTGTGCGCTGTAGAGATACCTTCTGTACTCCTTTGTGCGCTGTAGAGATACCTTCTGTACTCCTTTGTGCGCTGTAGAGATACCTTCTGTACTCCTTTGTGCGCTGTAGAGATACCTCGTGTACTCCTTTGTACGCTGTAGAGATACCTTCTGTACTCCTTTGTGCGCTGTAGAGATACCTTCTGTACTCCTTTGTGCGCTGTAGAGATACCTTCTGTACTCTTTTGTGCGCTGTAGAGATACCTTCTGTACTCCTTTGTGCGCTGTAGAGATACCTTCTGTACTCCTTTGTGCGCTGTAGAGATACCTCGTGTACTCCTTTGTACGTTCTAGAGATATTTGCTGTACTCCTTTGTGCGCTGTAGAGATACCTTCTGTACTCCTTTGTGCGCTGTAGAGATACCTTCTGTACTCCTTTGTGCGCTGTAGAGATACCTTCTGTACTCCTTTGTGCGCTGTAGAGATACCTTCTGTACCCCTTTGTGCGCTGTAGAGATACCTTCTGTACTCCTTTGTGCGCTGTAGAGATACCTTCTGTACTCCTTTGTGTGCTGTAGAGATACCTTCTGTACTCCTTTGTGCGCTGTAGAGATACCTTCTGTACTCCTTTGTACGCTGTAGAGATACCTCGTGTACTCCTTTGTACGTTCTAGAGATATTTCCTGTACTCCTTTGCACGTTCTAGAGATATTTCCTGTACTCCTATGTGCGCTGTAGAGATACCTTCTGTACTCCTTTGTGCGCTGTAGAGATACCTTCTGTACTCCTTTGTGCGCTGTAGAGATACCTTCTGTACTCCTTTTGCGCTGTAGAGATACCTTCTGTACTCCTTTGTGCGCTGTAGAGATACCTTTTGTACTCCTTTTGCGCTGTAGAGATACCTTCTGTACTCCTTTGTGCGCTGTAGAGATACCTTCTGTACTCCTTTGTGCGCTGTAGAGATACCTTCTGTACTCCTTTGTGCGCTGTAGAGATACTTTCTGTACTCCTTTGTACGCTGTAGAGATACCTCGTGTACTCCTTTGTACGTTCTAGAGATATTTCCTGTACTCGTTTTGCGCTGTAGAGATACCTTCTGTACTTCTTTGTGCGCTGTATAGATACCTTCTGTACTCCTTTGTGCGCTGTAGAGATACCTTCTGTACTCCTTTGTGCGCTGTAGAGATACCTTCTGTACTCCTTTGTGCGCTTTAGAGATACCTTCTTTACTCCTTTGTACGCTGTAGAGATACCTCGTGTACTCCTTTGTACGTTCTAGAGATATTTCCTGTACTCCTTTGTGCGCTGTAGAGATACCTTCTGTACTCCTTTGTGCGCTGTAGAGATACCTTCTGTACTCCTTTGTGCGCTGTAGAGATACCTTCTGTACTCCTTTGTGCGCTGTAGAGATACCTTCTGTACTCCTTTGTACGCTGTAGAGATACCTCGTGTACTCCTTTGTACGTTCTAGAGATATTTCCTGTACTTCTTTGTGCGCTGTAGAGATACCTTCTGTACTCCTTTGTGCGCTGTAGAGATACCTTCTGTACTCCTTTGTGCGCTGTAGAGATACCTTCTGTACTCCTTTGTGCGCTGTAGAAATACCTTCTGTACTCCTTTGTGCGCTGTAGAGATACCTTCTGTACTCCTTTGTGTGCTGTAGAGATACCTTCTGTACTCCTTTGTGCGCTGTAGAGATACCTTCTGTACTCCTTTGTGCGCTGTAGAGATACTTTCTGTACTCCTTTGTGCGCTGTAGAGATACCTCGTGTACTCCTTTGTACGTTCTAGAGATATTTCCTGTACTCCTTTGTGCGCTGTAGAGATACCTTCTGTACTCCTTTGTGCGCTCTAGAGATACCTTCTGTACTCCTTTGTGCGCTGTAGAGATACCTCGTGTACTCCTTTGTACGTTCTAGAGATATTTCCTGTACTCCTTTGTGCGCTGTAGAGATACCTTCTGTACTCCTTTGTGCGCTGTAGAGATACCTTCTGTACTCCTTTGTGCGCTGTAGAGATACCTTCTGTACTCTTTTGTACGCTGTAGAGATACCTCGTGTACTCCTTTGTACGTTCTAGAGATATTTCCTGTACTCCTTTGTGCGCTGTAGAGATACCTTCTGTACTCCTTTGTGCGCTGTAGAGATACCTCCTGACTCCTTTGTGCGCTGTAGAGATACCTTCTGTACTCCTTTGTGCGCTGTAGAGATACCTTCTGTACTCCTTTGTACGCTGTAGAGATACCTTCTGTACTCCTTTGTACGCTGTAGAGATACCTCGTGTACTCCTTTGTACGTTCTAGAGATATTTCCTGTACTCCTTTGTGCGCTGTAGAGATACCTTCTGTACTCCTTTGTGCGCTGTAGAGATACCTTCTGTACTCCTTTGTGCGCTGTAGAGATACCTTAGGTACCCCTTTGTGCGCTGTAGAGATACCTTCTGTACTCCTTTGTACGCTGTAGAGATACCTTCTGTACTCCTTTGTGCGCTGTAGAGATACCTTCTGTACTCCTTTGTACGCTCTAGAGATACCTCGTGTACTCCTTTGTACGTTCTAGAGATATTTCCTGTACTCCTTTGTGCGCTGTAGAGATACCTTCTATACTCCTTTGTGCGCTGTAGAGATACCTTCTGTACTCCTTTGTGCGCTGTAGAGATACCTTCTGTACTCCTTTGTGCGCTGTAGAGATACCTTCTGTACTCCTTTGTGTGCTGTAGAGATACCTTCTGTACTCTTTTGTGCGCTGTAGAGATACCTTCTGTACTCCTTTGTGCGCTTTAGAGATACCTTCTGTACTCCTGTGTGCGCTGTAGAGATACCTCGTGAACTCCTTTGTACGTTCTAGAGATATTTGCTGTACTCCTTTGTGCGCTGTAGAGATACCTTCTGTACTCCTTTTTGCGCTGTAGAGATACCTTCTGTACTCCTTTGTGCGCTGTAGAGATACCTCCTGTACTCTTTTGTGCGCTGTAGAGATACCTTCTGTACTCCTTTGTGCGCTGTAGAGATACCTCGTGTACTCCTTTGTACGTTCTAGAGATATTTCCTGTACTCCTTTGTGCGCTGTAGAGATACCTTCTGAACTCCTTTGTGCGCTGTAGAGATACCTTCTGTACTCCTTTGTGCGCTGTAGAGATACCTCGTGTACTCCTTTGTACGTTCCAGAGATATTTCCTGTACTCCTTTGTGCGCTGTAGAGATAACTTCTGTACTCCTTTGTGCGCTGTAGAGATGTCTTCTGTACTCCTTTGTGCGCTGTAGAGATACCTTCTGTACTCCTTTGTGCGCTGTAGAGATACCTTCTGTACTCCTTTGTACGCTTTAGAGATACCTCGTGTACTCCTTTGTACGTTCTAGAGATATTTCCTGTACTCCTTTGTGCGCTGTAGAGATACCTTCTGTACTCCTTTGTGCGCTGTAGAGATACCTTCTGTACTCCTTTGTGCGCTGTAGAGATACCTTCTGTACTCCTTTGTGCGCTGTAGAGATACCTTCTGTACTCCTTTGTGCGCTGTAGAGATACCTTCTGTACTCCTTTGTGCGCTGTAGAGATACCTTCTGTACTCCTTTGTACGCTGTAGAGATACCTCGTGTACTCCTTTGTACGTTCTTGAGATATTTCCTGTATTCCTTTGTGCGCTGTAGAGATTCCTTCTGTACTCCTTTGTGCGCTGTAGAGATACCTTCTGTACTCCTTTGTGCGCTGTAGAGATACCTTCTGTACTCCTTTGTGCGCTGTAGAGATACCTTCTGTACTCCTTTGTGCGCTGTAGAGATACCTTCTGTACTCCTTTGTACGCTGTAGAGATACCTCGTGTACTCCTTTGTACGTTCTAGAGATATTTCCTGTACTCCTTTGTGCGCTGTAGAGATACCTTCTGTACTCCTTTGTGCGCTGTAGAGATACCTTCTGTACTCCTTTGTGCGCTGTAGAGATACCTTCTGTACTCCTTTGTACGCTGTAGAGATACCTTCTGTACTCCTTTGTGCGCTGTAGAGATACCTTCTGTACTCCTTTGTGCGCTGTAGAGATACCTTCTGTACTCCTTTGTGCGCTGTAGAGATACCTTCTGTACTCCTTTGTGCGCTGTAGAGATACCTTCTGTACTCCTTTGTGCGCTGTAGAGATACCTTCTGTACTCCTTTGTGCGCTGTAGGGATACCTTCTGTACTCCTTTGTGCGCTGTAGAGATACCTCGTGTACTCCTTTGTACGTTCTAGAGATATTTGCTGTACTCCTTTGTGCGCTGTAGAGATACCTTCTGTACTCCTTTGTGCGCTGTAGAGATACCTTCTGTACTCCTTTGTGCGCTGTAGAGATACCTCGTGTACTCCTTTGTACGTTCTAGAGATATTTCCTGTACTCCTCTGTGCGCTGTAGAGATAACTTCTGTACTCCTTTGTGCGCTGTAGAGATGTCTTCTGTACTCCTTTGTGCGCTGTAGAGATACCTTCTGTACTCCTTTGTGCGCTGTAGAGATAACTTCTGTACTCCTTTGTGCGCTGTAGAGATACCTTCTTTACTCCTTTGTACGCTGTAGAGATACCTCGTGTACTCCTTTGTACGTTCTAGAGATATTTCCTGTACTCCTTTGTGCGCTGTAGAGATACCTTCTGTACTCCTTTGTGCGCTGTAGAGATACCTTCTGTACTCCTTTGTGCGCTGTAGAGATACCTTCCGTACTCCTTTGTGCGCTGTAGAGATACCTCCTGTACTCCTTTGTACGCTGTAGAGATACCTCGTGTACTCCTTTGTACGTTCTAGAGATATTTCCTGTACTCCTTTTTGCGCTGTAGAGATACCTTCTGTACTCCTTTGTGCGCTGTAGAGATACCTTCTGTACTCCTTTGTGCGCTGTAGAGATACCTTCTGTACTCCTTTGTGCGCTGTAGAGATACCTTCTGTACTCCTTTGTGCGCTGTAGAGATACCTTCTGTACTCCTTTGTGCGCTGTAGAGATACCTTCTGTACTCCTTTGTACGCTGTAGAAATACCTCGTGTACTCCTTTGTACGTTCTAGAGATATTTCCTGTACTCCTTTGTGCGCTGTAGAGATACCTTCTGTACTCCTTTGTGCGCTGTAGAGATACCTTCTGTACTCCTTGGTGCGCTGTAGAGATACCTTCTGTACTCCTTTGTGCGCTGTAGAGATACCTTCTGTACTCCTTTGTGCGCTGTAGAGATACCTCGTGTACTCCTTTGTACGCTGTAGAGATACCTTCTGTACTCCTTTGTGCGCTGTAGAGATACCTTCTGCACTCCTTTGTACGTTCTAGAGATATTTCCTGTACTCCTTTGTGCGCTGTAGAGATACCTTCTGTACTCCTTTGTGCGCTGTAGAGATACCTCGTGTACTCCTTTGTACGTTCTAGAGATATTTCCTGTACTCCTTTGTGCGCTGTAGAGATACCTTCTGTACTCCTTTGTGCGCAGTAGAGATACCTTCTTTACTCCTTTGTGCGCTGTAGAGATACCTCGTGTACTCCTTTGTACGCTGTAGAGATACCTTCTGTACTCCTTTGTGCGCTGTAGAGATACCTTCTGTACTCCTTTGTGCGCAGTAGAGATACCTTCTGTACTCCTGTGTGCGCTGTAGAGATACCTTCTGTACTCCTTTGTACGCTGTAGAGATACCTCGTGTACTCCTTTGTACGTTCTAGAGATATTTCTTGTACTCCTTTGTGCGCTGTAGAGATACCTTCTGTACTCCTTTGTGCGCTGTAGAGATACCTTCTGTACTCCTTTGTGCGCTGTAGAGATACCTTCTGTACTCCTTTGTGCGCTGTAGAGATACCTTCTGTACTCCTTTGTGCGCTGTAGAGATACCTCGTGTACTCCTTTGTACGCTGTAGAGATACCTTCTGTACTCCTTTGTGCGCTGTAGAGATACCTTCTGTACTCCTTTGTGCGCTGTAGAGATACCTTCTGTACTCTTTTGTGCGCTGTAGAGATACCTTCTGTACTCCTTTGTGCGCTGTAGAGATACCTTCTGTACTCCTTTGTGCGCTGTAGAGATACCTCGTGTACTCCTTTGTACGTTCTAGAGATATTTGCTGTACTCCTTTGTGCGCTGTAGAGATACCTTCTGTACTCCTTTGTGCGCTGTAGAGATACCTTCTGTACTCCTTTGTGCGCTGTAGAGATACCTTCTGTACTCCTTTGTGCGCTGTAGAGATACCTTCTGTACCCCTTTGTGCGCTGTAGAGATACCTTCTGTACTCCTTTGTGCGCTGTAGAGATACCTTCTGTACTCCTTTGTGTGCTGTAGAGATACCTTCTGTACTCCTTTGTGCGCTGTAGAGATACCTTCTGTACTCCTTTGTACGCTGTAGAGATACCTCGTGTACTCCTTTGTACGTTCTAGAGATATTTCCTGTACTCCTTTGCACGTTCTAGAGATATTTCCTGTACTCCTATGTGCGCTGTAGAGATACCTTCTGTACTCCTTTGTGCGCTGTAGAGATACCTTCTGTACTCCTTTGTGCGCTGTAGAGATACCTTCTGTACTCCTTTTGCGCTGTAGAGATACCTTCTGTACTCCTTTGTGCGCTGTAGAGATACCTTTTGTACTCCTTTTGCGCTGTAGAGATACCTTCTGTACTCCTTTGTGCGCTGTAGAGATACCTTCTGTACTCCTTTGTGCGCTGTAGAGATACCTTCTGTACTCCTTTGTGCGCTGTAGAGATACTTTCTGTACTCCTTTGTACGCTGTAGAGATACCTCGTGTACTCCTTTGTACGTTCTAGAGATATTTCCTGTACTCGTTTTGCGCTGTAGAGATACCTTCTGTACTTCTTTGTGCGCTGTATAGATACCTTCTGTACTCCTTTGTGCGCTGTAGAGATACCTTCTGTACTCCTTTGTGCGCTGTAGAGATACCTTCTGTACTCCTTTGTGCGCTTTAGAGATACCTTCTTTACTCCTTTGTACGCTGTAGAGATACCTCGTGTACTCCTTTGTACGTTCTAGAGATATTTCCTGTACTCCTTTGTGCGCTGTAGAGATACCTTCTGTACTCCTTTGTGCGCTGTAGAGATACCTTCTGTACTCCTTTGTGCGCTGTAGAGATACCTTCTGTACTCCTTTGTGCGCTGTAGAGATACCTTCTGTACTCCTTTGTACGCTGTAGAGATACCTCGTGTACTCCTTTGTACGTTCTAGAGATATTTCCTGTACTTCTTTGTGCGCTGTAGAGATACCTTCTGTACTCCTTTGTGCGCTGTAGAGATACCTTCTGTACTCCTTTGTGCGCTGTAGAGATACCTTCTGTACTCCTTTGTGCGCTGTAGAGATACCTTCTGTACTCCTTTGTGCGCTGTAGAGATACCTTCTGTACTCCTTTGTGCGCTGTAGAGATACCTTCTGTACTCCTTTGTACGCTGTAGAAATACCTCGTATACTCCTTTGTACGTTCTAGAGATATTTCCTGTACTCCTTTGTGCGCTGTAGAGATACCTTCTGTACTCCTTTGTGCGCTGTAGAGATACCTTCTGTACTCCTTTGTGCGCTGTAGAGATACCTTCTGTACTCCTTTGTGCGCTGTAGAGATACCTTCTGTACTTCTTTGTGCGCTGTAGAGATACCTTCTGTACTCCTTTGTGCGCTGTAGAGATACCTTCTGTACTCCTTTGTGCGCTGTAGAGATACCTCGTGTACTCCTTTGTACGTTCTAGAGATATTTCCTGTATTCCTTTGTGCGCTGTAGAGATACCTTCTGTACTCCTTTGTGCGCTGTAGAGATACCTTCTGTACTCCTTTGTGCGCTGTAGAGATACCTTCTGTACTCCTTTGTGCGCTGTAGAGATACCTTCTGTACTCCTTTGTGCGCTGTAGAGATACCTTCTGTACTCCTTTGTGCGCTGTAGAGATACCTTCTGTACTCCTTTGTGCGCTGAAGAGATACCTTCTGTACCCCTTTGTGCGCTGTAGAGATACCTTCTGTACTCCTTTGTGCGCTGTAGAGATACCTTCTGTACTCCTTTGTGTGCTGTAGAGATACCTTCTGTACTCCTTTGTGCGCTGTAGAGATACCTTCTGTACTCCTTTGTACGCTGTAGAGATACCTCGTGTACTCATTTGTACGTTCTAGAGATATTTCCTGTTCTCCTTTGCACGTTCTAGAGACATTTCCTGTACTCCTTTGTGCGCTGTAGAGATACCTTCTGTACTCCTTTGTGCGCTGTAGAGATACCTTCTGTACTCCTTTGTGCGCTGTAGAGATACCTTCTGTACTCCTTTGTGCGCTGTAGAGATACCTTCTGTACTCCTTTGTGCGCTGTAGAGATACCTTTTGTACTCCTTTTGCGCTGTAGAGATACCTTCTGTACTCCTTTGTGCGCTGTAGAGATACCTTCTGTACTCCTTTGTGCGCTGTAGAGATACCTTCTGTACTCCTTTATGCGCTGTAGAGATACTTTCTGTACTCCTTTGTACGCTGTAGAGATACCTCGTGTACTCCTTTGTACGTTCTTTAGATATTTCCTGTACTCGTTTGTGCGCTGTAGAGATACCTTCTGTACTTCTTTGTGCGCTGTATAGATACCTTCTGTACTCCTTTGTGCGCTGTAGAGATACCTTCTGTACTCCTTTGTGCGCTGTAGAAATACCTTCTGTACTCCTTTGTGCGCTGTAGAGATACCTTCTGTACTCCTTTGTGTGCTGTAGAGATACCTTCTGAACTCCTTTGTGCGCTGTAGAGATACCTCGTGTACTCCTTTGTACGTTCTAGAGATATTTCCTGTACTCCTTTGTGCGCTGTAGAGATACCTTCTGAACTCCTTTGTGCGCTGTAGAGATACCTTCTGTACTCCTTTGTGCGCTGTAGAGATACCTCGTGTACTCCTTTGTACGTTCCAGAGATATTTCCTGTACTCCTTTGTGCGCTGTAGAGATAACTTCTGTACTCCTTTGTGCGCTGTAGAGATGTCTTCTGTACTCCTTTGTGCGCTGTAGAGATACCTTCTGTACTCCTTTGTGCGCTGTAGAGATACCTTCTGTACTCCTTTGTGCGCTGTAGAGATACCTTCTGTACTCCTTTGTGCGCTGTAGAGATACCTTCTGTACTCCTTTGTGTGCTGTAGAGATACCTTCTGTACTCCTTTGTGCGCTGTAGAGATACCTTCTTTACTCCTTTGTACGCTGTAGAGATACCTCGTGTACTCCTTTGTACGTTCTAGAGATATTTCCTGTACTCCTTTGTGCGCTGTAGAGATACCTTCTGTACTCCTTTGTGCGCTGTAGAGATACCTTCTGTACTCCTTTGTGCGCTGTAGAGATACCTTCTGTACTCCTTTGTGCGCTGTAGAGATACCTTCTGTACTCCTTTGTACGCTGTAGAGATACCTCGTGTACTCCTTTGTACGTTCTAGAGATATTTCCGGTACTCCTTTGTGCGCTGTAGAGATACCTTCTGTACTCCTTTGTGCGCTGTAGAGATACCTTCTGTACTCCTTTGTGCGCTGTAGAGATACCTTCTGTACTCCTTTGTGCGCTGTAGAGATACCTTCTGTACTCCTTTGTGCGCTGTAGAGATACCTTCTGTACTCCTTTGTGCGCTGTAGAGATACCTTCTGTACTCCTTTGTACGCTGTAGAGATACCTCGTGTACTCCTTTGTACGTTCCAGAGATATTTCCTGTACTCCTTTGTGCGCTGTAGAGATACCTTCTGTACTCCTTTGTGCGCTGTAGAGATACCTTCTGTACTCCTTTGTGCGCTGTAGAGATACCTTCTGTACTCCTTTGTGCGCTGTAGAGATACCTCCTGTACTCCTTTGTGCGCTGTAGAGATACCTTCTGTACTCCTTTGTGCGCTCTAGAGATACCTCGTGTACTCCTTTGTACGTTCTAGAGATATTTCCTGTACTCCTTTGTGCGCTGTAGAGATACCTTCTGAACTCCTTTGTGCGCTGTAGAGATACCTTCTGTACTCCTTTGTGCGCTGTAGAGATACTTTCTGTACTCCTTTGTGCGCTGTAGAGATACCTTCTGTACTCCTTTGTGCGCTGTAGAGATACCTTCTGTACTCCTTTGTACGCTGTAGAGATACCTCGTGTACTCCTTTGTACGTTCTAGAGATATTTCCTGTACTCCTTTGTGCGCTGTAGAGATACCTTCTGTACTCCTTTGTGCGCTGTAGAGATACCTTCTGTACTCCTTTGTGCGCTGTAGAGATACCTTCTGTACTCCTTCGTGCGCTGTAGAGATACCTTCTGTACTCCTTTGTGCGCTGTTGAGATACCTTCTGTACTCCTTTGTGCGCTGTAGAGATACCTTCTGTACTCCTTTGTGCGCTGTAGAGATACCTTCTGTACTCCTTCGTGCGCTGTAGAGATACCTTCTGTACTCCTTTGTGCGCTGTAGAGATTCCTTCTGTACTCCTTTGTGCGCTGTAGAGATACCTTCTGTACTCCTTTGTACGCTGTAGAGATACCTCGTGTACTCCTTTGTACGTTCTAGAGATATTTCCTGTAATCCTTTGTTCGTTCTAGAGATATTTCCTGTACTCCTATGTGCGCTGTAGAGATACCTTCTTTACTCCTTTGTGCGCTGTAGAGATACCTTCTGTACTCCTTTGTGCGCTGTAGAGATACCTTCTGTACTCCTTTGTGCGCTGTAGAGATACCTTCTGTATTCCTTTGTGCGCTGTAGAGATACCTTCTGTACTCCCTTGTGCGCTGTAGAGATACCTTCTGTACTCCTTTGTGCGCTGTAGAGATACCTTCTGTACTCCTTTGTGCGCTGTAGAGATACCTTCTGTACTCCTTTGTGCGCTGTAGAGATACCTTCTGTACTCCTTTGTACGCTGTAGAGATACCTCGTGTACTCCTTTGTACGTTCTAGAGATATTTCCTGTACTCGTTTGTGCGCTGTAGAGATACCTTCTGTACTCCTTTGTGCGCTGTAGAGATACCTTCTGTACTCCTTTGTGCGCTTTAGAGATACCTTCTGTACTCCTTTGTGCGCTGTAGAGATTCCTTCTGTACTCCTTTGTGCGCTGTAGAGATACCTTCTGTACTCCTATGTGCGCTGTAGAGATACCTTCTGTACTCCTTTGTGCGCTGTAGAGATACCTTCTGTACTCCTTTGTGCGCTGTAGAGATACCTTCTGTACTCGTTTGTGCGCTGTAGAGATACCTTCTGTACTCCTTTGTGCGCTGTAGAGATACCTCGTGTACTCCTTTGTATGTTCTAGAGATATTTCCTGTACTCCTTTGTGCGCTGTAGAGATACCTTCTGTACTCCTTTGTGCGCTGTAGAGATACCTTCTGTACTCCTTTGTGCGCTGTAGAGATACCTCGTGTACTCCTTTGTACGTTCTAGAGATATTTCCTGTACTCCTTTGTGCGCTGTAGAGATACCTTCTGTACTCCTTTGTGCGCTGTAGAGATACCTTCTGTACTCCTTTGTGTGCTGTAGAGATACCTTCTGTACTCTTTTGTACGCTGTAGAGATACCTCGTGTACTCCTTTGTACGTTCTAGAGATTTTTCCTGTACTCCTTTGTGCGCTGTAGAGATACCTTCTGTACTCCTTTGTGCGCTGTAGAGATACCTCCTGACTCCTTTGTGCGCTGTAGAGATACCTTCTGTACTCCTTTGTGCGCTGTAGAGATACCTTCTGTACTCCTTTGTACGCTGTAGAGATACCTACTGTACTCCTTTGTACGCTGTAGAGATACCTCGTGTACTCCTTTGTACGTTCTAGAGATATTTCCTGTACTCCTTTGTGCGCTGTAGAGATACCTTCTGTACTCCTTTGTGCGCTGTAGAGATACCTTCTGTACTCCTTTGTGCGCTGTAGAGATACCTTCTGTACTCCTCTGTGCGCTGTAGAGATACCTTCTGTACTCCTATGTACGTTGTAGAGATACCTTCTGTACTCCTTTGTGCGCTGTAGAGATGTCTTCTGTACTCCTTTGTGCGCTGTAGAGATACCTTCTGTACTCCTTTGTGCGCTGTAGAGATACCTTCTGTACTCCTTTGTGCGCTGTAGAGATACCTTCTTTACTCCTTTGTACGCTGTAGAGATACCTCGTGTACTCCTTTGTACGTTCTAGAGATATTTCCTGTACTCCTTTGTGTGCTGTAGAGATACCTTCTGTACTCCTTTGTGCGCTGTAGAGATACCTTCTGTACTCCTTTGTGCGCTGTAGAGATACCTTCTGTACTCCTTTGTGCGCTGTAGAGATACCTTCTGTACTCCTTTGTACGCTGTAGAGATACCTCGTGTACTCCTTTGTACGTTCTAGAGATATTTCCTGTACTCCTTTGTGCGCTGTAGAGATACCTTCTGTACTCCTTTGTGCGCTGTAGAGATACCTTCTGTACTCCTTTGTGCGCTGTAGAGATACCTTCTGTACTCCTTTGTGCGCTGTAGAGATACCTTCTGTACTCCTTTGTGCGCTGTAGAGATACCTTCTGTACTCCTTTGTGCGCTGTAGAGATACCTTCTGTACTCCTTTGTACGCTGTAGAAATACCTCGTATACTCCTTTGTACGTTCTAGAGATATTTCCTGTACTCCTTTGTGCGCTGTAGAGATACCTTCTGTACTCCTTTGTGCGCTGTAGAGATACCTTCGGTACTCCTTTGTGCGCTGTAGAGATACCTTCTGTACTCCTTTGTGCGCTGTAGAGATACCTTCTGTACTTCTTTGTGCGCTGTGGAGATACCTTCTGTACTCCTTTGTGCGCTGTAGAGATACCTTCTGTACTCCTTTGTGCGCTGAAGAGATACCTTCTGTACTCCTTTGTGCGCTGTAGAGATACCTTCTGTACTCCTTTGTGCGCTGTAGAGATACCTTCTGTACTCCTTTGTGCGCTGTAGAGATACCATCTGTACTCCTTTGTGCGCTGTAGAGATACCTTCTGTACTCCTTTGTGCGCTGTAGAGATACCTCGTGTACTCCTTTGTACGTTCTAAAGATATTTCCTGTACTTCTTGTGCGCTGTAGAGATTCCTTCTGTACTCCTTTGTGCGCTGTAGAGATACCTTCTGTACTCCTTTGTGCGCTGTAGAGATACCTTCTGTACTCCTTTGTGCGCTGTAGAGATTCCTTCTGTACTCCTTTGTACGCTGTAGAGATACCTTGTGTACTCATTTGTGCGCTGTAGAGATACCTTCTGTACTCCTTTGTACGCTGTAGAGATACCTCGTGTACTCCTTTGTACGTTCTAGAGATATTTCCTGTACTCCTTTTGCGCTGTAGAGATACCTTCTGTACTCCTTTGTGCGCTGTAGAGATACCTTCTGTACTCCTTTGTGCGCTGTAGAGATACCTTCTGTACTCCTTTGTGCGCTGTAGAGATACCTTCTGTACTCCTTTGTGCGCTGTAGAGATACCTTCTGTACTCCTTTGTGCGCTGTAGAGATACCTTCTGTACTCCTTTGTGCGCTGTAGAGATACCTCGTGTACTCCTTTGTACGTTCTAGAGATATTTCCTGTATTCCTTTGTGCGCTGTAGAGATACCTTCTGTACTCCTTTGTGCGCTGTAGAGATACCTTCTGTACTCCTTTGTGCGCTGTAGAGATACCTTCTGTACTCCTTTGTGCGCTGTAGAGATACCTTCTGTACTCCTTTGTGCGCTGTAGAGATACCTTCTGTACTCCTTTGTACGCTGTAGAGATACCTTCTGTACTCCTTTGTGCGCTGTAGAGATACCTTCTGTACTCCTTTGTGCGCTGTAGAGATACCTTCTGTACTCCTTTGTGCGCTGTAGAGATACCTTCTGTACTCCTTTGTGCGCTGTAGAGATACCTTCTGTACTCCTTTGTGCGCTGTAGAGATACCTTCTGTACTCCTTTGTGCGCTGTAGGGATACCTTCTGTACTCCTTTGTGCGCTGTAGAGATACCTCGTGTACTCCTTTGTACGTTCTAGAGATATTTGCTGTACTCCTTTGTGCGCTGTAGAGATACCTTCTGTACTCCTTTGTGCGCTGTAGAGATACCTTCTGTACTCCTTTGTGCGCTGTAGAGATACCTCGTGTACTCCTTTGTACGTTCTAGAGATATTTCCTGTACTCCTTTGTGCGCTGTAGAGATAACTTCTGTACTCCTTTGTGCGCTGTAGAGATGTCTTCTGTACTCCTTTGTGCGCTGTAGAGATACCTTCTGTACTCCTTTGTGCGCTGTAGAGATAACTTCTGTACTCCTTTGTGCGCTGTAGAGATACCTTCTTTACTCCTTTGTACGCTGTAGAGATACCTCGTGTAATCCTTTGTACGTTCTAGAGATATTTCCTGTACTCCTTTGTGCGCTGTAGAGATACCTTCCGTACTCCTTTGTGCGCTGTAGAGATACCTTCTGTACTCCTTTGTACGCTGTATAGATACCTCGTGTACTCCTTTGTACGTTCTAGAGATATTTCCTGTACTCCTTTGTGCGCTGTAGAGATACCTTCTGTACTCCTTTGTGCGCTGTAGAGACACCTTCTGTACTCCTTTGTGCGCTGTAGAGATACCATCTGTACTCCTTTGTGCGCTGTAGAGATACCTTCTGTACTCCTTTGTGCGCTGTAGAGATACCTTCTGTACTCCTTTGTGCGCTGTAGAGATACCTTCTGTACTCCTTTGTGCGCTGTAGAGATACCATCTGTACTCCTTTGTGCGCTGTAGAGATACCTTCTGTACTCCTTTGTGCGCTGTAGAGATACCTCGTGTACTCCTTTGTACGTTCTAGAGATATTTCCTGTACTTCTTTGTGCGCTGTAGAGATACCTTCTGTACTCCTTTGTGCGCTGTAGAGATACCTTCTGTACTCCTTTGTGCGCTGTAGAGATACCTTCTGTACTCCTTTGTGCGCTGTAGAGATACCTTCTGTACTCCTTTGTGCGCTGTAGAGATAACTTCTGTACTCCTTTGTGCGCTGTAGAGATGTCTTATGTACTCCTTTGTGCGCTGTAGAGATACCTTCTGTACTCCTTTGTGCGCTGTAGAGATACCTTCTGTACTCCTTTGTGCGCTGTAGAGATACCTTCTTTACTCCTTTGTACGCTGTAGAGATACCTCGTGTACTCCTTTGTACGTTCTAGAGATATTTCCTGTACTCCTTTGGGCGCTGTAGAGATACCTTCTATACTCCTTTGTGCGCTGTAGAGATACCTTCTGTACTCCTTTGTGCGCTGTAGAGATACCTTCCGTACTCCTTTGTGCGCTGTAGAGATACCTTCTGTACTCCTTTGTACGCTGTAGAGATACCTCGTGTACTCCTTTGTACGTTCTAGAGATATTTCCTGTACTCCTTTGTGCGCTGTAGAGATACCTTCTGTACTCCTTTGTGCGCTGTAGAGATACCTTCTGTACTCCTTTGTGCGCTGTAGAGATACCTTCTGTACTCCTTTGTGCGCTGTAGAGATACCTTCTGTACTCCTTTGTGCGCTGTAGAGATACCTTCTGTACTCCTTTGTGCGCTTGAGAGATACCTTCTCTATTCCTTTGTACGGTGTAGAAATACCTCGTGTACTACTTCGTACGTTCTAAAGATATTTCCTGTACTCCTTTGTGCTCTGTAGAGATACCTTCTGTACTCCTTTGTGCGCTGTAGAGATACCTTCTGTACTCCTTTGTGCGCTATAGAGATACCTTCTGTACTCCTTTGTGCGCTGTAGAGATACCTTCTGTACTCCTTTGTGCGCTGTAGAGATACCTCGTGAACTCCTTTGTACGCTGTAGAGATACCTTCTGTACTCCTTTGTGCGCTGTAGAGATACCTTCTGTACTCCTTTGTGCGCTGTAGAGATACCTTCTGTACTCCTTTGTGCGCTGTAGAGATACCTCGTGTACTCCTTTGTACGTTCTAGAGATATTTCCTGTACTCCTTTGTGCGCTGTAGAGATACCTTCTGTACTCCTTTGTGCGCAGTAGAGATACCTTCGTTACTCCTTTGTGCGCTGTAGAGATACCTCGTGTACTCCTTTGTACGCTGTAGAGATACCTTCTGTACTCCTTTGTGCGCTGTAGAGATACCTTCTGTACTCCTTTGTGCGCAGTAGAGATACCTTCTGTACTCCTTTGTGCGCTGTAGAGATACCTTCTGTACTCCTTTGTACGCTGTAGAGATACCTCGTGTACTCCTTTGTACGTTCTAGAGATATTTCCTGTACTCCTTTGTGCGCTGTAGAGATACCTTCTGTACTCCTTTGTGCGCTGTAGAGATACCTTCTGTACTCCTTTGTGCGCTGTAGAGATACCTTCTGTACTCCTTTGTGCGCTGTAGAGATACCTTCTGTACTCCTTTGTGCGCTGTAGAGATACCTTCTGTACTCCTTTGTGCGCTGTAGAGATACCTTCTGTACTCCTTTGTGCGCTGTAGAGATACCTCGTGTACTCCTTTGTACGTTCTAGAGATATTTCCTGTACTCCTTTGTGCGCTGTAGAGATACCTTCTGTACTCCTTTGTGCGCAGTAGAGATACCTACTTTACTCCTTTGTGCGCTGTAGAGATACCTCGTGTACTCCTTTGTACGCTGTAGAGATACCTTCTGTACTCCTTTGTGCGCTGTAGAGATACCTTCTGTACTCCTTTGTGCGCAGTAGAGATACCTTCTGTACTCCTTTGTGCGCTGTAGAGATACCTTTTGTACTCCTTTGTACGCTGTAGAGATACCTCGTGTATTCCTTTGTACGTTCTAGAGATATTTCCTGTACTCCTTTGTGCGCTGTAGAGATACCTTCTGTTCTCCTTTGTGCGCTGTAGAGATACCTTCTGTACTCCTTTGTGCGCTGTAGAGATACCTTCTGTACTCCTTTGTGCGCTGAAGAGATACCTTCTGTACTCCTTTGTACGCTGTAGAGATACCTCGTGTACTCCTTTGTACGTTCTAGAGATATTTCCTGTACTCCTTTGTGCGCTGTAGAGATACCTTCTGTACTCCTTTGTGCGCTGTAGAGATACCTTCTGTACTCCTTCGTGCGCTGTAGAGATACCTTCTGTACTCCTTTGTGCGCTGTAGAGATACCTTCTGTACTCCTTTGTACGCTGTAGAGATACCTTCTGTACTCCTTTGTGCGCTGTAGAGATACCTTCTGTACTCCTTTGTACGCTGTAGAGATACCTCGTGTACTCCTTTGTACGTTCTAGAGATATTTCCTGTACTCCTTTGTGCGCTGTAGAGATACCTTCTGTACTCCTTTGTACGCTGTAGAGATACCTTCTGTACTCCTTTGTGCGCTGTAGAGATACCTTCTGTACTCCTTTGTACGCTGTAGAGATACCTTCTGTACTCCTTTGTGCGCTGTAGAGATACCTTCTGTACTCCTTTGTACGCTGTAGAGATACCTCGTGTACTCCTTTGTACGTTCTAGAGATATTTCCTGTACTCCTTTGTGCGCTGTAGAGATACCTTCTGTACTCCTTTGTGCGCAGTAGAGATACCTTCTTTACTCCTTTGTGCGCTGTAGAGATACCTCGTGTACTCCTTTGTACGCTGTAGAGATACCTTCTGTACTCCTTTGTGCGCTGTAGAGATACCTTCTGTACTCCTTTGTGCGCAGTAGAGATACCTTCTGTACTCCTTTGTGCGCTGTAGAGTTACCTTCTGTACTCCTTTGTACGCTGTAGAGACACCTCGTGTACTCCTTTGTACGTTCTAGAGATATTTCCTGTACTCCTTTGTGCGCTGTAGAGATACCTTCTGTACTCCTTTGTGCGTTGTAGAGATACCTTCTGTACTCCTTTGTGCGCTGTAGAGATACCTTCTGTACTCCTTTGTGCGCTGAAGAGATACCTTCTGTACTCCTTTGTACGCTGTAGAGATACCTCGTGTACTCCTTTGTACGTTCTAGAGATATTTCCTGTACTCCTTTGTGCGCTGTAGAGATACCTTCTGTACTCCTTTGTGCGCTGTAGAGATACCTTCTGTACTCCTTTGTGCGCTGTAGAGATACCTTCTGTACTCCTTTGTGCGCTGTAGAGATACCTTCTGTACTCCTTTGTACGCTGTAGAGATACCTTCTGTACTCCTTTGTGCGCTGTAGAGATACCTTCTGTACTCCTTTGTACGCTGTAGAGATACCTCGTGTACTCCTTTGTACGTTCTAGAGATATTTCCTGTACTCCTTTGTGCGCTGTAGAGATACCTTCTGTACTCCTTTGTACGCTGTAGAGATACCTCGTGTACTCCTTTGTACGTTCTAGAGATATTTCCTGTACTCCTTTGTGCGCTGTAGAGATACCTTCTGTACTCCTTTGTGCGCTGTAGAGATACCTTCTGTACTCCTTTGTGCGCTGTAGAGATACCTTCTGTACTCCTTTTTGCGCTGTAGAGATACCTTCTGTACTCCTTTGTGCGCTGTAGAGATACCTTCTGTACTCCTTTTTGCGCTGTAGAGATACCTTCTGTACTCCTTTGTGCGCTGTAGAGATACATTCTGTACTCCTTTGTGCGCTGTAGAGATACCTCGTGTACTCCTTTGAACGTTCTAGAGATATTTCCTGTACTCCTTTGTGCGCTGTAGAGATACCTTCTGTACTCCTTTGTGCGCTGGAGAGATACTTGCTGTACTCCTTTGTGCGCTGTAGAGATACCTCGTGTACTCCTTTGTACGTTCTAGAGATATTTTCTGTACTCCTTTGTGCGCTGTAGAGATACCTTCTGTACTCCTTTGTGCGCTGTAGAGATACCTTCTGTACTCCTTTGTGCACTGTAGAGATACCTTCTGTACTCCTTTGTGCGCTGTAGAGATACCTTCTCTACTCCGTTGTGCGCTGTAGAGATACCTTCTGTACTTCTTAGTACGCTGTAGAGATACCTCGTGTACTCCTTTGTTCGTTCTATAGATATTTCCTGTACTCCTTTGTGCGCTGTAGAGATACCTTCTGTACTCCTTTGTGCGCTGTAGAGATACCTTCTGTACTCCTTTGTGCGCTGTAGAGATACCTTCTGTACTCCTTTGTGCGCTGTAGAGATACCTTCTTTACTCCTTTGTGCGCTGTAGAGATACCTTCTGTACTCGTTTGTGCGCTGTAGAGATACCTTCTGTACTCCTTTGTGCGCTGTAGAGATACCTTCTGTACTCCTTTGTGCGCTGTAGAGATACCTTCTGTACTCCTTTGTGCGCTGTAGAGATACCTTCTGTACTCCTTTGTACGCTGTAGAGATACCTCGTGTACTCCTTTGTACGTTCTAGAGATATTTCCTGTACTCCTTTGTACGTTCTAGAGATATTTCCTGTACTCCTTTGTGCGCTGTAGAGATACCTTCTGTACTCCTTTGTGCGCTGTAGAGATACCTTCTGTACTCCTTTGTGCGCTGTATAGATACCTTCTGTACTCCTTTGTGCGCTGTAGAGATACCTTCTGTACTCCTTTGTGCGCTGTAGAGATACCTTCTGTACTCCTTTGTGCGCTGTAGAGATACCTTCTGTACTCCTTTGTGCGCTGTAGAGATACCTTCTGTACTCCTTTGTGCGCTGTAGAGATACCTTCTGTACTCCTTTGTACGCTGTAGAGATACCTTCTGTACTCCTTTGTACGCTGTAGAGATACCTCGTGTACTCCTTTGTACGTTCTAGAGATATTTCCTGTACTCCTTTGTGCGCTGTAGAGATACCTTCTGTACTCCTTTGTGCGCTGTAGAGATACCTTCTGTACTCCTTTGTGCGCTGTAGAGATACCTTCTGTACTCCTTTGTGCGCTGTAGAGATACCTTCTGTACTCCTTTGTACGCTGTAGAGATACCTTCTGTACTCCTTTGTGCGCTGTAGAGATACCTTCTGTACTCCTTTGTACGCTGTAGAGATACCTCGTGTACTCCTTTGTACGTTCTAGAGATATTTCCTGTACTCCTTTGTGCGCTGTAGAGATACCTTCTGTACTCCTTTGTACGCTGTAGAGATACCTCGTGTACTCCTTTGTACGTTCTAGAGATATTTCCTGTACTCCTTTGTGCGCTGTAGAGATACCTTCTGTACTCCTTTGTGCGCTGTAGAGATACCTTCTGTACTCCTTTGTGCGCTGTAGAGATACCTTCTGTACTCCTTTTTGCGCTGTAGAGATACCTTCTGTACTCCTTTGTGCGCTGTAGAGATACCTTCTGTACTCCTTTTTGCGCTGTAGAGATACCTTCTGTACTCCTTTGTGCGCTGTAGAGATACATTCTGTACTCCTTTGTGCGCTGTAGAGATACCTCGTGTACTCCTTTGAACGTTCTAGAGATATTTCCTGTACTCCTTTGTGCGCTGTAGAGATACCTTCTGTACTCCTTTGTGCGCTGGAGAGATACTTGCTGTACTCCTTTGTGCGCTGTAGAGATACCTCGTGTACTCCTTTGTACGTTCTAGAGATATTTTCTGTACTCCTTTGTGCGCTGTAGAGATACCTTCTGTACTCGTTTGTGCGCTGTAGAGATACCTTCTGTACTCCTTTGTGCGCTGTAGAGATACCTTCTGTACTCCTTTGTGCGCTGTAGAGATACCTTCTGTACTCCTTTGTGCGCTGTAGAGATACCTTCTGTACTCCTTTGTACGCTGTAGAGATACCTCGTGTACTCCTTTGTACGTTCTAGAGATATTTCCTGTACTCCTTTGTACGTTCTAGAGATATTTCCTGTACTCCTTTGTGCGCTGTAGAGATACCTTCTGTACTCCTTTGTGCGCTGTAGAGATACCTTCTGTACTCCTTTGTGCGCTGTATAGATACCTTCTGTACTCCTTTGTGCGCTGTAGAGATACCTTCTGTACTCCTTTGTGCGCTGTAGAGATACCTTCTGTACTCCTTTGTGCGCTGTAGAGATACCTTCTGTACTCCTTTGTGCGCTGTAGAGATACCTTCTGTACTCCTTTGTGCGCTGTAGAGATACCTTCTGTACTCCTTTGTACGCTGTAGAGATACCTTCTGTACTCCTTTGTACGCTGTAGAGATACCTCGTGTACTCCTTTGTACGTTCTAGAGATATTTCCTGTACTCCATTGTGCGCTGTAGAGATACCTTCTGTACTCCTTTGTGCGCTGTAGAGATACCTTCTGTACTCCTTTGTGCGCTGTAGAGATACCTTCTGTACTCCTTTGTGCGCTGTAGAGATACCTCGTGTACTCCTTTGTACGTTCTAGAGATATTTCCTGTACTCCTTTGTGCGCTGTAGAGATACCTTCTGTACTCCTTTGTGCGCTGTAGAGATACCTTCTGTACTCCTTTGTGCGCTGTAGAGATACCTTCTGTACTCCTTTGTGCGCTGTAGAGATACCTTCTGTACTCCTTTATACGCTGTAGAGATACCTTGTGTACTCCTTTGTACGTTCTAGAGATATTTCCTGTACTCCTTTGTGCGCTGTAGAGATACCTTCTGTACTCCTTTGTGCGCTGTAGAGATACCTTCTGTACTCCTTTGTGCGCTGTAGAGATACCTTCTGTACTCCTTTGTGCGCTGTAGAGATACCTTCTGTACTCTTTTTTGCGCTGTAGAGATACCTTCTGTACTCCTTTGTGCGCTGTAGAGATACCTTCTGTACTCCTTTGTGCGCTGTAGAGATACCTTCTGTACTCCTTTGTGCGCTGTAGAGATACCTTCTGTACTCTTTTGTGCGCTGTAGAGATACCTTCTGTACTCCTTTGTGCGCTGTAGAGATACCTTCTGTACTCCTTTGTGCGCTGTAGAGATACCTTCTGTACTCCTTTGTGCGCTGTAGAGATACCTTCTGTACTCCTTTGTGCGCTGTAGAGATACCTTCTGTACTCCTTTGTGCGCTGTAGAGATACCTCGTGTACTCCTTTGTACGTTCTAGAGATATTTCCTGTACTCCTTTGTGCGCTGTAGAGATACCTTCTGTACTTCTTTGTGCGCTGTAGAGATACCTTCTGTACTCCTTTGTGCGCTGTAGAGATACCTTCTGTACTCCTTTGTGCGCTGTAGGGATACCTTCTGTACTCCTTTGTACGCTGTAGAGATACCTTCTGTACTCCTTTGTACGCTGTAGAGATACCTCGTGTACTCCTTTGTACGTTCTAGAGATATTTCCTGTACTCCTTTGTGCGCTGTAGAGATACCTTCTGTACTCCTTTGTGCGCTGTAGAGATACCTTCTGTACTCCTTTGTGCGCTGTAGAGATACCTTCTGTACTCCTTTGTTCGCTGTAGAGATACCTTCTGTACTCCTTTGTACGCTGTAGAGATACCTTCTGTACTCCTTTGTGCGCTGTAGAGATACCTTCTGTACTCCTTTGTACGCTGTAGAGATACCTCGTGTACTCCTTTGTACGTTCTAGAGATATTTCCTGTACTCCTTTGTGCGCTGTAGCGATACCTTCTGTACTCCTTTGTGCGCTGTAGAGATACCTTCTGTACTCCTTTGTGCGCTGTAGAGATACCTTCTGTACTCCTTTGTGCGCTGTAGAGATACCTTCTGTACTCCTTTGTGCGCTGTAGAGATACCTTCTGTACTCCTTTGTGCGATGTAGAGATACCTTCTGTACTCCTTTGTGCGCTGTAGAGATACCTTCTGTACTCCTTTGTGCGCTGTAGAGATACCTCGTGTACTCCTTTGTACGTTCTAGAGATATTTCCTGTACTCCATTGTGCGCTGTAGAGATACCTTCTGTACTCCTTTGTGCGCTGTAGAGATACCTTCTGTACTCCTTTGTGCGCTGTAGAGATACCTCGTGTACTCCTTTGTACGTTTTAGAGATATTTCCTGTACTCCTTTGTGCGCTGTAGAGATACCTTCTGTACTCCTTTGAGCGCTGTAGAGATACCTTCTGTACTCCTTTGTGCGATGTAGAGATCCCTTCTGTACTCCTTTGTGCGCTGTAGAGATACCTTCTGTACTCCTTTGTACGCTGTAGAGATACCTCGTGTACTATTTTGTACGTTCAAGAGATATTTCCTGTACTCCTTTGTGCGCTGTAGAGATAATTTCTGTACTCCTTTGTGCGCTGTAGAGATACCTTCTGTACTCCTTTGTGCGCTGTAAAGATACCTTCTGTACTCCTTTGTGCGCTGTAGAGATACCTTCTGTACTCCTTTGTGCGCTGTAGAGATACCTTCTGTACTCCTTTGTGCGCTGTAGAGATACCTTCTGTACTCCTTTGTGCGATGTAGAGATACCTTCTGTACTCCTTTGTGCGCTGTAGAGATACCTTCTGTACTCCTTTGTGCGCTGTAGAGATACCTTCTGTACTCCTTTGTGCGCTGTAGAGATACCTTCTGTACTCCTTTGTGCGCTGTAGAGATACCTTCTGTACTCCTTTGTGCGCTGTAGAGATACCTCGTGTACTCCTTTGTACGTTCTAGAGATATTTCCTGTACTCCTTTGTGCGCTGTAGAGATACCTTCTGTACTTCTTTGTGCGCTGTAGAGATACCTTCTGTACTCCTTTGTGCGCTGTAGAGATACCTTCTGTACTCCTTTGTGCGCTGTAGGGATACCTTCTGTACTCCTTTGTACGCTGTAGAGATACCTTCTGTACTCCTTTGTACGCTGTAGAGATACCTCGTGTACTCCTTTGTACGTTCTAGAGATATTTCCTGTACTCCTTTGTGCGCTGTAGAGATACCTTCTGTACTCCTTTGTGCGCTGTAGAGATACCTTCTGTACTCCTTTGTGCGCTGTAGAGATACCTTCTGTACTCCTTTGTTCGCTGTAGAGATACCTTCTGTACTCCTTTGTACGCTGTAGAGATACCTTCTGTACTCCTTTGTGCGCTGTAGAGATACCTTCTGTACTCCTTTGTACGCTGTAGAGATACCTCGTGTACTCCTTTGTACGTTCTAGAGATATTTCCTGTACTCCTTTGTGCGCTGTAGCGATACCTTCTGTACTCCTTTGTGCGCTGTAGAGATACCTTCTGTACTCCTTTGTGCGCTGTAGAGATACCTTCTGTACTCCTTTGTGCGCTGTAGAGATACCTTCTGTACTCCTTTGTGCGCTGTAGAGATACCTTCTGTACTCCTTTGTGCGATGTAGAGATACCTTCTGTACTCCTTTGTGCGCTGTAGAGATACCTTCTGTACTCCTTTGTGCGCTGTAGAGATACCTCGTGTACTCCTTTGTACGTTCTAGAGATATTTCCTGTACTCCATTGTGCGCTGTAGAGATACCTTCTGTACTCCTTTGTGCGCTGTAGAGATACCTTCTGTACTCCTTTGTGCGCTGTAGAGATACCTCGTGTACTCCTTTGTACGTTTTAGAGATATTTCCTGTACTCCTTTGTGCGCTGTAGAGATACCTTCTGTACTCCTTTGAGCGCTGTAGAGATACCTTCTGTACTCCTTTGTGCGATGTAGAGATCCCTTCTGTACTCCTTTGTGCGCTGTAGAGATACCTTCTGTACTCCTTTGTACGCTGTAGAGATACCTCGTGTACTATTTTGTACGTTCAAGAGATATTTCCTGTACTCCTTTGTGCGCTGTAGAGATAATTTCTGTACTCCTTTGTGCGCTGTAGAGATACCTTCTGTACTCCTTTGTGCGCTGTAAAGATACCTTCTGTACTCCTTTGTGCGCTGTAGAGATACCTTCTGTACTCCTTTGTGCGCTGTAGAGATACCTTCTGTACTCCTTTGTGCGCTGTAGAGATACCTTCTGTACTCCTTTGTGCGATGTAGAGATACCTTCTGTACTCCTTTGTGCGCTGTAGAGATACCTTCTGTACTCCTTTGTGCGCTGTAGAGATACCTTCTGTACTCCTTTGTGCGCTGTAGAGATCCCTTCTGTACTCCTTTGTACGCTGTAGAGATACCTCGTGTACTCCTTTGTACGTTCTAGAGATATTTCCTGTACTCCTTTGTACGTTCTAGAGATATTTCCTGTACTCCTTTGTGCGCTGTAGAGATACCTTCTGTACTCCTTTGTGCGCTGTAGAGATACCTTCTGTACTCCTTTGTGCGCTGTAGAGATAACTTCTGTACTCCTTTGTGCGCTGTAGAGATACCTTCTGTACTCCTTTGTGCGCTCTAGAGATACCTTCTGTACTCCTATGTGCGCTGTAGAGATACCTTCTGTACTCCTTTGTGCGCTGTAGAGATACCTTCTGTACTCCTTTTTACGCTGTATAGATACCCTTTGTACTCCTTTGTACGCTGTAGAGATACCTCGTGTACTCCTTTGTACGTTCTAGAGATATTTCCTGTACTCCTTTGTGCGCTGTAGAGATACCTTCTGTACTCCTTTGTGCGCTGTAGAGATACCTTCTGTACTCCTTTGTGCGCTGTAGAGATACCTTCTGTACTCCTTTGTGCGCTGTAGAGATACCTTCTGTACTCCTTTGTACGCTGTAGAGATACCTTCTGTACTCCTTTGTGCGCTGTAGAGATACCTCGTGTACTCCTTTGTACGTTCTAGAGATATTTCCTGTACTCCTTTGTGCGCTGTAGAGATACCTTCTGTACTTCTTTGTGCGCTGTAGAGATACCTTCTGTACTCCTTTGTGCGCTGTAGAGATACCTTCTGTACTCCTTTGTGCGCTGTAGAGATACCTTCTGTACTCCTTTGTACGCTGTAGAGATACCTTCTGTACTCCTTTGTACGCTGTAGAGATACCTCGTGTACTCCTTTGTACGTTCTAGAGATATTTCCTGTACTCCTTTGTGCGCTGTAGAGATACCTTCTGTACTCCTTTGTGCGCTGTAGAGATACCTTCTGTACTCCTTTGTGCGCTGTAGAGATACCTTCTGTACTCCTTTGTTCGCTGTAGAGATACCTTCTGTACTCCTTTGTACGCTGTAGAGATACCTTCTGTACTCCTTTGTGCGCTGTAGAGATACCTTCTGTACTCCTTTGTACGCTGTAGAGATACCTCGTGTACTCCTTTGTACGTTCTAGAGATATTTCCTGTACTCCTTTGTGCGCTGTAGCGATACCTTCTGTACTCCTTTGTGCGCTGTAGAGATACCTTCTGTACTCCTTTGTGCGCTGTAGAGATACCTTCTGTACTCCTTTGTGCGCTGTAGAGATACCTTCTGTACTCCTTTGTGCGCTGTAGAGATACCTTCTGTACTCCTTTGTGCGATGTAGAGATACCTTCTGTACTCCTTTGTGCGCTGTAGAGATACCTTCTGTACTCCTTTGTGCGCTGTAGAGATACCTCGTGTACTCCTTTGTACGTTCTAGAGATATTTCCTGTACTCCATTGTGCGCTGTAGAGATACCTTCTGTACTCCTTTGTGCGCTGTAGAGATACCTTCTGTACTCCTTTGTGCGCTGTAGAGATACCTCGTGTACTCCTTTGTACGTTTTAGAGATATTTCCTGTACTCCTTTGTGCGCTGTAGAGATACCTTCTGTACTCCTTTGAGCGCTGTAGAAATACCTTCTGTACTCCTTTGTGCGCTGTAGAGATACCTTCTGTACTCCTTTGTGCGCTGTAGAGATACCTTCTGTACTCCTTTGTACGCTGTAGAGATACCTCGTGTACTATTTTGTACGTTCAAGAGATATTTCCTGTACTCCTTTGTGCGCTGTAGAGATAATTTCTGTACTCCTTTGTGCGCTGTAGAGCTACCTTCTGTACTCCTTTGTGCGCTGTAAAGATACCTTCTGTACTCCTTTGTGCGCTGTAGAGATACCTTCTGTACTCCTTTGTGCGCTGTAGAGATACCTTCTGTACTCCTTTGTGCGCTGTAGAGATACCTTCTGTACTCCTTTGTGCGCTGTAGAGATACCTTCTGTACTCCTTTGTGCGCTGTAGAGATACCTTCTGTACTCCTTTGTGCGCTGTAGAGATACCTTCTGTACTCCTTTGTGCGCTGTAGAGATCCCTTCTGTACTCCTTTGTACGCTGTAGAGATACCTCGTGTACTCCTTTGTACGTTCTAGAGATATTTCCTGTACTCCTTTGTACGTTCTAGAGATATTTCATGTACTCCTTTGTGCGCTGTAGAGATACCTTCTGTACTCCTTTGTGCGCTGTAGAGATACCTTCTGTACTCCTTTGTGCGCTGTAGAGATAACTTCTGTACTCCTTTGTGCGCTGTAGAGATACCTTCTGTACTCCTTTGTGCGCTCTAGAGATACCTTCTGTACTCCTATGTGCGCTGTAGAGATACCTTCTGTACTCCTTTGTGCGCTGTAGAGATACCTTCTTTACTCCTTTTTACGCTGTATAGATACCCTTTGTACTCCTTTGTACGCTGTAGAGATACCTCGTGTACTCCTTTGTACGTTCTAGAGATATTTCCTGTACTCCTTTGTGCGCTGTAGAGATACCTTCTGTACTCCTTTGTGCGCTGTAGAGATACCTTCTGTACTCCTTTGTGCGCTGTAGAGATACCTTCTGTTCTCCTTTGTGCGCTGTAGAGATACCTTCTGTACTCCTTTGTACGCTGTAGAGATACCTTCTGTACTCCTTTGTGCGCTGTAGAGATACCTTCTGTACTCCTTTGCACGCTGTAGAGATACCTCGTGTACTCCTTTGTACGTTCTAGAGATATTTCCTGTACTCCTTTGTGCGCTGTAGAGATACCTTCTGTACTCCTTTGTACGCTGTAGAGATACCTTCTGTACTCCTTTGTGCGCTGTAGAGATACCTTCTGTACTCCTTTGTACGCTGTAGAGATACCTTCTGTTCTCCTTTGTGCGCTGTAGAGATACCTTCTGTACTCCTTTGTACGCTGTAGAGATACCTCGTGTACTCCTTTGTACGTTCTAGAGATATTTCCTGTACTCCTTTGTGCGCTGTAGAGATACCTTCTGTACTCCTTTGTGCGCAGTAGAGATACCTTCTTTACTCCTTTGTGCGCTGTAGAGATACCTCGTGTACTCCTTTGTACGCGTAGAGATACCTTCTGTACTCCTTTGTGCGCTGTAGAGATACCTTCTGTACTCCTTTGTGCGCAGTAGAGATACCTTCTGTACTCCTTTGTGCGCTGTAGAGATACCTTCTGTACTCCTTTGTGCGCTGTAGAGATACCTTCTGTACTCCTTTGTGCGCTGTAGAGATACCTTCTGTACTCCTTTGTGCGCTGTAGAGATCCCTTCTGTACTCCTTTGTACGCTGTAGAGATACCTCGTGTACTCCTTTGTACGTTCTAGAGATATTTCCTGTACTCCTTTGTGCGCTGTAGAGATAACTTCTGTACTCCTTTGTGCGCTGTAGAGATACCTTCTGTACTCCTTTGTGCGCTGTAGAGATACCTTCTGTACTCCTTTTTGCGCTGTAGAGATACCTTCTGTACTCCTTTGTGCGCTGTAGAGATACCTTCTGTACTCCTTTTTGCGCTGTAGAGATACCTTCTGTACTCCTTTGTGCGCTGTAGAGATACCTTCTGTACTCCTTTGTGCGCTGTAGAGATACCTCGTGTACTCCTTTGAACGTTCTAGAGATATTTCCTGTATTCCTTTGTGCGCTGTAGAGACACCTTCTGTACTCCTTTGTGTGCTGGAGAGATACTTGCTGTACTCCTTTGTGCGCTGTAGAGATACCTCGTGTACTCCTTTGTACGTTCTAGAGATATTTTCTGTACTCCTTTGTGCGCTGTAGAGATACCTTCTGTACTCCTTTGTGCGCTGTAGAGATACCTTCTGTACTCCTTTGTGCACTGTAGAGATACCTTCTGTACTCCTTTGTGCGCTGTAGAGATACCTTCTCTACTCCGTTGTGCGCTGTAGAGATACCTTCTGTACTTCTTAGTACGCTGTAGAGATACCTCGTGTACTCCTTTGTTCGTTCTAGAGATATTTCCTGTACTCCTTTGTGCGCTGTAGAGATACCTTCTGTACTCCTTTGTGCGCTGTAGAGATACCTTCTGTACTCCTTTGTGCGCTGTAGAGATACCTTCTGTACTCCTTTGTGCGCTGTAGAGATACCTTCTTTACTCCTTTGTGCGCTGTAGAGATACCTTCTGTACTCGTTTGTGCGCTGTAGAGATACCTTCTGTACTCCTTTGTGCGCTGTAGAGATACCTTCTGTACTCCTTTGTGCGCTGTAGAGATACCTTCTGTACTCCTTTGTGCGCTGTAGAGATACCTTCTGTACTCCTTTGTAAGCTGTAGAGATACCTCGTGTACTCCTTTGTACGTTCTAGAGATATTTCCTGTACTCCTTTGTACGTTCTAGAGATATTTCCTGTACTCCTTTGTGCGCTGTAGAGATACCTTCTGTACTCCTTTGTGCGCTGTAGAGATACCTTCTGTACTCCTTTGTGCGCTGTATAGATACCTTCTGTACTCCTTTGTGCGCTGTAGAGATACCTTCTGTACTCCTTTGTGCGCTGTAGAGATACCTTCTGTACTCCTTTGTGCGCTGTAGAGATACCTTCTGTACTCCTTTGTGCGCTGTAGAGATACCTTCTGTACTCCTTTGTGCGCTGTAGAGATACCTTCTGTACTCCTTTGTACGCTGTAGAGATACCTTCTGTACTCCTTTGTACGCTGTAGAGATACCTCGTGTACTCCTTTGTACGTTCTAGAGATATTTCCTGTACTCCATTGTGCGCTGTAGAGATACCTTCTGTACTCCTTTGTGCGCTGTAGAGATACCTTCTGTACTCCTTTGTGCGCTGTAGAGATACCTTCTGTACTCCTTTGTGCGCTGTAGAGATACCTCGTGTACTCCTTTGTACGTTCTAGAGATATTTCCTGTACTCCTTTGTGCGCTGTAGAGATACCTTCTGTACTCCTTTGTGCGCTGTAGAGATACCTTCTGTACTCCTTTGTGCGCTGTAGAGATACCTTCTGTACTCCTTTGTGCGCTGTAGAGATACCTTCTGTACTCCTTTATACGCTGTAGAGATACCTTGTGTACTCCTTTGTACGTTCTAGAGATATTTCCTGTACTCCTTTGTGCGCTGTAGAGATACCTTCTGTACTCCTTTGTGCGCTGTAGAGATACCTTCTGTACTCCTTTGTGCGCTGTAGAGATACCTTCTGTACTCCTTTGTGCGCTGTAGAGATACCTTCTGTACTCTTTTTTGCGCTGTAGAGATACCTTCTGTACTCCTTTGTGCGCTGTAGAGATACCTTCTGTACTCCTTTGTGCGCTGTAGAGATACCTTCTGTACTCCTTTGTGCGCTGTAGAGATACCTTCTGTACTCTTTTGTGCGCTGTAGAGATACCTTCTGTACTCCTTTGTGCGCTGTAGAGATACCTTCTGTACTCCTTTGTGCGCTGTAGAGATACCTTCTGTACTCCTTTGTGCGCTGTAGAGATACCTTCTGTACTCCTTTGTGCGCTGTAGAGATACCTTCTGTACTCCTTTGTGCGCTGTAGAGATACCTCGTGTACTCCTTTGTACGTTCTAGAGATATTTCCTGTACTCCTTTGTGCGCTGTAGAGATACCTTCTGTACTTCTTTGTGCGCTGTAGAGATACCTTCTGTACTCCTTTGTGCGCTGTAGAGATACCTTCTGTACTCCTTTGTGCGCTGTAGAGATACCTCGTGTACTCCTTTGTACGTTTTAGAGATATTTACTGTACTCCTTTGTGCGCTGTAGAGATACCTTCTGTACTCCTTTGTGCGCTGTAGAGATACCTTCTGTACTCCTTTGTGCGCTGTAGAGATACCTTCTGTACTCCTTTGTGCGCTGTAGAGATACCTTCTGTACTCCTTTGTACGCTGTAGAGATACCTCGTGTACTATTTTGTACGTTCTAGAGATATTTCCTGTACTCTTTTGTGCGCTGTAGAGATAATTTCTGTACTCCTTTGTGCGCTGTAGAGATACCTTCTGTACTCCTTTGTGCGCTGTAAAGATACCTTCTGTACTCCTTTGTGCGCTGTAGAGATACCTTCTGTACTCCTTTGTGCGCTGTAGAGATACCTTCTGTACTCCTTTGTGCGCTGTAGAGATACCTTCTGTACTCCTTTGTGCGCTGTAGAGATACCTTCTGTACTCCTTTGTGCGCTGTAGAGATACCTTCTGTACTCCTTTGTGCGCTGTAGAGATACCTTCTGTACTCCTTTGTGCGCTGTAGAGATACCTTCTGTACTCCTTTGTACGCTGTAGAGATACCTCGTGTACTCCTTTGTACGTTCTAGAGATATTTCCTGTACTCCTTTGTACGTTCTAGAGATATTTCCTGTACTCCTTTGTGCGCTGTAGAGATACCTTCTGTACTCCTTTGTGCGCTGTAGAGATACCTTCTGTACCCCTTTGTGCGCTGTAGAGATAACTTCTGTACTCCTTTGTGCGCTGTAGAGATACCTTCTGTACTCCTTTGTGCGCTGTAGAGATACCTTCTGTACTCCTATGTGCGCTGTAGAGATACCTTCTGTACTCCTTTGTGCGCTGTAGAGATACCTTCTGTACTCCTTTTTACGCTGTATAGATACCCTTTGTACTCCTTTGTACGCTGTAGAGATACCTCGTGTACTCCTTTGTACGTTCTAGAGATATTTCCTGTACTCCTTTGTGCGCTGTAGAGATACCTTCTGTACTCCTTTGTGCGCTGTAGAGATACCTTCTGTACTCCTTTGTGCGCTGTAGAGATACCTTTTGTACTCCTTTGTACGCTGTAGAGATACCTCGTGTACTGCTTTGTACGTTCTAGAGATATTTCCTGTACTCCTTTGTGCGCTGTAGAGATACCTTCTGTACTCCTTTGTGCGCTGTAGAGATACCTTCTGTACTCCTTTGTGCGCTGTAGAGAGACCTTCTGTACTCCTTTGTGCGCTGTAGAGATACCTTCTGTACTCCTTTGTGCACTGTAGAGATACCTTCTGTACTCCTTTGTGCGCTGTAGAGATACCTTCTGTACTCCTTTGTGCGCTGTAGAGATACCTTCTGTACTTCTTAGTACTCTGTAGAGATACCTCGTGTACTCCTTTGTACGTTCTAGAGATATTTCCTGTACTCTTTTGTGCGCTGTAGAGATACCTTCTGTACTCCTTTGTGCGCTGTAGAGATACCTTCTGTACTCCTTTGTGCGCTGTAGAGATACCTTCTTTACTCCTTTGTGCGCTGTAGAGATACCTTCTGTACTCCTTTGTGCGCTGTAGAGATACCTTCTGTACTCCTTTGTGCGCTGTAGAGATACCTTCTGTACTCCTTTGTGCGCTTTAGAGATGCCTTCTGTACTCCTTTGTGCGCTGTAGAGATACCTTCTGTACTCCTTTGTACGCTGTAGATATACCTTCTGTACTCCTTTGTACGCTGTAGAGATACCTCGTGTACTCCTTTGTACGTTCTAGAGATATTTCCTGTACTCCTTTGTACGTTCTAGAGATATTTCCTGTACTCCTTTGTGCGCTGTAGAGATACCTTCTGTACTCCTTTGTGCGCTGTAGAGATACCTTCTGTACTCCTTTGTGCGCTGTATAGATACCTTCTGTACTCCTTTGTGCGCTGTAGAGATACCTTCTGTACTCCTTTGTGCGCTGTAGAGATACCTTCTGTACTCCTTCGTGCGCTGTAGAGATACCTTCTGTACTCCTTTGTACGCTGTAGAGATACCTCGTGTACTCCTTTGTACGTTCTAGAGATATTTCCTGTATTCCTTTGTGCGCTGTAGAGATACCTTCTGTACTCCTTTGTGCGCTGTAGAGATACCTTCTGTACTCCTTTGTGCGCTGTAGATATACCTTCTGTACTCCTTTGTGCGCTGTAGAGATACCTTCTGTACTCCTTTGTGCGCTGTAGAGATACCTTCTGTACTCCTTTGTACGCTGTAGAGATACCTCGTGTACTCCTTTGTACGTTCTAGAGATATTTCCTGTACTCCTTTGTGCGCTGTAGAGATACCTTCTGTACTCCTTTGTGCGCTGTAGAGATACCTTCTGTACTCCTTTGTGCGCTGTAGAGATACCTTCTGTACTCCTTTGTACGCTGTAGAGATACCTTCTGTACTCCTTTGTGCGCTGTAGAGATACCTTCTGTACTCCTTTGTGCGCTGTAGAGATACCTTCTGTACTCCTTTGTGCGCTGTAGAGATACCTTCTGTACTCCTTTGTGCGCTGTAGAGATACCTTCTGTACTCCTTTGTGCGCTGTAGAGATACCTTCTGTACTCCTTTGTGCGCTGTAGAGATACCTTCTGTACTCCTTTGTAAGCTGTAGAGATACCTCGTGTACTCCTTTGTACGTTCTAGAGATATTTCCTGTACTCCTTTGTACGTTCTAGAGATATTTCCTGTACTCCTTTGTGCGCTGTAGAGATACCTTCTGTACTCCTTTGTGCGCTGTAGAGATACCTTCTGTACTCCTTTGTGCGCTGTATAGATACCTTCTGTACTCCTTTGTGCGCTGTAGAGATACCTTCTGTACTCCTTTGTGCGCTGTAGAGATACCTTCTGTACTCCTTTGTGCGCTGTAGAGATACCTTCTGTACTCCTTTGTGCGCTGTAGAGATACCTTCTGTACTCCTTTGGGCGCTGTAGAGATACCTTCTGTACTCCTTTGTACGCTGTAGAGATACCTTCTGTACTCCTTTGTACGCTGTAGAGATACCTCGTGTACTCCTTTGTTCGTTCTAGAGATATTTCCTGTACTCCATTGTGCGCTGTAGAGATACCTTCTGTACTCCTTTGTGCGCTGTAGAGATACCTTCTGTACTCCTTTGTGCGCTGTAGAGATACCTTCTGTACTCCTTTGTGCGCTGTAGAGATACCTCGTGTACTCCTTTGTACGTTCTAGAGATATTTCCTGTACTCCTTTGTGCGCTGTAGAGATACCTTCTGTACTCCTTTGTGCGCTGTAGAGATACCTTCTGTACTCCTTTGTGCGCTGTAGAGATACCTTCTGTACTCCTTTGTGCGCTGTAGAGATACCTTCTGTACTCCTTTATACGCTGTAGAGATACCTTGTGTACTCCTTTGTACGTTCTAGAGATATTTCCTGTACTCCTTTGTGCGCTGTAGAGATACCTTCTGTACTCCTTTGTGCGCTGTAGAGATACCTTCTGTACTCCTTTGTGCGCTGTAGAGATACCTTCTGTACTCCTTTGTGCGCTGTAGAGATACCTTCTGTACTCTTTTTTGCGCTGTAGAGATACCTTCTGTACTCCTTTGTGCGCTGTAGAGATACCTTCTGTACTCCTTTGTGCGCTGTAGAGATACCTTCTGTACTCCTTTGTGCGCTGTAGAGATACCTTCTGTACTCTTTTGTGCGCTGTAGAGATACCTTCTGTACTCCTTTGTGCGCTGTAGAGATACCTTCTGTACTCCTTTGTGCGCTGTAGAGATACCTTCTGTACTCCTTTGTGCGCTGTAGAGATACCTTCTGTACTCCTTTGTGCGCTGTAGAGATACCTTCTGTACTCCTTTGTGCGCTGTAGAGATACCTCGTGTACTCCTTTGTACGTTCTAGAGATATTTCCTGTACTCCTTTGTGCGCTGTAGAGATACCTTCTGTACTTCTTTGTGCGCTGTAGAGATACCTTCTGTACTCCTTTGTGCGCTGTAGAGATACCTTCTGTACTCCTTTGTGCGCTGTAGAGATACCTCGTGTACTCCTTTGTACGTTTTAGAGATATTTACTGTACTCCTTTGTGCGCTGTAGAGATACCTTCTGTACTCCTTTGTGCGCTGTAGAGATACCTTCTGTACTCCTTTGTGCGCTGTAGAGATACCTTCTGTACTCCTTTGTGCGCTGTAGAGATACCTTCTGTACTCCTTTGTACGCTGTAGAGATACCTCGTGTACTATTTTGTACGTTCTAGAGATATTTCCTGTACTCCTTTGTGCGCTGTAGAGATAATTTCTGTACTCCTTTGTGCGCTGTAGAGATACCTTCTGTACTCCTTTGTGCGCTGTAAAGATACCTTCTGTACTCCTTTGTGCGCTGTAGAGATACCTTCTGTACTCCTTTGTGCGCTGTAGAGATACCTTCTGTACTCCTTTGTGCGCTGTAGAGATACCTTCTGTACTCCTTTGTGCGCTGTAGAGATACCTTCTGTACTCCTTTGTGCGCTGTAGAGATACCTTCTGTACTCCTTTGTGCGCTGTAGAGATACCTTCTGTACTCCTTTGTGCGCTGTAGAGATACCTTCTGTACTCCTTTGTACGCTGTAGAGATACCTCGTGTACTCCTTTGTACGTTCTAGAGATATTTCCTGTACTCCTTTGTACGTTCTAGAGATATTTCCTGTACTCCTTTGTGCGCTGTAGAGATACCTTCTGTACTCCTTTGTGCGCTGTAGAGATACCTTCTGTACTCCTTTGTGCGCTGTAGAGATAACTTCTGTACTCCTTTGTGCGCTGTAGAGATACCTTCTGTACTCCTTTGTGCGCTGTAGAGATACCTTCTGTACTCCTATGTGCGCTGTAGAGATACCTTCTGTACTCCTTTGTGCGCTGTAGAGATACCTTCTGTACTCCTTTTTACGCTGTATAGATACCCTTTGTACTCCTTTGTACGCTGTAGAGATACCTCGTGTACTCCTTTGTACGTTCTAGAGATATTTCCTGTACTCCTTTGTGCGCTGTAGAGATACCTTCTGTACTCCTTTGTGCGCTGTAGAGATACCTTCTGTACTCCTTTGTGCGCTGTAGAGATACCTTCTGTACTCCTTTGTACGCTGTAGAGATACCTCGTGTACTGCTTTGTACGTTCTAGAGATATTTCCTGTACTCCTTTGTGCGCTGTAGAGATACCTTCTGTACTCCTTTGTGCGCTGTAGAGATACCTTCTGTACACTTTTGTGCGCTGTAGAGATACCTTCTGTACTCCTTTGTGCGCTGTAGAGATACCTTCTGTACTCCTTTGTGCACTGTAGAGATACCTTCTGTACTCCTTTGTGCGCTGTAGAGATACCTTCTGTACTCCTTTGTGCGCTGTAGAGATACCTTCTGTACTTCTTAGTACTCTGTAGAGATACCTCGTGTACTCCTTTGTACGTTCTAGAGATATTTCCTGTACTCTTTTGTGCGCTGTAGAGATACCTTCTGTACTCCTTTGTGCGCTGTAGAGATACCTTCTGTACTCCTTTGTGCGCTGTAGAGATACCTTCTTTACTCCTTTGTGCGCTGTAGAGATGCCTTCTGTACTCCTTTGTGCGCTGTAGAGATACCTTCTGTACTCCTTTGTGCGCTGTAGATATACCTTCTGTACTCCTTTGTACGCTGTAGAGATACCTCGTGTACTCCTTTGTACGTTCTAGAGATATTTCCTGTACTCCTTTGTACGTTCTAGAGATATTTCCTGTACTCCTTTGTGCGCTGTAGAGATACCTTCTGTACTCCTTTGTGCGCTGTAGAGATACCTTCTGTACTCCTTTGTGCGCTGTATAGATACCTTCTGTACTCCTTTGTGCGCTGTAGAGATACCTTCTGTACTCCTTTGTGCGCTGTAGAGATACCTTCTGTACTCCTTCGTGCGCTGTAGAGATACCTTCTGTACTCCTTTGTACGCTGTAGAGATACCTCGTGTACTCCTTTGTACGTTCTAGAGATATTTCCTGTATTCCTTTGTGCGCTGTAGAGATACCTTCTGTACTCCTTTGTGCGCTGTAGAGATACCTTCTGTACTCCTTTGTGCGCTGTAGATATACCTTCTGTACTCCTTTGTGCGCTGTAGAGATACCTTCTGTACTCCTTTGTGCGCTGTAGAGATACCTTCTGTACTCCTTTGTACGCTGTAGAGATACCTCGTGTACTCCTTTGTACGTTCTAGAGATATTTCCTGTACTCCTTTGTGCGCTGTAGAGATACCTTCTGTACTCCTTTGTGCGCTGTAGAGATACCTTCTGTACTCCTTTGTGCGCTGTAGAGATACCTTCTGTACTCCTTTGTACGCTGTAGAGATACCTTCTGTACTCCTTTGTGCGCTGTAGAGATACCTTCTGTACTCCTTTGTGCGCTGTAGAGATACCTTCTGTACTCCTTTGTGCGCTGTAGAGATACCTTCTGTACTCCTTTGTGCGCTGTAGAGATACCTTCTGTACTCCTTTGTGCACTGTAGAGATACCTTCTGTACTCCTTTGTGCGCTTTAGAGATACCTTCTGTACTCCGTTGTGCGCTGTAGAGATACCTTCTGTACTTCTTTGTACGCTGTAGAGATACCTCGTGTACTCCTTTGTACGTTCTAGAGATATTTCCTGTACTCCTTTGTGCGCTGTAGAGATACCTTCTGTACTCCTTTGTGCGCTGTAGAGATACCTTCTGTACTCCTTTGTGCGCTGTAGAGATACCTTCTGTACTCCTTTGTGCGCTGTAGAGATACCTTCTTTACTCCTTTGTGCGCTGTAGAGATACCTTCTGTACTCCTTTGTGCGCTGTAGAGATACCTTCTGTACTCCTTTGTGCGCTGTAGAGATACCTTCTGTACTCCTTTGTGCGCTGTAGAGATACCTTCTGTACTCCTTTGTGCGCTCTAGAGATACCTTCTGTACTCCTTTGTGCGCTGTAGAGATACCTTGTGTACTCCTTTGTACGCTGTAGAGATACCTCGTGTACTCCTTTGTACGTTCTAGAGATATTTCCTGTACTCCTTTGTACGTTCTAGAGATATTTCCTGTACTCCTTTGTGCGCTGTAGAGACACCTTCTGTACTCCTTTGTGCGCTGTAGAGATACCTTCTGTACTCCTTTGTGCGCTGTATAGATACCTTCTGTACTCCTTTGTGCGCTGTAGAGATACCTTCTGTACTCCTTTGTGCGCTGTAGAGATACCTTCTGTACTCCTTTGTGCGCTGTAGAGATACCTTCTGTACTCCTTTGTGCGCTGAAGAGATACCTTCTGTACTCCTTTGTGCGCTGTTGAGATACCTTCTGTACTCCTTTGTACGCTGTAGAGATACCTTCTGTACTCCTTTGTACGCTGTAGAGATACCTCGTGTACTCCTTTGTACGTTCTAGAGATATTTCCTGTACTCCTTTGTGCGCTGTAGAGATACCTTCTGTACTCCTTTGTGCGCTGTAGAGATACCTTCTGTACTCCTTTGTGCGCTGTAGAGATACCTTCTGTACTCCTTTGTACGCTGTAGAGATACCTCGTGTACTCCTTTGTACGTTCTAGAGATATTTCCTGTACTCCTTTGTGCGCTGTAGAGATACCTTCTGTACTCCTTTGTGCGCTGTAGAGATACCTTCTGTACTCCTTTGTGCGCTGTAGAGATACCTTCTGTACTCCTTTGTGCGCTGTAGAGATACCTTCTGTATTCCTTTATACGCTGTAGAGATACCTTGTGTACTCCTTTGTTCGTTCTAGAGATATTTCCTGTACTCCTTTGTGCGCTGTAGAGATACCTTC
Source organism: Morinoia aosen (assembly GCA_030386875.1). Taxonomy (NCBI): domain Eukaryota; kingdom Metazoa; phylum Arthropoda; class Malacostraca; order Amphipoda; family Talitridae; genus Morinoia; species Morinoia aosen. The sequence goes on along the minus strand of JASJYW010000027.1, from coordinate 22,170,296 downwards.
TGTACTCCTTTGCGCGCTGTAGAGATACCTTCTGTACTCCTTTGTGCGCTGTAGAGATACCTTCTGTTCTCCTTTGTGCGCTGTAGAGATACCTTCTGTACTCCTTTGTGCGCTGTAGAGATACCTTCTGTACTCCTTTGTGCGCTGTAGAGATACCATCTGTACTCCTTTGTGCGCTGTAGAGATACCTTCTGTACTCCTCTGTGCGCTGTAGAGATACCTTCTGTACTCCTTTGTGCGCTGTAGAGATACCTCGTGTACTCCTTTGTACGTTCTAGAGATATTTCCTGTACTCCTTTGTGCGCTGTAGAGATACCTTCTGTACTCCTTTGTGCGCTGTAGAGATACCTTCTGTACTCCTTTGTGCGCTGTAGAGATACCTCGTGTACTCCTTTGTACGTTCTAGAGATATTTCCTGTACTCCTTTGTGCGCTGTAGAAATACCTTCTGTACTCCTTTGTGCGCTGAAGAGATACCTTCTGTACTCCTTTGTGCGCTGTAGAGATACCTTCTGTACTCCTTTGTGCGCTGTAGAGATACCTTCTGTACTCCTTTGTACGCTGTAGAGATACCTCTTGTACTCCTTTGTACGTTCTAGAGATATTTCCTGTACTCCTTTGTGCGCTGTAGAGATACCTTCTGTACTCCTTTGTGCGCTGTAGAGATACCTTCTGTACTCCTTTGTGCGCTGTAAAGATACCTTCTGTACTCCTTTGTGCGCTGTAGAGATACCTTCTGTACTCCTTTGTGCGCTGTAGAGATACCTTCTGTACTCCTTTGTGCGCTGTAGAGATACCTTCTGTACTCCTTTGTGCGCTGTAGAGATACCTTCTGTACTCCTTTGTGCGCTGTAGAGATACCTTCTGTACTCCTTTGTGCGCTGTAGAGATACCTTCTGTACTCCTTTGTGCGCTGTAGAGATACCTTCTGTACTCCTTTGTACGCTGTAGAGATACCTCGTGTACTCCTTTGTACGTTCTAGAGATATTTCCTGTACTCCTTTTTACGTTCTAGAGATATTTCCTGTACTCCTTTGTGCGCTGTAGAGATACCTTCTGTACTCCTTTGTGCGCTGTAGAGATTCCTTCTGTACTCCTTTGTGCGCTGTAGAGATAACTTCTGTACTCCTTTGTGCGCTGTAGAGATACCTTCTGTACTCCTTTGTGCGCTGTAGAGATACCTTCTGTACTCCTTTGTGCGCTGTAGAGATACCTTCTGTACTCCATTGTGCGCTGTAGAGATACCTTCTGTACTCCTTTTTACGCTGTAGAGATACCCTTTGTACTCCTTTGTACGCTGTAGAGATACCTCGTGTACTCCTTTGTACGTTCTAGAGATATTTCCTGTACTCCTTTGTGCGCTGTAGAGATACCTTCTGTACTCCTTTGTGCGCTTTAGAGATACCTTCTGTACTCCTTTGTGCGCTGTAGAGATACCTTCTGTACTCCTTTGTACGCTGTAGAGATACCTCGTGTACTCCTTTGTACGTTCTAGAGATATTTCCTGTACTCCTTTGTGCGCTGTAGAGATACCTTCTGTACTCTTTTGTGCGCTGTAGAGATACCTTCTGTACTCCTTTGTGCGCTGTAGAGATACCTTCTGTACTCCTTTGTGCGCTGTAGAGATACCTTCTGTACTCCTTTGTGCACTGTAGAGATACCTTCTTTACTCCTTTGTGCGCTGTAGAGATACCTTCTGTACTCCTTTGTGCGCTGTAGAGATACCTTCTGTACTTCTTAGTACGCTGTAGAGATACCTCGTGTACTCCTTTGTACGTTCTAGAGATATTTCCTGTACTCCTTTGTGCGCTGTAGAGATACCTTCTGTACTCCTTTGTGCGCTGTAGAGATACCTTCTGTACTCCTTTGTGCGCTGTAGAGATACCTTCTGTACTCCTTTGTGCGCTGTAGAGATACCTTCTTTACTCCTTTGTGCGCTGTAGAGATACCTTCTGTACTCCTTTGTGCGCTGTAGAGATACCTTCTGTACTCCTTTGTGCGCAGTAGAGATACCTTCTGTACTCCTTTGTGCGCTGTAGAGATACCTTCTGTACTCCTTTGTGCGCTGTAGAGATACCTTCTGTACTCCTTTGTGCGCTGTAGAGATACCTTCTTTACTCCTTTGTGCGCTGTAGAGATACCTTCTGTACTCCTTTGTGCGCTGTAGAGATACCTTCTGTACTCCTTTGTGCGCTGTAGAGATACCTTCTGTACTCCTTTGTGCGCTGTAGAGATACCTTCTGTACTCCTTTGTGCGCTGTAGAGATACCTTCTGTACTCCTTTGTACGCTGTAGAGATACCTCGTGTACTCCTTTGTACGTTCTAGAGATATTTCCTGTACTCCTTTGTACGTTCTAGAGATATTTCCTGTACTCCTTTGTGCGCTGTAGAGATACCTTCTGTACTCCTTTGTGCGCTGTAGAGATACCTTCTGTACTCCTTTGTGCGCTGTATAGATACCTTCTGTACTCCTTTGTGCGCTGTAGAGATACCTTCTGTACTCCTTTGTGCGCTGTAGAGATACCTTCTGTACTCCTTTGTGCGCTGTAGAGATACCTTCTGTACTCCTTTGTGCGCTGTAGAGATACCTTCTGTACTCCTTTGTGCGCTGTAGAGATACCTTCAGTACTCCTTTGTACGCTGTAGAGATACCTTCTGTACTCCTTTGTACGCTGTAGAGATACCTCGTGTACTCCTTTGTACGTTCTAGAGATATTTCCTGTACTCCTTTGTGCGCTGTAGAGATACCTTCTGTACTCCTTTGTGCGCTGTAGAGATACCTTCTGTACTCCTTTGTGCGTTGTAGAGATACCTTCTGTACTCCTTTGTACGCTGTAGAGATACCTCGTGTACTCCTTTGTACGTTCTAGAGATATTTCCTGTACTCCTTTGTGCGCTGTAGAGATACCTTCTGTACTCCTTTGTGCGCTGTAGAGATACCTTCTGTACTCCTTTGTGCGCTGTAGAGATACCTTCTGTACTCCTTTGTGCGCTGTAGAGATACCTTCTGTACTCCTTTGTACGCTGTAGAGATACCTTGTGTACTCCTTTGTACGTTCTAGAGATATTTCCTGTACTCCTTTGTGCACTGTAGAGATACCTTCTGTACTCCTTTGTGCGCTGTAGAGATACCTTCTGTACTCCTTTGTGCGCTGTAGAGATACCTTCTGTACTCCTTTGTGCGCTGTAGAGATACCTCCTGTACTCCTTTGCGCGCTGTTGAGATACCTTCTGTACTCCTTTGTGCGCTGTAGAGATACCTTCTGTACTCCTTTGTGCGCTGTAGAGATACCTTCTGTACTCCTTTGTGCGCTGTAGAGATACCTTCTGTACTCCTTTGTGCGCTGTAGAGGTACGTTCTGTACTCCTTTGTGCGCTGTAGAGATACCTCGTGTACTCCTTTGTACGTTCTAGAGATATTTCCTGTACTCCTTTGTGCGCTGTAGAGATACCTTCTGTACTCTTTTTTGCGCTGTAGAGATACCTTCTGTACTCCTTTGTGCGCTGTAGAGATACCTCGTGTACTCCTTTGTACGTTCTAGAGATATATCCTGTACTCCTTTGTGCGCTGTAGAGATACCTTCTGTACTCCTTTGTGCGCTGTAGAGATACCTTCTGTACTCCTTCGAGCGCTGTAGAGATACCTTCTGTACACCTTTGTGCGCTGTAGAGATACCTTCTGTACTCCTTTGTACGCTGTAGAGATACCTTCTGTACTCCTTTGTACGCTGTAGAGATACCTCGTGTACTCCTTTGTACGTTCTAGAGATATTTCCTGTACTCCTTTGTGCGCTGTAGAGATACCTTCTGTACTCCTTTGTGCGCTGTAGTGATACCTTCTGTACTCCTTTGTGCGCTGTAGAGATACCTTCTGTACTCCTTTGTGCGCTGTAGAGATACCTTCTGTACTCCTTTGTACGCTGTAGAGATACCTTCTGTACTCCTTTGTGCGCTGTAGAGATACCTTCTGTACTCCTTTGTACGCTGTAGTGATACCTCGTGTACTCCTTTGTACGTTCCAGAGATATTTCCTGTACTCCTTTGTGCGCTGTAGAGATACCTTCTGTACTCCTTTGTGCGCTGTAGAGATACCTTCTGTACTCCTTTGTGCGCTGTAGAGATACCTTCTGTACTCCTTTGTGCGCTGTAGAGATACCTTCTGTACTCCTTTGTGCGCTGTAGAGATACCTTCTGTACTCCTTTGTGCGATGTAGAGATACCTTCTGTACTCCTTTGTGCGCTGTAGAGATACCTTCTGTACTCCTTTGTGCGCTGTAGAGATACCTCGTGTCCTCCTTTGTACGTTCTAGAGATATTTCCTGTACTCCTTTGTGCGCTGTAGAGATACCTTCTGTACTCCTTTTTGCGCTGTAGAGATACCTTCTGTACTCCTTTGTGCGCTGTAGAGATACCTCGTGTACTCCTTTGTACGTTCTAGAGATATTTCCTGTACTCCTTTGTGCGCTGTAGAGATACCTTCTGTACTCCTATGTGCGCTGTAGAGATACCTTCTGTACTCCTTTGTGCGCTGTAGAGATACCTTCTGTACTCCTTTGTGCGCTGTAGAGATACCTTCTGTACTCCTTTGTGCGCTGTAGAGATACCTTCTGTACTCCTTTGTACGCTGTAGAGATACCTCGTGTACTCCTTTGTGCGCTGTAGAGATACCTTCTGTACTCCTTTGTGCGCTGTAGAGATACCTTCTGTACTCCTTTGTGCGCTGTAGAGATACCCTCTGTACTCCTTTGTGCGCTGTAGAGATACCTTCTGTACTCCTTTGTGCGCTGTAGAGATACCTTCTGTACTCCTTTGTGCGCTGTAGAGATACCTTCTGTACTCCTTTGTGCGCTGTAGAGATACCTTCTGTACTCCTTTGTGCGCTGTAGAGATACCTTCTGTACTCCTTTGTGCGCTGTAGAGATACCTTCTGTACTCCTTTGTGCGCTGTAGAGATACCTTCTGTACTCCTTTGTACGCTGTAGAGATACCTCGTGTACTCCTTTGTACGTTCTAGAGATATTTCCTGTACTCCTTTGTACGTTCTAGAGATATTTCCTGTACTCCTTTGTGCGCTGTAGAGATACCTTCTGTACTCCTTTGTGCGATGTAGAGATACCTTCTGTACTCCTTTGTGCGCTGTAGAGATAACTTCTGTACTCCTTTGTGCGCTGTAGAGATACCTTCTGTACTCCTTTGTGCGCTGTAGAGATACCATTTTGTACTCCTTTGTGCGCTGTAGAGATACCTTCTGTACTCCTTTATGCGCTGTTGAGATACCTTCTGTACTCCTTTTTACGCTGTAGAGATACCTCTTGTACTCCTTTGTACGCTGTAGAGATACCTCGTGTACTCCTCTGTACGTTCTAGAGATATTTCCTGTACTCCTTTGTGCGCTGTAGAGATACCTTCTGTACTCCTATGTTCGCTGTAGAGATACCTTCTGTACTCCTTTGTGCGCTGTAGAGATACCTTCTGTACTCCTTTGTACGCTGTAGAGATACCTCGTGTACTCCTTTGACGTTCTAGAGATATTTCCTGTACTCCTTTGTGCGCTGTAGAGATACCTTCTGTACTCCTTTGTGCGCTGTAGAGATACCTTCTGTACTCCTTTGTGCGCTGTAGAGATACCTTCTGTACTCCTTTGTGCGCTGTAGAGATACCTTCTGTACTCCTTTGTACGCTGTAGAGATACCTCGTGTACTCCTTTGTACGTCCTAGAGATATTTCCTGTACTCTTTTGTGCGCTGTAGAGATACCTTCTGTACTCCTTTGTGCGCTGTAGAGATACGTTCTGTACTCCTTTGTGCGCTGTAGAGATACCTTCTGTACTCCTCTGTGCGCTGTAGAGATACCTTCTGTACTCCTTTGTGCGCTGTAGAGATACCTTCTGTACTCCTTTGTGCGCTGTAGAGATACCTTCTGTACTCCTTTGTGCGCTGTAGAGATACCTTCTGTACTCCTTTGCGCGCTGTAGAGATACCTTCTGTACTCCTTTTTGCGCTGTAGAGATACCTCGTGTACTCCTTTGTACGTTCTAGAGATATTTCCTGTACTCCTTTGTGTGCTGTAGAGATACCTTCTGTACTCCTTTGTGCGCTGTAGAGATACCTTCTGTACTCCTTTGTGCGCTGTAGAGATACCTCGTGTACTCCTTTGTACGTTCTAGGGATATTTCCTGTACTCCTTTGTGCCCTGTAGAGATACCTTCTGTACTCCTTTGTGCGCTGAAGAGATACCTTCTGTACTCCTTTGTGCGCTGTAGAGATACCTTCTGTACTCCTTTGTGCGCTGTAGAGATACCTTCTGTACTCCTTTGTGCGCTGTAGAGATATTTCCTGTACTCCTTTTGCGCTGTAGAGATACCTTCTGTACTCCTTTGTGCGCTGTAGAGATACCTTCTGTACTCCTTTGTGCGCTGTAGAGATACCTTCTGTACTCCTTTGTGCGCTGTAGAGATACCTTCTGTACTCCTTTGTACGCTGTAGAGATACCTTCTGTACTCCTTTGTACGCTGTAGAGATACCTCGTGTACTCCTTTGTACGTTCTAGAGATATTTCCTGTACTCCTTTGTGCGCTGTAGAGATATCTTCTGTACTCCTTTGTGCGCTGTAGAGATACCTTCTGTACTCCTTTGTGCGCTGTAGAGATACCTTCTGTACTCCTTTGTGCGCTGTAGAGATACCTTCTGTACTCCTTTGTGCGCTGTAGAGATACCTCGTGTACTCCTTTGTACGTTCTAGAGATATTTCCTGTACTCCTTTGTGCGCTGTAGAGATACCTTCTGTACTCCTTTGTGCGCTGTAGAGATACCTCGTGTACTCCTTTGTACGTTCTAGAGATATTTCCTGTACTCCTTTGTGCGCTGTAGAGATACCTTCTGTACTCCTTTGTGCGCTGTAGAGATACCTTCTGTACTCCTCTATGCGCTGTAGAGATACCTCGTGTACTCCTTTGTACGTTCTAGAGATATTTCCTGTACTCCTTTGTGCGCTGTAGAGATACCTTCTGTACTCCCTTGTGCGCTGTAGAGATACCTTCTGTACTCCTTTGTGCGCTGTAGAGATACCTTCTGTACTCCTTTGTGCGCTGTAGAGATACCTTCTGTACTCCTTTGTGCGCTGTAGAGATACCTTCTGTACTCCTTTGTACGCTGTAGAGATACCTCGTGTACTCCTTTGTACGTTCTAGAGATATTTCCTGTACTCCTTTGTGCGCTGTAGAGATACTTTTTGTACTCCTTTGTGCGCAGTAGAGATACCTTCTGTACTCCTTTGTGCGCTGTAGAGATACCTTCTGTACTCCTTTGTGCGCTGTTGAGATACCTTCTGTACTCCTTTGTGCGCTGTAGAGATACCTTCTGTACTCCTTTGTGCGCTGTAGAGATACCTTCTGTACTCCTTTGTGCGCTGTAGAGATACCTTCTGAACTCCTTTGTGCGCTGTAGAGATACCTTCTGTACTCCTTTGTGCGCTGTAGAGATACCTTCTGTACTCCTTTGTGCGCTGTAGAGATACCTTCTGTACTCCTTTGTACGCTGTAGAGATACCTCGTGTACTCCTTTGTACGTTCTAGAGATATTTCCTGTACTCCTTTGTACGTTCTAGAGATATTTCCTGTACTCCTTTGTGCGCTGTAGAGATACCTTCTGTACTCCTTTGTGCGCTGTAGATATACCTTCTGTACTCCTTTGTGCGCTGTAGAGATAACTTCTGTACTCCTTTGTGCGCTGTAGAGATACCTTCTGTACTCCTTTGTGCGCTGTAGAGATACCTTCTGTACTCCTTTGTGCGCTGTAGAGATACCTTCTGTACTCCTTTGTACGCTGTAGAGATACCTCGTGTACTCCTTTGTACGTTCTAGAGATATTTCCTGTACTCCTTTGTACGTTCTAGAGATATTTCCTGTACTCCTTTGTGCGCTGTAGAGATACCTTCTGTACTCCTTTGTGCGCTGTAGATATACCTTCTGTACTCCTTTGTGCGCTGTAGAGATAACTTCTGTACTCCTTTGTGCGCTGTAGAGATACCTTCTGTACTCCTTTGTGCGCTGTAGAGATACCTTCTGTACTCCTTTGTGCGCTGTAGAGATACCTTCTGTACTCCTTTGTGCGCTGTAGAGATACCTTCTGTACTCCATTTTACGCTGTAGAGATACCTTTTGTACTCCTTTGTACGCTGTAGAGATACCTCGTGTACTCCTTTGTACGTTCTAGAGATATTTCCTGTACTCCTTTGTGCGCTGTAGAGATACCTTCTGTACTCCTTTGTGCGCTGTAGAGATACCTTCTGTACTCCTTTGTGCGCTGTAGAGATACCTTCTGTACTCCTTTGTACGCTGTAGAGATACCTCGTGTACTCCTTTGTACGTTCTAGAGATATTTCCTGTACTCCTATGTGCGCTGTAGAGATACCTTCTGTACTCCTTTGTGCGCTATAGAGATACCTTCTGTACTCCTTTGTGCGCTGTAGAGATACCTTCTGTACTCCTTTGTACGCTGTAGAGATACCTCGTGTACTCCTTTGTACGTTCTAGAGATATTTCCTGTACTCCTTTGTGCGCTGTAGAGATACCTTCTGTACTCCTTTGTGCGCTGTAGAGATACCTTCTGTACTCCTTTGTGCGCTGTAGAGATACCTTCTTTACTCCTTTGTACGCTGTAGAGATACCTCGTGTACTCCTTTGTACGTTCTAGAGATATTTCCTGTACTCCTTTGTGCGCTGTAGAGATACCTTCTGTACTCCTTTGTGCGCTGTAGAGATACCTTCTGTACTCCTTTGTGCGCTGTAGAGATACCTTCCGTACTCCTTTGTGCGCTGTAGAGATACCTTCTGTACTCCTTTGTACGCTGTAGAGATACCTCGTGTACTCCTTTGTACGTTCTAGAGATATTTCCTGTACTCCTTTGTGCGCTGTAGAGATACCTTCTGTACTCCTTTGTGCGCTGTAGAGATACCTTCTGTACTCCTTTGTGCGCTGTAAAGATACCTTCTGTACTCCTTTGTGCGCTGTAGAGATACCTTCTGTACTCCTTTGTGCGCTGTAGAGATACCTTCTGTACTCCTTTGTGCGCTGTAGAGTTACCTTCTGTACTCCTTTGTACGCTGTAGAAATACCTCGTGTACTCCTTTGTACGTTCTAGAGATATTTCCTGTACTCCTTTGTGCGCTGTAGAGATACCTTCTGTACTCCATTGTGCGCTGTGAAGATACCTTCTGTACTCCTTTGTGCGCTGTAGAGATACCTTCTGTACTCCTTTGTGCGCTGTAGAGATACCTTCTGTACTCCTTTGTGCGCTGTAGAGATACCTCGTGTACTCCTTTGTACGCTGTAGAGATACCTTCTGTACTCCTTTGTGCGCTGTAGAGATACCTTCTGTACTCCTTTGTGCGCTGTAGAGATACCTTCTGTACTCCTTTGTGCGCTGTAGAGATACCTCGTGTACTCCTTTGTACGTTCTAGAGATATTTCCTGTACTCCTTTGTGCGCTGTAGAGATACCTTCTGTACTCCTTTGTGCGCAGTAGAGATACCTTCTTTACTCCTTTGTGCGCTGTAGAGATACCTCGTGTACTCCTTTGTACGCTGTAGAGATACCTTCTGTACTCCTTTGTGCGCTGTAGAGATACCTTCTGTACTCCTTTGTGCGCAGTAGAGATACCTTCTGTACTCCTTTGTGCGCTGTAGAGATACCTTCTGTACTCCTTTGTACGCTGTAGAGATACATCGTGTACTCCTTTGTACGTTCTAGAGATATTTCCTGTACTCCTTTGTGCGCTGTAGAGATACCTTCTGTACTCCTTTGTGCGCTGTAGAGATACCTTCTGTACTCCTTTGTGCGCTCTAGAGATACCTTCTGTACTCCTTTGTGCGCTGTAGAGATACCTTCTGTACTCCTTTGTGCGCTGTAGAGATACCTCGTGTACTCCTTTGTACGCTGTAGAGATACCTTCTGTACTCCTTTGTGCGCTGTAGAGATACCTTCTGTACTCCTTTGTGCGCTGTAGAGATACCTTCTGTACTCCTTTGTGCGCTGTAGAGATACCTCGTGTACTCTTTTGTACGTTCTAGAGATATTTCCTGTACTCCTTTGTGCGCTGTAGAGATACCTTCTGTAATCCTTTGTGCGCAGTAGAGATACCTTCTTTACTCCTTTGTGCGCTGTAGAGATACCTCGTGTACTCCTTTGTACGCTGTAGAGATACCTTCTGTACTCCTTTGTGCGTTGTAGAGATACCTTCTGTACTCCTTTGTGCGCAGTAGAGATACCTTCTGTACTCCTTTGTGCGCTGTAGAGATACCTTCTGTACTCCTTTGTATGCTGTAGAGATACCTCGTGTACTCCTTTGTACGTTCTAGAGATATTTCCTGTACTCCTTTGTGTGCTGTAGAGATACCTTCTGTACTCCTTTGTGCGCTGTAGAGATACCTTCTGTACTCCTTTGTGCGCTGTAGAGATACCTTCTGTACTTCTTTGTGCGCTGAAGAGATACCTTCTGTACTCCTTTGTACGCTGTAGAGATACCTCGTGTACTCCTTTGTACGTTCTAGAGATATTTCCTGTACTCCTTTGTGCGCTGTAGAGATACCTTCTGTACTCCTTTGTGCGCTGTAGAGATACCTTCTGTACTCCTTTGTGCGCTGTAGAGATACCTTCTGTACTCCTCTGTGCGCTGTAGAGATACCTTCTGTACTCCTTTGTACGCTGTAGAGATACCTTCTGTACTCCTTTGTGCGCTGTAGAGATACCTTCTGTACTCCTTTGTACGCTGTAGAGATACCTCGTGTACTCCTTTGTACGTTCTAGAGATATTTCCTGTACTCCTTTGTGCGCTGTAGAGATACCTTCTGTACTCCTTTGTGCGCTGTAGAGATACCTTCTGTACTCCTTTGTGCGCTGTAGAGATACCTTCTGTACTCCTTTGTGCGCTGTAGAGATACCTTCTGTACTCCTTTGTGCGCTGTAGAGATACCTTCTGTACTCCTTTGTGCGCTGTAGAGATACCTTCTGTACTCCTTTGTGCGCTGTAGAGATACCTTCTGTACTCCTTTGTGCGCTGTAGAGATACCTCGTGTACTCCTTTGTACGTTCTAGAGATATTTCCTGTACTCCTTTGTGCGCTGTAGAGATACCTTCTGTACTCCTTTGTGCGCTGGAGAGATACTTGCTGTACTCCTTTGTGCGCTGTAGAGATACCTCGTGTACTCCTTTGTACGTTCTAGAGATATTTTCTGTACTCCTTTGTGCGCTGTAGAGATACCTTCTGTACTCCTTTGTGCGCTGTAGAGACACCTTCTGTACTCCTTTGTGCACTGTAGAGATACCTTCTGTACTCCTTTGTGCGCTGTAGAGATACCTTCTGTACTCCGTTGTGCGCTGTAGAGATACCTTCTGTACTTCTTTGTACGCTGTAGAGATACCTCGTGTACTCCTTTGTACGTTCTAGAGATATTTCCTGTACTCCTTTGTGCGCTGTAGAGATACCTTCTGTACTCCTTTGTGCGCTGTAGAGATACCTTCTGTACTCCTTTGTGCGCTGTAGAGATTCCTTCTGTACTCCTTTGTGCGCTGTAGAGATAATCTCTTTACTCCTTTGTGCGCTGTAGAGATACGTTCTGTACTCCTTTGTGCGCTGTAGAGATACCTTCTGTACTCCTTTGTGCGCTGTAGAGATACCTTCTGTACTCCTTTGTGCGCTGTAGAGATACCTTCTGTACTCCTTTGTGCGCTGTAGAGATACCTTCTGTACTCCTTTGTGCGCTGTAGAGATACCTTCTGTACTCCTTTGTACGCTGTAGAGATACCTCGTGTACTCCTTTGTACGTTCTAGAGATATTTCCTGTACTCCTTTGTACGTTCTAGAGATATTTCCTGTACTCCTTTGTGCGCTGTAGAGACACCTTCTGTACTCCTTTGTGCGCTGTAGAGATACCTTCTGTACTTCTTTGTGCGCTGTATAGATACCTTCTGTACTCCTTTGTGCGCTGTAGAGATACCTTCTGTACTCCTTTGTGCGCTGTAGAGATACCTTCTGTACTCCTTTGTGCGCTGTAGAGATACCTTCTGTACTCCTTTGTGCGCTGTTGAGATACCTTCTGTACTCCTTTGTACGCTGTAGAGATACCTTCTGTACTCCTTTGTACGCTGTAGAGATACCTCGTGTACTCCTTTGTACGTTCTAGAGATATTTCCTGTACTCCTTTGTGCGCTGTAGAGATACCTTCTGTACTCCTTTGTGCGCTGTAGAGATACCTTCTGTACTCCTTTGTGCGCTGTAGAGATACCTTCTGTACTCCTTTGTACGCTGTAGAGATACCTCGTGTACTCCTTTGTACGTTCTAGAGATATTTCCTGTACTCCTTTGTGCGCTGTAGAGATACCTTCTGTACTTCTTTGTGCGCTGTAGAGATACCTTCTGTACTCCTTTGTGCGCTGTAGAGATACCTTCTGTACTCCTTTGTGCGCTGTAGAGATAACTTCTGTACTCCTTTGTGCGCTGTAGAGATACCTTCTGTACTCCTTTGTGCGCTGTAGAGATACCATTTTGTACTCCTTTGTGCGCTGTAGAGATACCTTCTGTACTCCTTTATGCGCTGTTGAGATACCTTCTGTACTCCTTTTTACGCTGTAGAGATACCTCTTGTACTCCTTTGTACGCTGTAGAGATACCTCGTGTACTCCTTTGTACGTTCTAGAGATATTTCCTGTACTCCTTTGTGCGCTGTAGAGATACCTTCTGTACTCCTATGTGCGCTGTAGAGATACCTTCTGTACTCCTTTGTGCGCTGTAGAGATACCTTCTGTACTCCTTTGTACGCTGTAGAGATACCTCGTGTACTCCTTTGACGTTCTAGAGATATTTCCTGTACTCCTTTGTGCGCTGTAGAGATACCTTCTGTACTCCTTTGTGCGCTGTAGAGATACCTTCTGTACTCCTTTGTGCGCTGTAGAGATACCTTCTGTACTCCTTTGTGCGCTGTAGAGATACCTTCTGTACTCCTTTGTACGCTGTAGAGATACCTCGTGTACTCCTTTGTACGTCCTAGAGATATTTCCTGTACTCTTTTGTGCGCTGTAGAGATACCTTCTGTACTCCTATGTGCGCTGTAGAGATACCTTCTGTACTCCTTTGTGCGCTGTAGAGATACGTTCTGTACTCCTTTGTGCGCTGTAGAGATACCTTCTGTACTCCTCTGTGCGCTGTAGAGATACCTTCTGTACTCCTTTGTGCGCTGTAGAGATACCTTCTGTACTCCTTTGTGCGCTGTAGAGATACCTTCTGTACTCCTTTGTGCGCTGTAGAGATATTTCCTGTACTCCTTTTGCGCTGTAGAGATACCTTCTGTACTCCTTTGTGCGCTGTAGAGATACCTTCTGTACTCCTTTGTGCGCTGTAGAGATACCTTCTGTACTCCTTTGTGCGCTGTAGAGATACCTTCTGTACTCCTTTGTACGCTGTAGAGATACCTTCTGTACTCCTTTGTACGCTGTAGAGATACCTCGTGTACTCCTTTGTACGTTCTAGAGATATTTCCTGTACTCCTTTGTGCGCTGTAGAGATATCTTCTGTACTCCTTTGTGCACTGTAGAGATACCTTCTGTACTCCTTTGTGCGCTGTAGAGATACCTTCTGTACTCCTTTGTGCGCTGTAGAGATACCTTCTGTACTCCTTTGTGCGCTGTAGAGATACCTCGTGTACTCCTTTGTACGTTCTAGAGATATTTCCTGTACTCCTTTGTGCGCTGTAGAGATACCTTCTGTACTCCTTTGTGCGCTGTAGAGATACCTCGTGTACTCCTTTGTACGTTCTAGAGATATTTCCTGTACTCCTTTGTGCGCTGTAGAGATACCTTCTGTACTCCTTTGTGCGCTGTAGAGATACCTTCTGTACTCCTCTATGCGCTGTAGAGATACCTCGTGTACTCCTTTGTACGTTCTAGAGATATTTCCTGTACTCCTTTGTGCGCTGTAGAGATACCTTCTGTACTCCCTTGTGCGCTGTAGAGATACCTTCTGTACTCCTTTGTGCGCTGTAGAGATACCTTCTGTACTCCTTTGTGCGCTGTAGAGATACCTTCTGTACTCCTTTGTGCGCTGTAGAGATACCTTCTGTACTCCTTTGTACGCTGTAGAGATACCTCGTGTACTCCTTTGTACGTTCTAGAGATATTTCCTGTACTCCTTTGTGCGCTGTAGAGATACTTTTTGTACTCCTTTGTGCGCAGTAGAGATACCTTCTGTACTCCTTTGTGCGCTGTAGAGATACCTTCTGTACTCCTTTGTGCGCTGTTGAGATACCTTCTGTACTCCTTTGTGCGCTGTAGAGATACCTTCTGTACTCCTTTGTGCGCTGTAGAGATACCTTCTGTACTCCTTTGTGCGCTGTAGAGATACCTTCTGTACTCCTTTGTGCGCTGTAGAGATACCTTCTGTACTCCTTTGTGCGCTGTAGAGATACCTTCTGTACTCCTTTGTGCGCTGTAGAGATACCTTCTGTACTCCTTTGTACGCTGTAGAGATACCTCGTGTACTCCTTTGTACGTTCTAGAGATATTTCCTGTACTCCTTTGTACGTTCTAGAGATATTTCCTGTACTCCTTTGTGCGCTGTAGAGATACCTTCTGTACTCCTTTGTGCGCTGTAGATATACCTTCTGTACTCCTTTTTTGCGCTGTAGAGATAACTTCTGTACTCCTTTGTGCGCTGTAGAGATACCTTCTGTACTCCTTTGTGCGCTGTAGAGATACCTTCTGTACTCCTTTGTGCGCTGTAGAGATACCTTCTGTACTCCTTTGTGCGCTGTAGAGATACCTTCTGTACTCCATTTTACGCTGTAGAGATACCTTTTGTACTCCTTTGTACGCTGTAGAGATACCTCGTGTACTCCTTTGTACGTTCTAGAGATATTTCCTGTACTCCTTTGCGCGCTGTAGAGATACCTTCTGTACTCCTTTGTGCGCTGTAGAGATACCTTCTGTACTCCTTTGTGCGCTGTAGAGATACCTTCTGTACTCCTTTGTACGCTGTAGAGATACCTCGTGTACTCCTTTGTACGTTCTAGAGATATTTCCTGTACTCCTTTGTGCGCTGTAGAGATACCTTCTGTACTCCTTTGTGCGCTGTAGAGATACCTTCTGTACTCCTTTGTGCGCTGTAGAGATACCTTCTGTACTCCTTTGTACGCTGTAGAGATACCTCGTGTACTCCTTTGTACGTTCTAGAGATATTTCCTGTACTCCTTTGTGCGCTGTAGAGATACCTTCTGTACTCCTTTGTGCGCTGTAGAGATATCTTCTGTACTCCTTTGTGCGCTGTAGAGATACCTTCTTTACTCCTTTGTACGCTGTAGAGATACCTCGTGTACTCCTTTGTACGTTCTAGAGATATTTCCTGTACTCCTTTGTGCGCTGTAGAGATACCTTCTGTACTCCTTTGTGCGCTGTAGAGATACCTTCTGTACTCCTTTGTGCGCTGTAGAGATACCTTCCGTACTCCTTTGTGCGCTGTAGAGATACCTTCTGTACTCCTTTGTACGCTGTAGAGATACCTCGTGTACTCCTTTGTACGTTCTAGAGATATTTCCTGTACTCCTTTGTGCGCTGTAGAGATACCTTCTGTACTCCTTTGTGCGCTGTAGAGATACCTTCTGTACTCCTTTGTGCGCTGTAAAGATACCTTCTGTACTCCTTTTTGCGCTGTAGAGATACCTTCTGTACTCCTTTGTGCTCTGTAGAGATACCTTCTGTACTCCTTTGTGCGCTGTAGAGTTACCTTCTGTACTCCTTTGTACGCTGTAGAAATACCTCGTGTACTCCTTTGTACGTTCTAGAGATATTTCCTGTACTCCTTTGTGCGCTGTAGAGATACCTTCTGTACTCCATTGTGCGCTGTGAAGATACCTTCTGTACTCCTTTGTGCGCTGTAGAGATACCTTCTGTACTCCTTTGTGCGCTGTAGAGATACCTTCTGTACTCCTTTGTGCGCTGTAGAGATACCTCGTGTACTCCTTTGTACGCTGTAGAGATACCTTCTGTACTCCTTTGTGCGCTGTAGAGATACCTTCTGTACTCCTTTGTGCGCTGTAGAGATACCTTCTGTACTCCTTTGTGCGCTGTAGAGATACCTCGTGTACTCCTTTGTACGTTCTAGAGATATTTCCTGTACTCCTTTGTGCGCTGTAGAGATACCTTCTGTACTCCTTTGTGCGCAGTAGAGATACCTTCTTTACTCCTTTGTGCGCTGTAGAGATACCTCGTGTACTCCTTTGTACGCTGTAGAGGTACCTTCTGTACTCCTTTGTGCGCTGTAGAGATACCTTCTGTACTCCTTTGTGCGCAGTAGAGATACCTTCTGTACTCCTTTGTGCGCTGTAGAGATACCTTCTGTACTCCTTTGTACGCTGTAGAGATACATCGTGTACTCCTTTGTACGTTCTAGAGATATTTCCTGTACTCCTTTGTGCGCTGTAGAGATACCTTCTGTACTCCTTTGTGCGCTGTAGAGATACCTTCTGTACTCCTTTGTGCGCTCTAGAGATACCTTCTGTACTCCTTTGTGCGCTGTAGAGATACCTTCTGTACTCCTTTGTGCGCTGTAGAGATACCTCGTGTACTCCTTTGTACGCTGTAGAGATACCTTCTGTACTCCTTTGTGCGCTGTAGAGATACCTTCTGTACTCCTTTGTGCGCTGTAGAGATACCTTCTGTACTCCTTTGTGCGCTGTAGAGATACCTCGTGTACTCTTTTGTACGTTCTAGAGATATTTCCTGTACTCCTTTGTGCGCTGTAGAGATACCTTCTGTAATCCTTTGTGCGCAGTTGAGATACCTTCTTTACTCCTTTGTGCGCTGTAGAGATACCTCGTGTACTCCTTTGTACGCTGTAGAGATACCTTCTGTACTCCTTTGTGCGTTGTAGAGATACCTTCTGTACTTCTTTGTGCGCAGTAGAGATACCTTCTGTACTCCTTTGTGCGCTGTAGAGATACCTTCTGTACTCCTTTGTATGCTGTAGAGATACCTCGTGTACTCCTTTGTACGTTCTAGAGATATTTCCTGTACTCCTTTGTGTGCTGTAGAGATACCTTCTGTACTCCTTTGTGCGCTGTAGAGATACCTTCTGTACTCCTTTGTGCGCTGTAGAGATACCTTCTGTACTTCTTTGTGCGCTGAAGAGATACCTTCTGTACTCCTTTGTACGCTGTAGAGATACCTCGTGTACTCCTTTGTACGTTCTAGAGATATTTCCTGTACTCCTTTGTGCGCTGTAGAGATACCTTCTGTACTCCTTTGTGCGCTGTAGAGATACCTTCTGTACTCCTCTGTGCGCTGTAGAGATACCTTCTGTACTCCTTTGTACGCTGTAGAGATACCTTCTGTACTCCTTTGTGCGCTGTAGAGATACCTTCTGTACTCCTTTGTACGCTGTAGAGATACCTCGTGTACTCCTTTGTACGTTCTAGAGATATTTCCTGTACTCCTTTGTGCGCTGTAGAGATACCTTCTGTACTCCTTTGTGCGCTGTAGAGATACCTTCTGTACTCCTTTGTGCGCTGTAGAGATACCTTCTGTACTCCTTTGTGCGCTGTAGAGATACCTTCTGTACTCCTTTGTGCGCTGTAGAGATACCTTCTGTACTCCTTTGTACGCTGTAGAGATACCTCGTGTACTCCTTTGTACGTTCTAGAGATATTTCCTGTACTCCTTTGTGCGCTGTAGAGATACCTTCTGTACTCCTTTGTGCGCTGTAGAGATACCTTCTGTACTCCTTTGTGCGCTGTAGAGATACCTTCTGTACTCCTTTGTACGCTGTAGAGATACCTCGTGTACTCCTTTGTACGTTCTAGAGATATTTCCTGTACTCCTTTGTGCGCTGTAGAAATACCTTCTGTACTCCTTTGTGCGCTGTAGAGATACCTTCTGTACTCCTTTGTGCGCTGTAGAGATACCTTCTGTACTCCTTTGTGCGCTGTAGAGATACCTTCTGTACTCCTTTATACGCTGTAGAGATACCTTGTGTACTCCTTTGTTCGTTCTAGAGATATTTCCTGTACTCCTTTGTGCGCTGTAGAGATACCTTCTGTACTCCTTTGTGCGCTGTAGAGATACCTTCTGTACTCCTTTGTGCGCTGTAGAGATACCTTCTGTTCTCCTTTGTGCGCTGTAGAGATACCTTCTGTACTCCTTTGTGCGCTGTAGAGATACCTTCTGTACTCCTTTGTGCGCTGTAGAGATACCTTCTGTACTCCTTTGTGCGCTGTAGAGATACCTTCTGTACTCCTTTGTGCGCTGTAGAGATACCTTCTGTACTCCTTTGTGCGCTGTAGAGGTACCTTCTGTACTCCTTTGTGCGCTGTAGAGATACCTTCTGTACTCCTTTGTGCGCTGTAGAGATACCTTCTGTACTCCTTTGTGCGCTGTAGAGATACCTTCTGTACTCCTTTGTGCGCTGTAGAGATACCTTCTGTACTCCTTTGTGCGCTGTAGAGATACCTTCTGTACTCCTTTGTGCGCTGTAGAGGTACCTTCTGTACTCCTTTGTGCGCTGTAGAGATACCTCGTGTACTCCTTTGTACGTTCTAGAGATATTTCCTGTACTCCTTTGTGCGCTGTAGAGATACCTTCTGTACTCTTTTGTGCGCTGTAGAGATACCTTCTGTACTCCTTTGTGCGCTGTAGAGATACCTCGTGTACTCCTTTGTACGTTTTAGAGATATTTCCTGTACTCCTTTGTGCGCTGTAGAGATACCTTCTGTACTCCTTTGTGCGCTGTAGAGATACCTTCTGTACTCCTTTGTGCGCTGTAGAGATACCTTCTGTACTCCTTTGTGCGCTGTAGAGATACCTTCTGTACTCCTTTGTACGCTGTAGAGATACCTTCTGTACTCCTTTGTACGCTGTAGAGATACCTCGTGTACTCCTTTGTACGTTCTAGAGATATTTCCTGTACTCCTTTGTGCGCTGTAGAGATACCTTCTGTACTCCTTTGTGCGCTGTAGAGATACCTTCTGTACTCCTTTGTGCGCTGTAGAGATACCTTCTGTACTCCTTTGTGCGCTGTAGAGATACCTTCTGTACTCCTTTGTACGCTGTAGAGATACCTTCTGTACTCCTTTGTGCGCTGTAGAGATACCTTCTGTACTCCTTTGTACGCTGTAGAGATACCTCGTGTACTCCTTTGTACGTTCTAGAGATATTTCCTGTACTCCTTTGTGCGCTGTAGAGATACCTTCTGTACTCCTTTGTGCGCTGTAGAGATACCTTCTGTACTCCTTTGTGCGCTGTAGAGATACCTTCTGTACTCCTTTGTGCGCTGTAAAGATACCTTCTGTACTCCTTTGTGCGCTGTAGAGATACCTTCTGTACTCCTTTGTGCGATGTAGAGATACCTTCTGTACTCCTTTTTGCGCTGTAGAGATACCTTCTGTACTCCTTTGTGCGCTGTAGAGATACCTCGTGTACTACTTTGTACGTTCTAGAGATATTTCCTGTACTCCTTTGTGCGCTGTAGAGATACCTTCTGTACTCCTTTGTGCGCTGTAGAGATACCTTCTGTACTCCTTTGTGCGCTGTAGAGATATCTCGTGTACTCCTTTGTACGTTCTAGAGATATTTCCTGTACTCCTTTGTGCGCTGTAGAAATACCTTCTGTACTCCTATGTGCGCTGAAGAGATACCTTCTGTACTCCTTTGTGCGCTGTAGAGATACCTTCTATACTCCTTTGTGCGCTGTAGAGATACCTTCTGTACTCCTTTGTACGCTGTAGAGATACCTCTTGTACTCCTTTGTACGTTCTAGAGATATTTCCTGTACTCCTTTGTGCGCTGTAGAGATACCTTCTGTACTCCTTTGTGCGCTGTAGAGATACCTTCTGTACTCCTTTGTGCGCTGTAAAGATACCTTCTGTACTCCTTTGTGCGCTGTAGAGATACCTTCTGTACTCCTTTGTGCGCTGTAGAGATACCTTCTGTACTCCTTTGTGCGCTGTAGAGATACCTTCTGTACTCCTTTGTGCGCTGTAGAGATACCTTCTGTACTCCTTTGTGCGCTGTAGAGATACCTTCTGTACTCCTTTGTGCGCTGTAGAGATACCTTCTGTATTCCTTTGTGCGCTGTAGAGATACCTTCTGTACTCCTTTGTACGCTGTAGAGATACCTCGTGTACTCCTTTGTACGTTCTAGAGATATTTCCTGTACTCCTTTTTACGTTCTAGAGATATTTCCTGTACTCCTTTGTGCGCTGTAGAGATACCTTCTGTACTCCTTTGTGCGCTGTGGAGATACCTTCTGTACTACTTTGTGCGCTGTAGAGATACCTTCTGTACTCCTTTGTACGCTGTAGAGATACCTCGTGTACTCCTTTGTACGTTCTAGAGATATTTCCTGTACTCCTTTGTGCGCTGTAGAGATACCTTCTGTACTCCTATGTGCGCTGTAGAGATACCTTCTGTACTCCTTTGTGCGCTGTAGAGATACCTTCTGTACTCCTTTGTGCGCTGTAGAGATACCTTCTGTACTCCTTTGTGCACTGTAGAGATACCTTCTGTACTCCTTTGTGCGCTGTAGAGATACCTTCTGTACTCCTTTGTGCGCTGTAGAGATACCTTCTGTACTTCTTAGTACGCTGTAGAGATACCTCGTGTACTCCTTTGTACGTTCTAGAGATATTTCCTGTACTCCTTTGTGCGCTGTAGAGATACCTTCTGTACTCCTTTGTGCGCTGTAGAGATACCTTCTGTACTCCTTTGTGCGTTGTAGAGATACCTTCTGTACTCCTTTGTGCGCTGTAGAGATACCTTCTTTACTCCTTTGTGCGCTGTAGAGATACCTTCTGTACTCCTTTGTGCGCTGTAGAGATACCTTCTGTACTCCTTTGTGCGCTGTAGAGATACCTTCTGTACTCCTTTGTGCGCTGTAGAGATACCTTCTGTACTCCTTTGTGCGCTGTAGAGATACCTTCTGTACTCCTTTGTGCGCTGTAGAGATACCTTCTTTACTCCTTTGTGCGCTGTAGAGATACCTTCTGTACTCCTTTGTGCGCTGTAGAGATACCTTCTGTACTCCTTTGTGCGCTGTAGAGATACCTTCTGTACTCCTTTGTGCGCTGTAGAGATACCTTCTGTACTCCTTTGTGCGCTGTAGAGATACCTTCTGTACTCCTTTGTACGCTGTAGAGATACCTCGTGTACTCCTTTGTACGTTCTAGAGATATTTCCTGTACTCCTTTGTACGTTTTAGAGATATTTCCTGTACTCCTTTGTGCGCTGTAGAGATACCTTCTGTACTCCTTTGTGCGCTGTAGAGATACCTTCTGTACTCCTTTGAGCGCTGTATAGATACCTTCTGTACTCCTTTGTGCGCTGTAGAGATACCTTCTGTACTCCTTTGTGCGCTGTAGAGATACCTTCTGTACTCCTTTGTGCGCTGTAGAGATACCTTCTGTACTCCTTTGTGCGCTGTAGAGATACCTTCTGTACTCCTTTGTGCGCTGTAGAGATACCTTCAGTACTCCTTTGTACGTTGTAGAGATACCTTCTGTACTCCTTTGTACGCTGTAGAGATACCTCGTGTACTCCTTTGTACGTTCTAGAGATATTTCCTGTACTCCTTTGTGCGCTGTAGAGATACCTTCAGTACTCCTTTGTGCGCTGTAGAGATACCTTCTGTACTCCTTTGTGCGCTGTAGAGATACCTTCTGTACTCCTTTGTACGCTGTAGAGATACCTCGTGTACTCCTTTGTACGTTCTAGAGATATTTCCTGAACTCCTTTGTGCGCTGTAGAGATACCTTCTGTACTCCTTTGTGCGCTGTAGAGATACCTTCTGTACTCCTTTGTGCGCTGTAGAGATACCTTCTGTACTCCTTTGTGCGCTGTAGAGATACCTTCTGTACTCCTTTGTACGCTGTAGAGATACCTTGTGTACTCCTTTGTACGTTCTAGAGATATTTCCTGTACTCCTTTGTGCACTGTAGAGATACCTTCTGTACTCCTTTGTGCGCTGTAGAGATACCTTCTGTACTCCTTTGTGCGCTGTAGAGATACCTTCTGTACTCCTTTGTGCGCTGTAGAGATACCTTCTGTACTCCTTTGTGCGCTGTAGAGGTACGTTCTGTACTCCTTTGTGCGCTGTAGAGATACCTCGTGTACTCCTTTGTACGTTCTAGAGATATTTCCTGTACTCCTTTGTGCGCTGTAGAGATACCTTCTGTACTCTTTTTTGCGCTGTAGAGATACCTTCTGTACTCCTTTGTGCGCTGTAGAGATACCTCGTGTACTCCTTTGTACGTTCTAGAGATATATCCTGTACTCCTTTGTGCGCTGTAGAGATACCTTCTGTACTCCTTTGTGCGCTGTAGAGATACCTTCTGTACTCCTTTGAGCGCTGTAGAGATACCTTCTGTACACCTTTGTGCGCTGTAGAGATACCTTCTGTACTCCTTTGTACGCTGTAGAGATACCTTCTGTACTCCTTTGTACGCTGTAGAGATACCTCGTGTACTCCTTTGTACGTTCTAGAGATATTTCCTGTACTCCTTTGTGCGCTGTAGAGATACCTTCTGTACTCCTTTGTGCGCTGTAGTGATACCTTCTGTACTCCTTTGTGCGCTGTAGAGATACCTTCTGTACTCCTTTGTGCGCTGTAGAGATACCTTCTGTACTCCTTTGTACGCTGTAGAGATACCTTCTGTACTCCTTTGTGCGCTGTAGAGATACCTTCTGTACTCCTTTGTACGCTGTAGTGATACCTCGTGTACTCCTTTGTACGTTCCAGAGATATTTCCTGTACTCCTTTGTGCGCTGTAGAGATACCTTCTGTACTCCTTTGTGCGCTGTAGAGATACCTTCTGTACTCCTTTGTGCGCTGTAGAGATACCTTCTGTACTCCTTTGTGCGCTGTAGAGATACCTTCTGTACTCCTTCTTGCGCTGTAGAGATACCTTCTGTACTCCTTTGTGCGATGTAGAGATACCTTCTGTACTCCTTTGTGCGCTGTAGAGATACCTTCTGTACTCCTTTGTGCGCTGTAGAGATACCTCGTGTCCTCCTTTGTACGTTCTAGAGATATTTCCTGTACTCCTTTGTGCGCTGTAGAGATACCTTCTGTACTCCTTTGTGCGCTGTAGAGATACCTTCTGTACTCCTTTGTGCGCTGTAGAGATACCTCGTGTACTCCTTTGTACGTTTTAGAGATATTTCCTGTACTCCTTTGTGCGCTGTAGAGATACCTTCTGTACTCCTATGTGCGCTGTAGAGATACCTTCTGTACTCCTTTGTGCGCTGTAGAGATACCTTCTGTACTCCTTTGTGCGCTGTAGAGATACCTTCTGTACTCCTTTGTGCGCTGTAGAGATACCTTCTGTACTCCTTTGTACGCTGTAGAGATACCTCGTGTACTCCTTTGTGCGCTGTAGAGATACCTTCTGTACTCCTTTGTGCGCTGTAGAGATACCTTCTGTACTCCTTTGTGCGCTGTAGAGATACCTTCTGTACTCCTTTGTGCGCTGTAGAGATACCTTCTGTACTCCTTTGTGCGCTGTAGAGATACCTTCTGTACTCCTTTGTGCGCTGTAGAGATACCTTCTGTACTCCTTTGTGCGCTGTAGAGATACCTTCTGTACTCCTTTGTGCGCTGTAGAGATACCTTCTGTACTCCTTTGTGCGCTGTAGAGATACCTTCTGTACTCCTTTGTGCGCTGAAGAGATACCTTCTGTACTCCTTTGTACGCTGTAGAGATACCTCGTGTACTCCTTTGTACGTTCTAGAGATATTTCCTGTACTCCTTTGTACGTTCTAGAGATATTTCCTGTACTCCTTTGTGCGCTGTAGAGATACCTTCTGTACTCCTTTGTGCGCTGTAGAGATACCTTCTGTACTTCTTTGTGCGCTGTAGAGATAACTTCTGTACTCTTTGTGCGCTGTAGAGATACCTTCTGTACTCCTTTGTGCGCTGTAGAGATACCATTTTGTACTCCTTTGTGCGCTGTAGAGATACCTTCTGTACTCCTTTGTGCGCTGTTGAGATACCTTCTGTACTCCTTTTTACGCTGTAGAGATACCTCTTGTACTCCTTGTACGCTGTAGAGATACCTCGTGTACTCCTTTGTACGTTCTAGAGATATTTCCTGTACTCCTTTGTGCGCTGTAGAGATATCTTCTGTACTCCTATGTGCGCTGTAGAGATACCTTCTGTACTCCTTTGTGCGCTGTAGAGATACTCGTACCTTCCGTACTCCTTTGTACGCTGTAGAGATACCTCGTGTACTCCTTTGTACGTTCTAGAGATATTTCCTGTACTCCTTTGTGCGCTGTAGAGATACCTTCTGTACTCCTTTGTGCGCTGTAGAGATACCTTCTGTACTCCTTTGTGCGCTGTAGAGATACCTTCTGTACTCCTTTGTGCGCTGTAGAGATACCTTCTGTACTCCTTTGTACGCTGTAGAGATACCTCGTGTACTCCTTTGTACGTCCTAGAGATATTTCCTGTACTCTTTTGTGCGCTGTAGAGATACCTTCTGTACTCCTATGTGCGCTGTAGAGATACCTTCTGTACTCCTTTGTGCGCTGTAGAGATACGTTCTGTACTCCTTTGTGCGCTGTAGAGATACCTTCTGTACTCCTCTGTTCGCTGTAGAGATACCTTCTGTACTCCTTTGTGCGCTGTAGAGATACCTTCTGTACTCCTTTGTGCGCTGTAGAGATACCTTCTGTACTCCTTTGTGCGCTGTAGAGATACCTTCTGTACTCCTTTGCGCGCTGTAGAGATACCTTCTGTACTCCTTTGTGCGCTGTAGAGATACCTCGTGTACTCCTTTGTACGTTCTAGAGATATTTCCTGTACTCCTTTGTGTGCTGTAGAGATACCTTCTGTACTCCTTTGTGCGCTGTAGAGATACCTTCTGTACTCCTTTGTGCGCTGTAGAGATACCTCGTGTACTCCTTTGTACGTTCTAGGGATATTTCCTGTACTCCTTTGTGCGCTGTAGAGATACCTTCTGTACTCCTTTGTGCGCTGAAGAGATACCTTCTGTACTCCTTTGTGCGCTGTAGAGATACCTTCTGTACTCCTTTGTGCGCTGTAGAGATACTTTCTGTACTCCTTTGTGCGCTGTAGAGATATTTCCTGTACTCCTTTTGCGCTGTAGAGATACCTTCTGTACTCCTTTGTGCGCTGTAGAGATACCTTTTGTACTCCTTTGTGCGCTGTAGAGATACCTTCTGTACTCCTTTGTGCGCTGTAGAGATACCTTCTGTACTCCTTTGTACGCTGTAGAGATACCTTCTGTACTCCTTTGTACGCTGTAGAGATACCTCGTGTACTCCTTTGTACGTTCTAGAGATATTTCCTGTACTCCTTTGTGCGCTGTAGAGATACCTTCTGTACTCCTTTGTGCGCTGTAGAGATACCTTCTGTACTCCTTTGTGCGCTGTAGAGATACCTTCTGTACTCCTTTGTGCGCTGTAGAGATACCTTCTGTACTCCTTTGTGCGCTGTAGAGATACCTCGTGTACTCCTTTGTACGTTCTAGAGATATTTCCTGTACTCCTTTGTGCGCTGTAGAGATACCTTCTGTACTCCTTTGTGCGCTGTAGAGATACCTCGTGTACTCCTTTGTACGTTCTAGAGATATTTCCTGTACTCCTTTGTGCGCTGTAGAGATACCTTCTGTACTCCTTTGTGCGCTGTAGAGATACCTTCTGTACTCCTCTATGCGCTGTAGAGATACCTCGTGTACTCCTTTGTACGTTCTAGAGATATTTCCTGTACTCCTTTGTGCGCTGTAGAGATACCTTCTGTACTCCCTTGTGCGCTGTAGAGATACCTTCTGTACTCCTTTGTGCGCTGTAGAGATACCTTCTGTACTCCTTTGTGCGCTGTAGAGATACCTTCTGTACTCCTTTGTGCGCTGTAGAGATACCTTCTGTACTCCTTTGTACGCTGTAGAGATACCTCGTGTACTCCTTTGTACGTTCTAGAGATATTTCCTGTACTCCTTTGTGCGCTGTAGAGATACTTTCTGTACTCCTTTGTGCGCAGTAGAGATACCTTCTGTACTCCTTTGTGCGCTGTAGAGATACCTTCTGTACTCCTTTGTGCGCTGTAGAGATACCTTCTGTACTCCTTTGTGCGCTGTAGAGATACCTTCTGTACTTCTTTGTGCGCTGTAGAGATACCTTCTGTACTCCTTTGTGCGCTGTAGAGATACCTTCTGTACTCCTTTGTGCGCTGTAGAGATACCTTCTGTACTCCTTTGTGCGCTGTAGAGATACCTTCTGTACTCCTTTGTGCGCTGTAGAGATACCTTCTGTACTCCTTTGTACGCTGTAGAGATACCTCGTGTACTCCTTTGTACGTTCTAGAGATATTTCCTGTACTCCTTTGTACGTTCTAGAGATATTTCCTGTACTCCTTTGTGCGCTGTAGAGATACCTTCTGTACTCCTTTGTGCGCTGTAGATATACCTTCTGTACTCCTTTGTGCGCTGTAGAGATACCTTCTGTACTCCTTTGTGCGCTGTAGAGATACCTTCTTGTACTCCTTTGTGCGCTGTAGAGATACCTTCTGTACTCCATTTTACGCTGTAGAGATACCTTTTGTACTCCTTTGTACGCTGTAGAGATACCTCGTGTACTCCTTTGTACGTTCTAGAGATATTTCCTGTACTCCTTTGTGCGCTGTAGAGATACCTTCTGTACTCTTTTGTGCGCTGTAGAGATACCTTCTGTACTCCTTTGTGCGCTGTAGAGATACCTTCTGTACTCCTTTGTGCGCTGTAGAGATACCTTCTGTACTCCTTTGTGCGCTGTAGAGATACCTTCTGTACTCCTTTGTGCGCTGTAGAGATACCTTCTGTACTCCTTTGCGCGCTGTAGAGATACCTTCTGTACTCCTTTGTGCGCTGTAGAGATACCTCGTGTACTCCTTTGTACGTTCTAGAGATATTTCCTGTACTCCTTTGTGTGCTGTAGAGATACCTTCTGTACTCCTTTGTGCGCTGTAGAGATACCTTCTGTACTCCTTTGTGCGCTGTAGAGATACCTCGTGTACTCCTTTGTACGTTCTAGGGATATTTCCTGTACTCCTTTGTGCGCTGTAGAGATACCTTCTGTACTCCTTTGTGCGCTGAAGAGATACCTTCTGTACTCCTTTGTGCGCTGTAGAGATACCTTCTGTACTCCTTTGTGCGCTGTAGAGATACTTTCTGTACTCCTTTGTGCGCTGTAGAGATATTTCCTGTACTCCTGTACTCCTTTTGCGCTGTAGAGATACCTTCTGTACTCCTTTGTGCGCTGTAGAGATACCTTCTGTACTCCTTTGTGCGCTGTAGAGATACCTTCTGTACTCCTTTGTGCGCTGTAGAGATACCTTCTGTACTCCTTTGTACGCTGTAGAGATACCTTTTGTACTCCTTTGTACGCTGTAGAGATACCTCGTGTACTCCTTTGTACGTTCTAGAGATATTTCCTGTACTCCTTTGTGCGCTGTAGAAATATCTTCTGTACTCCTTTGTGCGCTGTAGAGATACCTTCTGTACTCCTTTGTGCGCTGTAGAGATACCTTCTGTACTCCTTTGTGCGCTGTAGAGATACCTTCTGTACTCCTTTGTGCGCTGTAGAGATACCTCGTGTACTCCTTTGTACGTTCTAGAGATATTTCCTGTACTCCTTTGTGCGCTGTAGAGATACCTTCTGTACTCCTTTGTGCGCTGTAGAGATACCTCGTGTACTCCTTTGTACGTTCTAGAGATATTTCCTGTACTCCTTTGTGCGCTGTAGAGATACCTTCTGTACTCCTTTGTGCGCTGTAGAGATACCTTCTGTATGCGCTGTAGAGATACCTCGTGTACTCCTTTGTACGTTCTAGAGATATTTCCTGTACTCCTTTGTGCGCTGTAGAGATACCTTCTGTACTCCTTTGTGCGCTGTAGAGATACCTTCTGTACTCCTTTGTGCGCTGTAGAGATACCTTCTGTACTCCTTTGTGCGCTGTAGAGATACCTTCTGTACTCCTTTGTGCGCTGTAGAGATACCTTCTGCACTCCTTTGTGCGCTGTAGAGATACCTTCTGTACTCCTTTGTACGCTGTAGAGATACCTCGTGTACTCCTTTGTACGTTCTAGAGATATTTCCTGTACTCCTTTGTACGTTCTAGAGATATTTCCTGTACTCCTTTGTGCGCTGTAGAGATACCTTCTGTACTCCTTTGTGCGCTGTAGATATACCTTCTGTACTCCTTTGTGCGCTGTAGAGATACCTTCTGTACTCCTTTGTGCGCTGTAGAGATACCTTCTGTACTCCTTTGTGCGCTGTAGAGATACCTTCTGTACTCCATTTTACGCTGTAGAGATACCTTTTGTACTCCTTTGTACGCTGTAGAGATACCTCGTGTACTCCTTTGTACGTTCTAGAGATATTTCCTGTACTCCTTTGTGCGCTGTAGAGATACCTTCTGTACTCTTTTGTGCGCTGTAGAGATACCTTCTGTACTCCTTTGTGCGCTGTAGAGATACCTTCTGTACTCCTTTGTGCGCTGTAGAGATACCTTCTGTACTCCTTTGTGCGCTGTAGAGATACCTTCTGTACTCCTTTGTGCGCTGTAGAGATACCTTCTGTACTCCTTTGCGCGCTGTAGAGATACCTTCTGTACTCCTTTGTGCGCTGTAGAGATACCTCGTGTACTCCTTTGTACGTTCTAGAGATATTTCCTGTACTCCTTTGTGTGCTGTAGAGATACCTTCTGTACTCCTTTGTGCGCTGTAGAGATACCTTCTGTACTCCTTTGTGCGCTGTAGAGATACCTCGTGTACTCCTTTGTACGTTCTAGGGATATTTCCTGTACTCCTTTGTGCGCTGTAGAGATACCTTCTGTACTCCTTTGTGCGCTGAAGAGATACCTTCTGTACTCCTTTGTGCGCTGTAGAGATACCTTCTGTACTCCTTTGTGCGCTGTAGAGATACTTTCTGTACTCCTTTGTGCGCTGTAGAGATATTTCCTGTACTCCTTTTGCGCTGTAGAGATACCTTCTGTACTCCTTTGTGCGCTGTAGAGATACCTTCTGTACTCCTTTGTGCGCTGTAGAGATACCTTCTGTACTCCTTTGTGCGCTGTAGAGATACCTTCTGTACTCCTTTGTACGCTGTAGAGATACCTTTTGTACTCCTTTGTACGCTGTAGAGATACCTCGTGTACTCCTTTGTACGTTCTAGAGATATTTCCTGTACTCCTTTGTGCGCTGTAGAAATATCTTCTGTACTCCTTTGTGCGCTGTAGAGATACCTTCTGTACTCCTTTGTGCGCTGTAGAGATACCTTCTGTACTCCTTTGTGCGCTGTAGAGATACCTTCTGTACTCCTTTGTGCGCTGTAGAGATACCTCGTGTACTCCTTTGTACGTTCTAGAGATATTTCCTGTACTCCTTTGTGCGCTGTAGAGATACCTTCTGTACTCCTTTGTGCGCTGTAGAGATACCTCGTGTACTCCTTTGTACGTTCTAGAGATATTTCCTGTACTCCTTTGTGCGCTGTAGAGATACCTTCTGTACTCCTTTGTGCGCTGTAGAGATACCTTCTGTACTCCTCTATGCGCTGTAGAGATACCTCGTGTACTCCTTTGTACGTTCTAGAGATATTTCCTGTACTCCTTTGTGCGCTGTAGAGATACCTTCTGTACTCCTTTGTGCGCTGTAGAGATACCTTCTGTACTCCTCTATGCGCTGTAGAGATACCTCGTGTACTCCTTTGTACGTTCTAGAGATATTTCCTGTACTCCTTTGTGCGCAGTAGAGATACCTTCTGTACTCCTTTGTGCGCTGTAGAGATACCTTCTGTACTCCTTTGTGCGCTGTAGAGATACCTTCTGTACTCCTTTGTGCGCTGTAGAGATACCTTCTGTACTTCTTTGTGCGCTGTAGAGATACCTTCTGTACTCCTTTGTGCGCTGTAGAGATACCTTCTGTACTCCTTTGTGCGCTGTAGAGATACCTTCTGTACTCCTTTGTGCGCTGTAGAGATACCTTCTGTACTCCTTTGTGCGCTGTAGAGATACCTTCTGTACTCCTTTGTACGCTGTAGAGATACCTCGTGTACTCCTTTGTACGTTCTAGAGATATTTCCTGTACTCCTTTGTACGTTCTAGAGATATTTCCTGTACTCCTTTGTGCGCTGTAGAGATACCTTCTGTACTCCTTTGTGCGCTGTAGATATACCTTCTGTACTCCTTTGTGCGCTGTAGAGATACCTTCTGTACTCCTTTGTGCGCTGTAGAGATACCTTCTGTACTCCTTTGTGCGCTGTAGAGATACCTTCTGTACTCCATTTTACGCTGTAGAGATACCTTTTGTACTCCTTTGTACGCTGTAGAGATACCTCGTGTACTCCTTTGTACGTTCTAGAGATATTTCCTGTACTCCTTTGTGCGCTGTAGAGATACCTTCTGTACTCTTTTGTGCGCTGTAGAGATACCTTCTGTACTCCTTTGTGCGCTGTAGAGATACCTTCTGTACTCCTTTGTGCGCTGTAGAGATACCTTCTGTACTCCTTTGTGCGCTGTAGAGATACCTTCTGTACTCCTTTGTGCGCTGTAGAGATACCTTCTGTACTCCTTTGCGCGCTGTAGAGATACCTTCTGTACTCCTTTGTGCGCTGTAGAGATACCTCGTGTACTCCTTTGTACGTTCTAGAGATATTTCCTGTACTCCTTTGTGTGCTGTAGAGATACCTTCTGTACTCCTTTGTGCGCTGTAGAGATACCTTCTGTACTCCTTTGTGCGCTGTAGAGATACCTCGTGTACTTCTTTGTACGTTCTAGGGATATTTCCTGTACTCCTTTGTGCGCTGTAGAGATACCTTCTGTACTCCTTTGTGCGCTGAAGAGATACCTTCTGTACTCCTTTGTGCGCTGTAGAGATACCTTCTGTACTCCTTTGTGCGCTGTAGAGATACTTTCTGTACTCCTTTGTGCGCTGTAGAGATATTTCCTGTACTCCTTTTGCGCTGTAGAGATACCTTCTGTACTCCTTTGTGCGCTGTAGAGATACCTTCTGTACTCCTTTGTGCGCTGTAGAGATACCTTCTGTACTCCTTTGTGCGCTGTAGAGATACCTTCTGTACTGCTTTGTACGCTGTAGAGATACCTTCTGTACTCCTTTGTACGCTGTAGAGATACCTCGTGTACTCCTTTGTACGTTCTAGAGATATTTCCTGTACTCCTTTGTGCGCTGTAGAAATATCTTCTGTACTCCTTTGTGCGCTGTAGAGATACCTTCTGTACTCCTTTGTGCGCTGTAGAGATACCTTCTGTACTCCTTTGTGCGCTGTAGAGATACCTTCTGTACTCCTTTGTGCGCTGTAGAGATACCTCGTGTACTCCTTTGTACGTTCTAGAGATATTTCCTGTACTCCTTTGTGCGCTGTAGAGATACCTTCTGTACTCCTTTGTGCGCTGTAGAGATACCTCGTGTACTCCTTTGTACGTTCTAGAGATATTTCCTGTACTCCTTTGTGCGCTGTAGAGATACCTTCTGTACTCCTTTGTGCGCTGTAGAGATACCTTCTGTACTCCTCTATGCGCTGTAGAGATACCTCGTGTACTCCTTTGTACGTTCTAGAGATATTTCCTGTACTCCTTTGTGCGCTGTAGAGATACCTTCTGTACTCCCTTGTGCGCTGTAGAGATACCTTCTGTACTCCTTTGTGCGCTGTAGAGATACCTTCTGTACTCCTTTGTGCGCTGTAGAGATACCTTCTGTACTCCTTTGTGCGCTGTAGAGATACCTTCTGTACTCCTTTGTACGCTGTAGAGATACCTCGTGTACTCCTTTGTACGTTCTAGAGATATTTCCTGTACTCCTTTGTGCGCTGTAGAGATACTTTCTGTACTCCTTTGTGCGCAGTAGAGATACCTTCTGTACTCCTTTGTGCGCTGTAGAGATACCTTCTGTACTCCTTTGTGCGCTGTAGAGATACCTTCTGTACTCCTTTGTGCGCTGTAGAGATACCTTCTGTACTTCTTTGTGCGCTGTAGAGATACCTTCTGTACTCCTTTGTGCGCTGTAGAGATACCTTCTGTACTCCTTTGTGCGCTGTAGAGATACCTTCTGTACTCCTTTGTGCGCTGTAGAGATACCTTCTGTACTCCTTTGTGCGCTGTAGAGATACCTTCTGTACTCCTTTGTACGCTGTAGAGATACCTCGTGTACTCCTTTGTACGTTCTAGAGATATTTCCTGTACTCCTTTGTACGTTCTAGAGATATTTCCTGTACTCCTTTGTGCGCTGTAGAGATACCTTCTGTACTCCTTTGTGCGCTGTAGATATACCTTCTGTACTCCTTTGTGCGCTGTAGAGATAACTTCTGTACTCCTTTGTGCGCTGTAGAGATACCTTCTGTACTCCTTTGTGCGCTGTAGAGATACCTTCTGTACTCCTTTGTGCGCTGTAGAGATACCTTCTGTACTCCTTTGTGCGCTGTAGAGATACCTTCTGTACTCCATTTTACGCTGTAGAGATACCTTTTGTACTCCTTTGTACGCTGTAGAGATACCTCGTGTACTCCTTTGTACGTTCTAGAGATATTTCCTGTACTCCTTTGTGCGCTGTAGAGATACCTTCTGTACTCTTTTGTGCGCTGTAGAGATACCTTCTGTACTCCTTTGTGCGCTGTAGAGATGCCTTCTGTACTCCTTTGTACGCTGTAGAGATACCTCGTGTACTCCTTTGTACGTTCTAGAGATATTTCCTGTACTCCTTTGTGCGCTCTAGAGATACCTTCTGTACTCCTTTGTGCGCTGTAGAGATACCTTCTGTACTCCTTTGTGCGCTGTAGAGATACCTTCTGTACTCATTTGTGCGCTGTAGAGATACCTTCTGTACTCCTTTGTACGCTGTAGAGATACCTCGTGTACTCCTTTGTACGTTCTAGAGATATTTCCTGTACTCTTTTGTGCGCTGTAGAGATACCTTCTGTACTCCTATGTGCGCTGTAGAGATACCTTCTGTACTCCTTTGTGCGCTGTAGAGATACGTTCTGTACTCCTTTGTGCGCTGTAGAGATACCTTCTGTACTCCTCTGTGCGCTGTAGAGATACCTTCTGTACTCCTTTGTGCGCTGTAGAGATACCTTCTGTACTCCTTTGTGCGCTGTAGAGATACCTTCTGTACTCCTTTGTGCGCTGTAGAGATACCTTCTGTACTCCTTTGTGCGCTGTAGAGATACCTTCTGTACTCCTTTGTGCGCTGTAGAGATACCTCGTGTACTCCTTTGTACGTTCTAGAGATATTTCCTGTACTCCTTTGTGTGCTGTAGAGATACCTTCTGTAGTCCTTTGTGCGCTGTAGAGATACCTTCTGTACTCCTTTGTGCGCTGTAGAGATACCTGGTGTACTCCTTTGTACGTTCTAGAGATATTTCCTGTACTCCTTTGTGCGCTGTAGAGATACCTTCTGTACTCCTTTGTGCGCTGTAGAGATACCTTCTGTACTCCTTTGTGCGCTGTAGAGATACCTCGTGTACTCCTTTGTACGTTCTAGAGATATTTCCTGTACTCCTTTGTGCGCTGTAGAGATACCTTCTGTACTCCTTTGTGCGCTGTAGAGATACCTCGTGTACTCCTTTGTACGTTCTAGAGATATTTCCTGTACTCCTTTGTGCGCTGTAGAGATACCTTCTGTACTCCTTTGTGCGCTGTAGAGATACCTCGTGTACTCCTTTGTACGTTCTAGAGATATTTCCTGTACTCCTTTGTGCGCTGTAGAGATACCTTCTGTACTCCTTTGTGCGCTGTAGAGATACCTTCTGTACTCCTCTATGCGCTGTAGAGATACCTCGTGTACTCCTTTGTACGTTCTAGAGATATTTCCTGTACTCCTTTGTGCGCTGTAGAGATACCTTCTGTACTCCCTTGTGCGCTGTAGAGATACCTTCTGTACTCCTTTGTGCGCTGTAGAGATACCTTCTGTACTCCTTTGTGCGCTGTAGAGATACCTTCTGTACTCCTTTGTGCGCTGTAGAGATACCTTCTGTACTCCTTTGTACGCTGTAGAGATACCTCGTGTACTCCTTTGTACGTTCTAGAGATATTTCCTGTACTCCTTTGTGCGCTGTAGAGATACTTTCTGTACTCCTTTGTGCGCAGTAGAGATACCTTCTGTACTCCTTTGTGCGCTGTAGAGATACCTTCTGTACTCCTTTGTGCGCTGTAGAGATACCTTCTGTACTCCTTTGTGCGCTGTAGAGATACCTTCTGTACTTCTTTGTGCGCTGTAGAGATACCTTCTGTACTCCTTTGTGCGCTGTAGAGATACCTTCTGTACTCCTTTGTGCGCTGTAGAGATACCTTCTGTACTCCTTTGTGCGCTGTAGAGATACCTTCTGTACTCCTTTGTGCGCTGTAGAGATACCTTCTGCACTCCTTTGTACGCTGTAGAGATACCTCGTGTACTCCTTTGTACGTTCTAGAGATATTTCCTGTACTCCTTTGTACGTTCTAGAGATATTTCCTGTACTCCTTTGTGCGCTGTAGAGATACCTTCTGTACTCCTTTGTGCGCTGTAGATATACCTTCTGTACTCCTTTGTGCGCTGTAGAGATACCTTCTGTACTCCTTTGTGCGCTGTAGAGATACCTTCTGTACTCCTTTGTGCGCTGTAGAGATACCTTCTGTACTCCATTTTACGCTGTAGAGATACCTTTTGTACTCCTTTGTGCGCTGTAGAGATACCTTCTGTACTCCATTTTACGCTGTAGAGATACCTTTTGTACTCCTTTGTACGCTGTAGAGATACCTCGTGTACTCCTTTGTACGTTCTAGAGATATTTCCTGTACTCCTTTGTGCGCTGTAGAGATACCTTCTGTACTCTTTTGTGCGCTGTAGAGATACCTTCTGTACTCCTTTGTGCGCTGTAGAGATACCTTCTGTACTCCTTTGTGCGCTGTAGAGATACCTTCTGTACTCCTTTGTGCGCTGTAGAGATACCTTCTGTACTCCTTTGTGCGCTGTAGAGATACCTTCTGTACTCCTTTGCGCGCTGTAGAGATACCTTCTGTACTCCTTTGTGCGCTGTAGAGATACCTCGTGTACTCCTTTGTACGTTCTAGAGATATTTCCTGTACTCCTTTGTGTGCTGTAGAGATACCTTCTGTACTCCTTTGTGCGCTGTAGAGATACCTTCTGTACTCCTTTGTGCGCTGTAGAGATACCTCGTGTACTTCTTTGTACGTTCTAGGGATATTTCCTGTACTCCTTTGTGCGCTGTAGAGATACCTTCTGTACTCCTTTGTGCGCTGAAGAGATACCTTCTGTACTCCTTTGTGCGCTGTAGAGATACCTTCTGTACTCCTTTGTGCGCTGTAGAGATACTTTCTGTACTCCTTTGTGCGCTGTAGAGATATTTCCTGTACTCCTTTTGCGCTGTAGAGATACCTTCTGTACTCCTTTGTGCGCTGTAGAGATACCTTCTGTACTCCTTTGTGCGCTGTAGAGATACCTTCTGTACTCCTTTGTGCGCTGTAGAGATACCTTCTGTACTGCTTTGTACGCTGTAGAGATACCTTCTGTACTCCTTTGTACGCTGTAGAGATACCTCGTGTACTCCTTTGTACGTTCTAGAGATATTTCCTGTACTCCTTTGTGCGCTGTAGAAATATCTTCTGTACTCCTTTGTGCGCTGTAGAGATACCTTCTGTACTCCTTTGTGCGCTGTAGAGATACCTTCTGTACTCCTTTGTGCGCTGTAGAGATACCTCCTGTACTCCTTTGTGCGCTGTAGAGATACCTCGTGTACTCCTTTGTACGTTCTAGAGATATTTCCTGTACTCCTTTGTGCGCTGTAGAGATACCTTCTGTACTCCTTTGTGCGCTGTAGAGATACCTCGTGTACTCCTTTGTACGTTCTAGAGATATTTCCTGTACTCCTTTGTGCGCTGTAGAGATACCTTCTGTACTCCTTTGTGCGCTGTAGAGATACCTTCTGTACTCCTCTATGCGCTGTAGAGATACCTCGTGTACTCCTTTGTACGTTCTAGAGATATTTCCTGTACTCCTTTGTGCGCTGTAGAGATACCTTCTGTACTCCCTTGTGCGCTGTAGAGATACCTTCTGTACTCCTTTGTGCGCTGTAGAGATACCTTCTGTACTCCTTTGTGCGCTGTAGAGATACCTTCTGTACTCCTTTGTGCGCTGTAGAGATACCTTCTGTACTCCTTTGTACGCTGTAGAGATACCTCGTGTACTCCTTTGTACGTTCTAGAGATATTTCCTGTACTCCTTTGTGCGCTGTAGAGATACTTTCTGTACTCCTTTGTGCGCAGTAGAGATACCTTCTGTACTCCTTTGTGCGCTGTAGAGATACCTTCTGTACTCCTTTGTGCGCTGTAGAGATACCTTCTGTACTCCTTTGTGCGCTGTAGAGATACCTTCTGTACTTCTTTGTGCGCTGTAGAGATACCTTCTGTACTCCTTTGTGCGCTGTAGAGATACCTTCTGTACTCCTTTGTGCGCTGTAGAGATACCTTCTGTACTCCTTTGTGCGCTGTAGAGATACCTTCTGTACTCCTTTGTGCGCTGTAGAGATACCTTCTGTACTCCTTTGTACGCTGTAGAGATACCTCGTGTACTCCTTTGTACGTTCTAGAGATATTTCCTGTACTCCTTTGTACGTTCTAGAGATATTTCCTGTACTCCTTTGTGCGCTGTAGAGATACCTTCTGTACTCCTTTGTGCGCTGTAGATATACCTTCTGTACTCCTTTGTGCGCTGTAGAGATAACTTCTGTACTCCTTTGTGCGCTGTAGAGATACCTTCTGTACTCTTTTGTGCGCTGTAGAGATACCTTCTGTACTCCTTTGTGCGCTGTAGAGATACCTTCTGTACTCCTTTGTACGCTGTAGAGATACCTCGTGTACTCCTTTGTACGTTCTAGAGATATTTCCTGTACTCCTTTGTGCGCTCTAGAGATACCTTCTGTACTCCTTTGTGCGCTGTAGAGATACCTTCTGTACTCCTTTGTGCGCTGTAGAGATACCTTCTGTACTCATTTGTGCGCTGTAGAGATACCTTCTGTACTCCTTTGTACGCTGTAGAGATACCTCGTGTACTCCTTTGTACGTTCTAGAGATATTTCCTGTACTCTTTTGTGCGCTGTAGAGATACCTTCTGTACTCCTATGTGCGCTGTAGAGATACCTTCTGTACTCCTTTGTGCGCTGTAGAGATACGTTCTGTACTCCTTTGTGCGCTGTAGAGATACCTTCTGTACTCCTCTGTGCGCTGTAGAGATACCTTCTGTACTCCTTTGTGCGCTGTAGAGATACCTTCTGTACTCCTTTGTGCGCTGTAGAGATACCTTCTGTACTCCTTTGTGCGCTGTTGAGATACCTTCTGTACTCCTTTGTGCGCTGTAGAGATACCTTCTGTACTCCTTTGTGCGCTGTAGAGATACCTCGTGTACTCCTTTGTACGTTCTAGA
This sequence comes from Morinoia aosen, assembly GCA_030386875.1. Lineage (NCBI taxonomy): Eukaryota > Metazoa > Arthropoda > Malacostraca > Amphipoda > Talitridae > Morinoia > Morinoia aosen. The sequence goes on along the minus strand of JASJYW010000027.1, from coordinate 22,132,833 downwards.
GATATTTCCTGTACTCCTTTGTGTGCTGTAGAGATACCTTCTGTAGTCCTTTGTGCGCTGTAGAGATACCTTCTGTACTCCTTTGTGCGCTGTAGAGATACCTGGTGTACTCCTTCGTACGTTCTAGAGATATTTCCTGTACTCCTTTGTGCGCTGTAGAGATACTTTCTGTACTCCTTTGTGCGCAGTAGAGATACCTTCTGTACTCCTTTGTGCGCTGTAGAGATACCTTCTGTACTCCTTTGTGCGCTGTAGAGATACCTTCTGTACTCCTTTGTGCGCTGTAGAGATACCTTCTGTACTCCTTTGTGCGCTGTAGAGATACCTTCTGTACTCCTTTGTGCGCTGTAGAGATACCTTCTGTACTCCTTTGTGCGCTGTAGAGATACCTTCTGTACTCCTTTGTGCGCTGTAGAGATACCTTCTGTACTCCTTTGTGCGCTGTAGAGATACCTTCTGTACTCCTTTGTACGCTGTAGAGATACCTCGTGTACTCCTTTGTACGTTCTAGAGATATTTCCTGTACTCCTTTGTACGTTCTAGAGATATTTCCTGTACTCCTTTGTGCGCTGTAGAGATACCTTCTGTACTCCTTTGTGCGCTGTAGATATACCTTCTGTACTCCTTTGTGCGCTGTAGAGATAACTTCTGTACTCCTTTGTGCGCTGTAGAGATACCTTCTGTACTCCTTTGTGCGCTGTAGAGATACCTTCTGTACTCCTTTGTGCGCTGTAGAGATACCTTCTGTACTCCTTTGTGCGCTGTAGAGATACCTTCTGTACTCCATTTTACGCTGTAGAGATACCTTTTGTACTCCTTTGTACGCTGTAGAGATACCTCGTGTACTCCTTTGTACGTTCTGGAGATATTTCCTGTACTCCTTTGTGCGCTGTAGAGATACCTTCTGTACTCTTTTGTGCGCTGTAGAGATACCTTCTGTACTCCTTTGTGCGCTGTAGAGATACCTTCTGTACTCCTTTGTACGCTGTAGAGATACCTCGTGTACTCCTTTGTACGTTCTAGAGATATTTCCTGTACTCCTTTGTGCGCTCTAGAGATACCTTCTGTACTCCTTTGTGCGCTGTAGAGATACCTTCTGTACTCCTTTGTGCGCTGTAGAGATACCTTCTGTACTCATTTGTGCGCTGTAGAGATACCTTCTGTACTCCTTTGTACGCTGTAGAGATACCTCGTGTACTCCTTTGTACGTTCTAGAGATATTTCCTGTACTCTTTTGTGCGCTGTAGAGATACCTTCTGTACTCCTATGTGCGCTGTAGAGATACCTTCTGTACTCCTTTGTGCGCTGTAGAGATACGTTCTGTACTCCTTTGTGCGCTGTAGAGATACCTTCTGTACTCCTCTGTGCGCTGTAGAGATACCTTCTGTACTCCTTTGTGCGCTGTAGAGATACCTTCTGTACTCCTTTGTGCGCTGTAGAGATACCTTCTGTACTCCTTTGTGCGCTGTAGAGATACCTTCTGTACTCCTTTGTGCGCTATAGAGATACCTTCTGTACTCCTTTGTGCGCTTTAGAGATACCTCGTGTACTCCTTTGTACGTTCTAGAGATATTTCCTGTACTCCTTTGTGTGCTGTAGAGATACCTTCTGTACTCCTTTGTGCGCTGTAGAGATACCTTCTGTACTCCTTTGTGCGCTGTAGAGATACCTCGTGTACTCCTTTGTACGTTCTAGAGATATTTCCTGTACTCCTTTGTGCGCTGTAGAGATACCTTCTGTACTCCTTTGTGCGCTGAAGAGATACCTTCTGTACTCCTTTGTGCGCTGTAGAGATACCTTCTGTACTCCTTTGTACGCTGTAGAGATACCTCGTGTACTCCTTTGTACGTTCTAGAGATATTTCCTGTACTCCTTTGTGCGATGTAGAGATACCTTCTTTACTCCTTTGTGCGCTGTAGAGATACTTTCTGTACTCCTTTGTGCGCTGTAGAGATACCTTCTGAACTCCTTTGTGCGCTGTAGAGATACCTTCTGTACTCCTTTGTACGCTGTAGAGATACCTTCTGTACTCCTTTGTACGCTGTAGAGATACCTCGTGTACTCCTTTGTACGTTCTAGAGATATTTCCTGTACTCCTTTGTGCGCTGTAGAGATACCTTCTGTACTCCTTTGTGCGCAGTAGAGATACCTTCTTTACTCCTTTGTGCGCTGTAGAGATACCTCGTGTACTCCTTTGTACGCTGTAGAGATACCTTCTGTACTCCTTTGTGCGCTGTAGAGATACCTTCTGTACTCCTTTGTGCGCAGTAGAGATACCTTCTGTACTCCTTTGTGCGCTGTAGAGATACCTTCTGTACTCCTTTGTACGCTGTAGAGATACATCGTGTACTCCTTTGTACGTTCTAGAGATATTTCCTGTACTCCTTTGTGCGCTGTAGAGATACCTTCTGTACTCCTTTGTGCGCTGTAGAGATACCTTCTGTACTCCTTTGTGCGCTCTAGAGATACCTTCTGTACTCCTTTGTGCGCTGTAGAGATACCTTCTGTACTCCTTTTTGCGCTGTAGAGATACCTCGTGTACTCCTTTCTACGCTGTAGAGATACCTTCTGTACTCCTTTGTGCGCTGTAGAGATACCTTCTGTACTCCTTTGTGCGCTGTAGAGATACCTTCTGTACTCCTTTGTGCGCTGTAGAGATACCTCGTGTACTCTTTTGTACGTTCTAGAGATATTTCCTGTACTCCTTTGTGCGCTGTAGAGATACCTTCTGTAATCCTTTGTGCGCAGTAGAGATACCTTCTTTACTCCTTTGTGCGCTGTAGAGATACCTCGTGTACTCCTTTGTACGCTGTAGAGATACCTTCTGTACTCCTTTGTGCGTTGTAGAGATACCTTCTGTACTCCTTTGTGCGCAGTAGAGATACCTTCTGTACTCCTTTGTGCGCTGTAGAGATACCTTCTGTACTCCTTTGTATGCTGTAGAGATACCTCGTGTACTCCTTTGTACGTTCTAGAGATATTTCCTGTACTCCTTTGTGTGCTGTAGAGATACCTTCTGTACTCCTTTGTGCGCTGTAGAGATACCTTCTGTACTCCTTTGTGCGCTGTAGAGATACCTTCTGTACTTCTTTGTGCGCTGAAGAGATACCTTCTGTACTCCTTTGTACGCTGTAGAGATACCTCGTGTACTCCTTTGTACGTTCTAGAGATATTTCCTGTACTCCTTTGTGCGCTGTAGAGATACCTTCTGTACTCCTTTGTGCGCTGTAGAGATACCTTCTGTACTCCTTTGTGCGCTGTAGAGATACCTTCTGTACTCCTCTGTGCGCTGTAGAGATACCTTCTGTACTCCTTTGTACGCTGTAGAGATACCTTCTGTACTCCTTTGTGCGCTGTAGAGATACCTTCTGTACTCCTTTGTACGCTGTAGAGATACCTCGTGTACTCCTTTGTACGTTCTAGAGATATTTCCTGTACTCCTTTGTGCGCTGTAGAGATACCTTCTGTACTCCTTTGTGCGCTGTAGAGATACCTTCTGTACTCCTTTGTGCGCTGTAGAGATACCTTCTGTACTCCTTTGTGCGCTGTAGAGATACCTTCTGTACTCCTTTATGCGCTGTAGAGATACCTTCTGTACTCCTTTGTGCGCTGTAGAGATACCTCGTGTACTCCTTTGTACGTTCTAGAGATATTTCCTGTACTCCTTTGTGCGCTGTAGAGATACCTTCTGTACTCCTTTGTGCGCTGGAGAGATACTTGCTGTACTCCTTTGTGCGCTGTAGAGATACCTCGTGTACTCCTTTGTACGTTCTAGAGATATTTTCTGTACTCCTTTGTGCGCTGTAGAGATACCTTCTGTACTCCTTTGTGCGCTGTAGAGACACCTTCTGTACTCCTTTGTGCACTGTAGAGATACCTTCTGTACTCCTTTGTGCGCTGTAGAGATACCTTCTGTACTCCGTTGTGCGCTGTAGAGATACCTTCTGTACTTCTTTGTACGCTGTAGAGATACCTCGTGTACTCCTTTGTACGTTCTAGAGATATTTCCTGTACTCCTTTGTGCGCTGTAGAGATACCTTCTGTACTCCTTTGTGCGCTGTAGAGATACCTTCTGTACTCCTTTGTGCGCTGTAGAGATACCTTCTGTACTCCTTTGTGCGCTGTAGAGATAATCTCTTTACTCCTTTGTGCGCTGTAGAGATACCTTCTGTACTCCTTTGTGCGCTGTAGAGATACCTTCTGTACTCCTTTGTGCGCTGTAGAGATACCTTCTGTACTCCTTTGTGCGCTGTAGAGATACCTTCTGTACTCCTTTGTGCGCTGTAGAGATACCTTCTGTACTCCTTTGTGCGCTGTAGAGATACCTTCTGTACTCCTTTGTACGCTGTAGAGATACCTCGTGTACTCCTTTGTACGTTCTAGAGATATTTCCTGTACTCCTTTGTACGTTCTAGAGATATTTCCTGTACTCCTTTGTGCGCTGTAGAGACACCTTCTGTACTCCTTTGTGCGCTGTAGAGATACCTTCTGTACTTCTTTGTGCGCTGTATAGATACCTTCTGTACTCCTTTGTGCGCTGTAGAGATACCTTCTGTACTCCTTTGTGCGCTGTAGAGATACCTTCTGTACTCCTTTGTGCGCTGTAGAGATACCTTCTGTACTCCTTTGTGCGCTGTTGAGATACCTTCTGTACTCCTTTGTACGCTGTAGAGATACCTTCTGTACTCCTTTGTACGCTGTAGAGATACCTCGTGTACTCCTTTGTACGTTCTAGAGATATTTCCTGTACTCCTTTGTGCGCTGTAGAGATACCTTCTGTACTCCTTTGTGCGCTGTAGAGATACCTTCTGTACTCCTTTGTGCGCTGTAGAGATACCTTCTGTACTCCTTTGTACGCTGTAGAGATACCTCGTGTACTCCTTTGTACGTTCTAGAGATATTTCCTGTACTCCTTTGTGCGCTGTAGAGATACCTTCTGTACTCCTTTGTGCGCTGTAGAGATACCTTCTGTACTCCTTTGTGCGCTGTAGAGATACCTTCTGTACTCCTTTGTGCGCTGTAGAGATAACTTCTGTACTCCTTTGTGCGCTGTAGAGATACCTTCTGTACTCCTTTGTGCGCTGTAGAGATACCATTTTGTACTCCTTTGTGCGCTGTAGAGATACCTTCTGTACTCCTTTATGCGCTGTTGAGATACCTTCTGTACTCCTTTTTACGCTGTAGAGATACCTCTTGTACTCCTTTGTACGCTGTAGAGATACCTCGTGTACTCCTTTGTACGTTCTAGAGATATTTCCTGTACTCCTTTGTGCGCTGTAGAGATACCTTCTGTACTCCTATGTGCGCTGTAGAGATACCTTCTGTACTCCTTTGTGCGCTGTAGAGATACCTTCTGTACTCCTTTGTACGCTGTAGAGATACCTCGTGTACTCCTTTGACGTTCTAGAGATATTTCCTGTACTCCTTTGTGCGCTGTAGAGATACCTTCTGTACTCCTTTGTGCGCTGTAGAGATACCTTCTGTACTCCTTTGTGCGCTGTAGAGATACCTTCTGTACTCCTTTGTGCGCTGTAGAGATACCTTCTGTACTCCTTTGTACGCTGTAGAGATACCTCGTGTACTCCTTTGTACGTCCTAGAGATATTTCCTGTACTCTTTTGTGCGCTGTAGAGATACCTTCTGTACTCCTATGTGCGCTGTAGAGATACCTTCTGTACTCCTTTGTGCGCTGTAGAGATACGTTCTGTACTCCTTTGTGCGCTGTAGAGATACCTTCTGTACTCCTCTGTGCGCTGTAGAGATACCTTCTGTACTCCTTTGTGCGCTGTAGAGATACCTTCTGTACTCCTTTGTGCGCTGTAGAGATACCTTCTGTACTCCTTTGTGCGCTGTAGAGATACCTTCTGTACTCCTTTGCGCGCTGTAGAGATACCTTCTGTACTCCTTTGTGCGCTGTAGAGATACCTCGTGTACTCCTTTGTACGTTCTAGAGATATTTCCTGTACTCCTTTGTGTGCTGTAGAGATACCTTCTGTACTCCTTTGTGCGCTGTAGAGATACCTTCTGTACTCCTTTGTGCGCTGTAGAGATACCTCGTGTACTCCTTTGTACGTTCTAGGGATATTTCCTGTACTCCTTTGTGCCCTGTAGAGATACCTTCTGTACTCCTTTGTGCGCTGAAGAGATACCTTCTGTACTCCTTTATGCGCTGTAGAGATACCTTCTGTACTCCTTTGTGCGCTGTAGAGATACCTTCTGTACTCCTTTGTGCGCTGTAGAGATATTTCCTGTACTCCTTTTGCGCTGTAGAGATACCTTCTGTACTCCTTTGTGCGCTGTAGAGATACCTTCTGTACTCCTTTGTGCGCTGTAGAGATACCTTCTGTACTTCTTTGTGCGCTGTAGAGATACCTTCTGTACTCCTTTGTACGCTGTAGAGATACCTTCTGTACTCCTTTGTACGCTGTAGAGATACCTCGTGTACTCCTTTGTACGTTCTAGAGATATTTCCTGTACTCCTTTGTGCGCTGTAGAGATATCTTCTGTACTCCTTTGTGCGCTGTAGAGATACCTTCTGTACTCCTTTGTGCGCTGTAGAGATACCTTCTGTACTCCTTTGTGCGCTGTAGAGATACCTTCTGTACTCCTTTGTGCGCTGTAGAGATACCTCGTGTACTCCTTTGTACGTTCTAGAGATATTTCCTGTACTCCTTTGTGCGCTGTAGAGATACCTTCTGTACTCCTTTGTGCGCTGTAGAGATACCTCGTGTACTCCTTTGTACGTTCTAGAGATATTTCCTGTACTCCTTTGTGCGCTGTAGAGATACCTTCTGTACTCCTTTGTGCGCTGTAGAGATACCTTCTGTACTCCTCTATGCGCTGTAGAGATACCTCGTGTACTCCTTTGTACGTTCTAGAGATATTTCCTGTACTCCTTTGTGCGCTGTAGAGATACCTTCTGTACTCCCTTGTGCGCTGTAGAGATACCTTCTGTACTCCTTTGTGCGCTGTAGAGATACCTTCTGTACTCCTTTGTGCGCTGTAGAGATACCTTCTGTACTCCTTTGTGCGCTGTAGAGATACCTTCTGTACTCCTTTGTACGCTGTAGAGATACCTCGTGTACTCCTTTGTACGTTCTAGAGATATTTCCTGTACTCCTTTGTGCGCTGTAGAGATACTTTTTGTACTCCTTTGTGCGCAGTAGAGATACCTTCTGTACTCCTTTGTGCGCTGTAGAGATACCTTCTGTACTCCTTTGTGCGCTGTTGAGATACCTTCTGTACTCCTTTGTGCGCTGTAGAGATACCTTCTGTACTCCTTTGTGCGCTGTAGAGATACCTTCTGTACTCCTTTGTGCGCTGTAGAGATACCTTCTGTACTCCTTTGTGCGCTGTAGAGATACCTTCTGTACTCCTTTGTGCGCTGTAGAGATACCTTCTGTACTCCTTTGTGCGCTGTAGAGATACCTTCTGTACTCCTTTGTACGCTGTAGAGATACCTCGTGTACTCCTTTGTACGTTCTAGAGATATTTCCTGTACTCCTTTGTACGTTCTAGAGATATTTCCTGTACTCCTTTGTGCGCTGTAGAGATACCTTCTGTACTCCTTTGTGCGCTGTAGATATACCTTCTGTACTCCTTTGTGCGCTGTAGAGATAACTTCTGTACTCCTTTGTGCGCTGTAGAGATACCTTCTGTACTCCTTTGTGCGCTGTAGAGATACCTTCTGTACTCCTTTGTGCGCTGTAGAGATACCTTCTGTACTCCTTTGTGCGCTGTAGAGATACCTTCTTTACTCCTTTGTACGCTGTAGAGATACCTCGTGTACTCCTTTGTACGTTCTAGAGATATTTCCTGTACTCCTTTGTGCGCTGTAGAGATACCTTCTGTACTCCTTTGTGCGCTGTAGAGATACCTTCTGTACTCCTTTGTGCGCTGTAGAGATACCTTCCGTACTCCTTTGTGCGCTGTAGAGATACCTTCTGTACTCCTTTGTACGCTGTAGAGATACCTCGTGTACTCCTTTGTACGTTCTAGAGATATTTCCTGTACTCCTTTGTGCGCTGTAGAGATACCTTCTGTACTCCTTTGTGCGCTGTAGAGATACCTTCTGTACTCCTTTGTGCGCTGTAAAGATACCTTCTGTACTCCTTTGTGCGCTGTAGAGATACCTTCTGTACTCCTTTGTGCTCTGTAGAGATACCTTCTGTACTCCTTTGTGCGCTGTAGAGTTACCTTCTGTACTCCTTTGTACGCTGTAGAAATACCTCGTGTACTCCTTTGTACGTTCTAGAGATATTTCCTGTACTCCTTTGTGCGCTGTAGAGATACCTTCTGTACTCCATTGTGCGCTGTGAAGATACCTTCTGTACTCCTTTGTGCGCTGTAGAGATACCTTCTGTACTCCTTTGTGCGCTGTAGAGATACCTTCTGTACTCCTTTGTGCGCTGTAGAGATACCTCGTGTACTCCTTTGTACGCTGTAGAGATACCTTCTGTACTCCTTTGTGCGCTGTAGAGATACCTTCTGTACTCCTTTGTGCGCTGTAGAGATACCTTCTGTACTCCTTTGTGCGCTGTAGAGATACCTCGTGTACTCCTTTGTACGTTCTAGAGATATTTCCTGTACTCCTTTGTGCGCTGTAGAGATACCTTCTGTACTCCTTTGTGCGCAGTAGAGATACCTTCTTTACTCCTTTGTGCGCTGTAGAGATACCTCGTGTACTCCTTTGTACGCTGTAGAGATACCTTCTGTACTCCTTTGTGCGCTGTAGAGATACCTTCTGTACTCCTTTGTGCGCAGTAGAGATACCTTCTGTACTCCTTTGTGCGCTGTAGAGATACCTTCTGTACTCCTTTGTACGCTGTAGAGATACATCGTGTACTCCTTTGTACGTTCTAGAGATATTTCCTGTACTCCTTTGTGCGCTGTAGAGATACCTTCTGTACTCCTTTGTGCGCTGTAGAGATACCTTCTGTACTCCTTTGTGCGCTCTAGAGATACCTTCTGTACTCCTTTGTGCGCTGTAGAGATACCTTCTGTACTCCTTTGTGCGCTGTAGAGATACCTCGTGTACTCCTTTGTACGCTGTAGAGATACCTTCTGTACTCCTTTGTGCGCTGTAGAGATACCTTCTGTACTCCTTTGTGCGCTGTAGAGATACCTTCTGTACTCCTTTGTGCGCTGTAGAGATACCTCGTGTACTCTTTTGTACGTTCTAGAGATATTTCCTGTACTCCTTTGTGCGCTGTAGAGATACCTTCTGTAATCCTTTGTGCGCAGTAGAGATACCTTCTTTACTCCTTTGTGCGCTGTAGAGATACCTCGTGTACTCCTTTGTACGCTGTAGAGATACCTTCTGTACTCCTTTGTGCGTTGTAGAGATACCTTCTGTACTCCTTTGTGCGCAGTAGAGATACCTTCTGTACTCCTTTGTGCGCTGTAGAGATACCTTCTGTACTCCTTTGTATGCTGTAGAGATACCTCGTGTACTCCTTTGTACGTTCTAGAGATATTTCCTGTACTCCTTTGTGTGCTGTAGAGATACCTTCTGTACTCCTTTGTGCGCTGTAGAGATACCTTCTGTACTCCTTTGTGCGCTGTAGAGATACCTTCTGTACTTCTTTGTGCGCTGAAGAGATACCTTCTGTACTCCTTTGTACGCTGTAGAGATACCTCGTGTACTCCTTTGTACGTTCTAGAGATATTTCCTGTACTCCTTTGTGCGCTGTAGAGATACCTTCTGTACTCCTTTGTGCGCTGTAGAGATACCTTCTGTACTCCTCTGTGCGCTGTAGAGATACCTTCTGTACTCCTTTGTACGCTGTAGAGATACCTTCTGTACTCCTTTGTGCGCTGTAGAGATACCTTCTGTACTCCTTTGTACGCTGTAGAGATACCTCGTGTACTCCTTTGTACGTTCTAGAGATATTTACTGTACTCCTTTGTGCGCTGTAGAGATACCTTCTGTACTCCTTTGTGCGCTGTAGAGATACCTTCTGTACTCCTTTGTGCGCTGTAGAGATACCTTCTGTACTCCTTTGTGCGCTGTAGAGATACCTTCTGTACTCCTTTGTGCGCTGTAGAGATACCTTCTGTACTCCTTTGTGCGCTGTAGAGATACCTTCTGTACTCCTTTGTGCGCTGTAGAGATACCTTCTGTACTCCTTTGTGCGCTGTAGAGATACCTCGTGTACTCCTTTGTACGTTCTAGAGATATTTCCTGTACTCCTTTGTGCGCTGTAGAGATCCCTTCTGTACTCCTTTGTGCGCTGGAGAGATACTTGCTGTACTCCTTTGTGCGCTGTAGAGATACCTCGTGTACTCCTTTGTACGTTCTAGAGATATTTTCTGTACTCCTTTGTGCGCTGTAGAGATACCTTCTGTACTCCTTTGTGCGCTGTAGAGACACCTTCTGTACTCCTTTGTGCACTGTAGAGATACCTTCTGTACTCCTTTGTGCGCTGTAGAGATACCTTCTGTACTCCGTTGTGCGCTGTAGAGATACCTTCTGTACTTCTTTGTACGCTGTAGAGATACCTCGTGTACTCCTTTGTACGTTCTAGAGATATTTCCTGTACTCCTTTGTGCGCTGTAGAGATACCTTCTGTACTCCTTTGTGCGCTGTAGAGATACCTTCTGTACTCCTTTGTGCGCTGTAGAGATACCTTCTGTACTCCTTTGTGCGCTGTAGAGATAATCTCTTTACTCCTTTGTGCGCTGTAGAGATACCTTCTGTACTCCTTTGTGCGCTGTAGAGATACCTTCTGTACTCCTTTGTGCGCTGTAGAGATACCTTCTGTACTCCTTTGTGCGCTGTAGAGATACCTTCTGTACTCCTTTGTGCGCTGTAGAGATACCTTCTGTACTCCTTTGTGCGCTGTAGAGATACCTTCTGTACTCCTTTGTACGCTGTAGAGATACCTCGTGTACTCCTTTGTACGTTCTAGAGATATTTCCTGTACTCCTTTGTACGTTCTAGAGATATTTCCTGTACTCCTTTGTGCGCTGTAGAGACACCTTCTGTACTCCTTTGTGCGCTGTAGAGATACCTTCTGTACTTCTTTGTGCGCTGTATAGATACCATCTGTACTCCTTTGTGCGCTGTAGAGATACCTTCTGTACTCCTTTGTGCGCTGTAGAGATACCTTCTGTACTCCTTTGTGCGCTGTAGAGATACCTTCTGTACTCCTTTGTGCGCTGTAGAGATACCTTCTGTACTCCTTTGTGCGCTGTAGAGATACCTTCTGTACTCCTTTGTACGCTGTAGAGATACCTCGTGTACTCCTTTGTACGTTCTAGAGATATTTCCTGTACTCCTTTGTACGTTCTAGAGATATTTCCTGTACTCCTTTGTGCGCTGTAGAGATACCTTCTGTACTCCTTTGTGCGCTGTAGATATACCTTCTGTACTCCTTTGTGCGCTGTAGAGATAACTTCTGTACTCCTTTGTGCGCTGTAGAGATACCTTCTGTACTCCTTTGTGCGCTGAAGAGATACCTTCTGTACTCCTTTGTGCGCTGTAGAGATACCTTCTGTACTCCTTTGTGCGCTGTAGAGATACCTTCTTTACTCCTTTGTACGCTGTAGAGATACCTCGTGTACTCCTTTGTACGTTCTAGAGATATTTCCTGTACTCCTTTGTGCGCTGTAGAGATACCTTCTGTACTCCTTTGTGCGCTGTAGAGATACCTTCTGTACTCCTTTGTGCGCTGTAGAGATACCTTCCGTACTCCTTTGTGCGCTGTAGAGATACCTTCTGTACTCCTTTGTACGCTGTAGAGATACCTCGTGTACTCCTTTGTACGTTCTAGAGATATTTCCTGTACTCCTTTGTGCGCTGTAGAGATACCTTCTGTACTCCTTTGTGCGCTGTAGAGATACCTTCTGTACTCCTTTGTGCGCTGTAAAGATACCTTCTGTACTCCTTTGTGCGCTGTAGAGATACCTTCTGTACTCCTTTGTGCTCTGTAGAGATACCTTCTGTACTCCTTTGTGCGCTGTAGAGTTACCTTCTGTACTCCTTTGTACGCTGTAGAAATACCTCGTGTACTCCTTTGTACGTTCTAGAGATATTTCCTGTACTCCTTTGTGCGCTGTAGAGATACCTTCTGTACTCCATTGTGCGCTGTGAAGATACCTTCTGTACTCCTTTGTGCGCTGTAGAGATACCTTCTGTACTCCTTTGTGCGCTGTAGAGATACCTTCTGTACTCCTTTGTGCGCTGTAGAGATACCTCGTGTACTCCTTTGTACGCTGTAGAGATACCTTCTGTACTCCTTTGTGCGCTGTAGAGATACCTTCTGTACTCCTTTGTGCGCTGTAGAGATACCTTCTGTACTCCTTTGTGCGCTGTAGAGATACCTCGTGTACTCCTTTGTACGTTCTAGAGATATTTCCTGTACTCCTTTGTGCGCTGTAGAGATACCTTCTGTACTCCTTTGTGCGCAGTAGAGATACCTTCTTTACTCCTTTGTGCGCTGTAGAGATACCTCGTGTACTCCTTTGTACGCTGTAGAGATACCTTCTGTACTCCTTTGTGCGCTGTAGAGATACCTTCTGTACTCCTTTGTGCGCAGTAGAGATACCTTCTGTACTCCTTTGTGCGCTGTAGAGATACCTTCTGTACTCCTTTGTACGCTGTAGAGATACATCGTGTACTCCTTTGTACGTTCTAGAGATATTTCCTGTACTCCTTTGTGCGCTGTAGAGATACCTTCTGTACTCCTTTGTGCGCTGTAGAGATACCTTCTGTACTCCTTTGTGCGCTCTAGAGATACCTTCTGTACTCCTTTGTGCGCTGTAGAGATACCTTCTGTACTCCTTTGTGCGCTGTAGAGATACCTCGTGTACTCCTTTGTACGCTGTAGAGATACCTTCTGTACTCCTTTGTGCGCTGTAGAGATACCTTCTGTACTCCTTTGTGCGCTGTAGAGATACCTTCTGTACTCCTTTGTGCGCTGTAGAGATACCTCGTGTACTCTTTTGTACGTTCTAGAGATATTTCCTGTACTCCTTTGTGCGCTGTAGAGATACCTTCTGTAATCCTTTGTGCGCAGTAGAGATACCTTCTTTACTCCTTTGTGCGCTGTAGAGATACCTCGTGTACTCCTTTGTACGCTGTAGAGATACCTTCTGTACTCCTTTGTGCGTTGTAGAGATACCTTCTGTACTCCTTTGTGCGCAGTAGAGATACCTTCTGTACTCCTTTGTGCGCTGTAGAGATACCTTCTGTACTCCTTTGTATGCTGTAGAGATACCTCGTGTACTCCTTTGTACGTTCTAGAGATATTTCCTGTACTCCTTTGTGTGCTGTAGAGATACCTTCTGTACTCCTTTGTGCGCTGTAGAGATACCTTCTGTACTCCTTTGTGCGCTGTAGAGATACCTTCTGTACTTCTTTGTGCGCTGAAGAGATACCTTCTGTACTCCTTTGTACGCTGTAGAGATACCTCGTGTACTCCTTTGTACGTTCTAGAGATATTTCCTGTACTCCTTTGTGCGCTGTAGAGATACCTTCTGTACTCCTTTGTGCGCTGTAGAGATACCTTCTGTACTCCTCTGTGCGCTGTAGAGATACCTTCTGTACTCCTTTGTACGCTGTAGAGATACCTTCTGTACTCCTTTGTGCGCTGTAGAGATACCTTCTGTACTCCTTTGTACGCTGTAGAGATACCTCGTGTACTCCTTTGTACGTTCTAGAGATATTTACTGTACTCCTTTGTGCGCTGTAGAGATACCTTCTGTACTCCTTTGTGCGCTGTAGAGATACCTTCTGTACTCCTTTGTGCGCTGTAGAGATACCTTCTGTACTCCTTTGTGCGCTGTAGAGATACCTTCTGTACTCCTTTGTGCGCTGTAGAGATACCTTCTGTACTCCTTTGTGCGCTGTAGAGATACCTTCTGTACTCCTTTGTGCGCTGTAGAGATACCTTCTGTACTCCTTTGTGCGCTGTAGAGATACCTCGTGTACTCCTTTGAACGTTCTAGAGATATTTCCTGTACTCCTTTGTGCGCTGTAGAGATCCCTTCTGTACTCCTTTGTGCGCTGGAGAGATACTTGCTGTACTCCTTTGTGCGCTGTAGAGATACCTCGTGTACTCCTTTGTACGTTCTAGAGATATTTTCTGTACTCCTTTGTGCGCTGTAGAGATACCTTCTGTACTCCTTTGTGCGCTGTAGAGACACCTTCTGTACTCCTTTGTGCACTGTAGAGATACCTTCTGTACTCCTTTGTGCGCTGTAGAGATACCTTCTGTACTCCGTTGTGCGCTGTAGAGATACCTTCTGTACTTCTTTGTACGCTGTAGAGATACCTCGTGTACTCCTTTGTACGTTCTAGAGATATTTCCTGTACTCCTTTGTGCGCTGTAGAGATACCTTCTGTACTCCTTTGTGCGCTGTAGAGATACCTTCTGTACTCCTTTGTGCGCTGTAGAGATACCTTCTGTACTCCTTTGTGCGCTGTAGAGATAATCTCTTTACTCCTTTGTGCGCTGTAGAGATACCTTCTGTACTCCTTTGTGCGCTGTAGAGATACCTTCTGTACTCCTTTGTGCGCTGTAGAGATACCTTCTGTACTCCTTTGTGCGCTGTAGAGATACCTTCTGTACTCCTTTGTGCGCTGTAGAGATACCTTCTGTACTCCTTTGTGCGCTGTAGAGATACCTTCTGTACTCCTTTGTACGCTGTAGAGATACCTCGTGTACTCCTTTGTACGTTCTAGAGATATTTCCTGTACTCCTTTGTACGTTCTAGAGATATTTCCTGTACTCCTTTGTGCGCTGTAGAGACACCTTCTGTACTCCTTTGTGCGCTGTAGAGATACCTTCTGTACTTCTTTGTGCGCTGTATAGATACCTTCTGTACTCCTTTGTGCGCTGTAGAGATACCTTCTGTACTCCTTTGTGCGCTGTAGAGATACCTTCTGTACTCCTTTGTGCGCTGTAGAGATACCTTCTGTACTCCTTTGTGCGCTGTTGAGATACCTTCTGTACTCCTTTGTACGCTGTAGAGATACCTTCTGTACTCCTTTGTACGCTGTAGAGATACCTCGTGTACTCCTTTGTACGTTCTAGAGATATTTCCTGTACTCCTTTGTGCGCTGTAAAGATACCTTCTGTACTCCTTTGTGCGCTGTAGAGATACCTTCTGTACTCCTTTGTGCGCTGTAGAGATACCTTCTGTACTCCTTTGTACGCTGTAGAGATACCTCGTGTACTCCTTTGTACGTTCTAGAGATATTTCCTGTACTCCTTTGTGCGCTGTAGAGATACCTTCTGTACTCCTTTGTGCGCTGAAGAGATACCTTCTGTACTCCTTTGTGCGCTGTAGAGATACCTTCTGTACTCCTTTGTGCGCTGTAGAGATACCTTCTGTACTCCTTTATACGCTGTAGAGATACCTTGTGTACTCCTTTGTTCGTTCTAGAGATATTTCCTGTACTCCTTTGTGCGCTGTAGAGATACCTTCTGTACTCCTTTGTGCGCTGTAGAGATACCTTCTGTACTCCTTTGTGCGCTGTAGAGATACCTTCTGTTCTCCTTTGTGCGCTGTAGAGATACCTTCTGTACTCCTTTGTGCGCTGTAGAGATACCTTCTGTACTCCTTTGTGCGCTGTAGAGATACCTTCTGTACTCCTTTGTGCGCTGTAGAGATACCTTCTGTACTCCTTTGTGCGCTGTAGAGATACCTTCTGTACTCCTTTGTGCGCTGTAGAGGTACCTTCTGTACTCCTTTGTGCGCTGTAGAGATACCTCGTGTACTCCTTTGTACGTTCTAGAGATATTTCCTGTACTCCTTTGTGCGCTGTAGAGATACCTTCTGTACTCTTTTGTGCGCTGTAGAGATACCTTCTGTACTCCTTTGTGCGCTGTAGAGATACCTCGTGTACTCCTTTGTACGTTTTAGAGATATTTCCTGTACTCCTTTGTGCGCTGTAGAGATACCTTCTGTACTCCTTTGTGCGCTGTAGAGATACCTTCTGTACTCCTTTGTGCGCTGTAGAGATACCTTCTGTACTCCTTTGTGCGCTGTAGAGATACCTTCTGTACTCCTTTGTACGCTGTAGAGATACCTTCTGTACTCCTTTGTACGCTGTAGAGATACCTCGTGTACTCCTTTGTACGTTCTAGAGATATTTCCTGTACTCCTTTGTGCGCTGTAGAGATACCTTCTGTACTCCTTTGTGCGCTGTAGAGATACCTTCTGTACTCCTTTGTGCGCTGTAGAGATACCTTCTGTACTCCTTTGTGCGCTGTAGAGATACCTTCTGTACTCCTTTGTACGCTGTAGAGATACCTTCTGTACTCCTTTGTGCGCTGTAGAGATACCTTCTGTACTCCTTTGTACGCTGTAGAGATACCTCGTGTACTCCTTTGTACGTTCTAGAGATATTTCCTGTACTCCTTTGTGCGCTGTAGAGATACCTTCTGTACTCCTTTGTGCGCTGTAGAGATACCTTCTGTACTCCTTTGTGCGCTGTAGAGATACCTTCTGTACTCCTTTGTGCGCTGTAAAGATACCTTCTGTACTCCTTTGTGCGCTGTAGAGATACCTTCTGTACTCCTTTGTGCGATGTAGAGATACCTTCTGTACTCCTTTTTGCGCTGTAGAGATACCTTCTGTACTCCTTTGTGCGCTGTAGAGATACCTCGTGTACTACTTTGTACGTTCTAGAGATATTTCCTGTACTCCTTTGTGCGCTGTAGAGATACCTTCTGTACTCCTTTGTGCGCTGTAGAGATACCTTCTGTACTCCTTTGTGCGCTGTAGAGATACCTCGTGTACTCCTTTGTACGTTCTAGAGATATTTCCTGTACTCCTTTGTGCGCTGTAGAAATACCTTCTGTACTCCTTTGTGCGCTGAAGAGATACCTTCTGTACTCCTTTGTGCGCTGTAGAGATACCTTCTATACTCCTTTGTGCGCTGTAGAGATACCTTCTGTACTCCTTTGTACGCTGTAGAGATACCTCTTGTACTCCTTTGTACGTTCTAGAGATATTTCCTGTACTCCTTTGTGCGCTGTAGAGATACCTTCTGTACTCCTTTGTGCGCTGTAGAGATACCTTCTGTACTCCTTTGTGCGCTGTAAAGATACCTTCTGTACTCCTTTGTGCGCTGTAGAGATACCTTCTGTACTCCTTTGTGCGCTGTAGAGATACCTTCTGTACTCCTTTGTGCGCTGTAGAGATACCTTCTGTACTCCTTTGTGCGCTGTAGAGATACCTTCTGTACTCCTTTGTGCGCTGTAGAGATACCTTCTGTACTCCTTTGTGCGCTGTAGAGATACCTTCTGTATTCCTTTGTGCGCTGTAGAGATACCTTCTGTACTCCTTTGTACGCTGTAGAGATACCTCGTGTACTCCTTTGTACGTTCTAGAGATATTTCCTGTACTCCTGTTTACGTTCTAGAGATATTTCCTGTACTCCTTTGTGCGCTGTAGAGATACCTTCTGTACTCCTTTGTGCGCTGTAGAGATTCCTTCTGTACTCCTTTGTGCGCTGTAGAGATAACTTCTGTACTCCTTTGTGCGCTGTGGAGATACCTTCTGTACTCCTTTGTGCGCTGTAGAGATACCTTCTGTACTCCTTTGTGCGCTGTAGAGATACCTTCTGTACTCCATTGTGCGCTGTAGAGATACCTTCTGTACTCCTTTTTACGCTGTAGAGATACCCTTTGTACTCCTTTGTACGCTGTAGAGATACCTCGTGTACTCCTTTGTACGTTCTAGAGATATTTCCTGTACTCCTTTGTGCGCTGTAGAGATACCTTCTGTACTCCTTTGTGCGCTGTAGAGATACCTTCTGTACTACTTTGTGCGCTGTTGAGATACCTTCTGTACTCCTTTGTACGCTGTAGAGATACCTCGTGTACTCCTTTGTACGTTCTAGAGATATTTCCTGTACTCCTTTGTGCGCTGTAGAGATACCTTCTGTACTCCTTTGTGCGCTGTAGAGATACCTTCTGTACTCCTTTGTGCGCTGTAGAGATACCTTCTGTACTCCTTTGTGCGCTGTAGAGATACCTTCTGTACTCCTTTGTGCACTGTAGAGATACCTTCTGTACTCCTTTGTGCGCTGTAGAGATACCTTCTGTACTCCTTTGTGCGCTGTAGAGATACCTTCTGTACTTCTTAGTACGCTGTAGAGATACCTCGTGTACTCCTTTGTACGTTCTAGAGATATTTCCTGTACTCCTTTGTGCGCTGTAGAGATACCTTCTGTACTCCTTTGTGCGCTGTAGAGATACCTTCTGTACTCCTTTGTGCGTTGTAGAGATACCTTCTGTACTTCTTTGTGCGCTGTAGAGATACCTTCTTTACTCCTTTGTGCGCTGTAGAGATACCTTCTGTACTCCTTTGTGCGCTGTAGAGATACCTTCTGTACTCCTTTGTGCGCTGTAGAGATACCTTCTGTACTCCTTTGTGCGCTGTAGAGATACCTTCTGTACTCCTTTGTGCGCTGTAGAGATACCTTCTGTACTCCTTTGTGCGCTGTAGAGATACCTTCTTTACTCCTTTGTGCGCTGTAGAGATACCTTCTGTACTCCTTTGTGCGCTGTAGAGATACCTTCTGTACTCCTTTGTGCGCTCTAGAGATACCTTCTGTACTCCTTTGTGCGCTGTAGAGATACCTTCTGTACTCCTTTGTGCGCTGTAGAGATACCTTCTGTACTCCTTTGTACGCTGTAGAGATACCTCGTGTACTCCTTTGTACGTTCTAGAGATATTTCCTGTACTCCTTTGTACGTTCTAGAGATATTTCCTGTACTCCTTTGTGCGCTGTAGAGATACCTTCTGTACTCCTTTGTGCGCTGTAGAGATACCTTCTGTACTCCTTTGAGCGCTGTATAGATACCTTCTGTACTCCTTTGTGCGCTGTAGAGATACCTTCTGTACTCCTTTGTGCGCTGTAGAGATACCTTCTGTACTCCTTTGTGCGCTGTAGAGATACCTTCTGTACTCCTTTGTGCGCTGTAGAGATACCTTCTGTACTCCTTTGTGCGCTGTAGAGATACCTTCAGTACTCCTTTGTACGTTGTAGAGATACCTTCTGTACTCCTTTGTACGCTGTAGAGATACCTCGTGTACTCCTTTGTACGTTCTAGAGATATTTCCTGTACTCCTTTGTGCGCTGTAGAGATACCTTCTGTACTCCTTTGTGCGCTGTAGAGATACCTTCTGTACTCCTTTGTGCGCTGTAGAGATACCTTCTGTACTCCTTTGTACGCTGTAGAGATACCTCGTGTACTCCTTTGTACGTTCTAGAGATATTTCCTGAACTCCTTTGTGCGCTGTAGAGATACCTTCTGTACTCCTTTGTGCGCTGTAGAGATACCTTCTGTACTCCTTTGTGCGCTGTAGAGATACCTTCTGTACTCCTTTGTGCGCTGTAGAGATACCTTCTGTACTCCTTTGTACGCTGTAGAGATACCTTGTGTACTCCTTTGTACGTTCTAGAGATATTTCCTGTACTCCTTTGTGCACTGTAGAGATACCTTCTGTACTCCTTTGTGCGCTGTAGAGATACCTTCTGTACTCCTTTGTGCGCTGTAGAGATACCTTCTGTACTCCTTTGTGCGCTGTAGAGATACCTTCTGTACTCCTTTGTGCGCTGTAGAGGTACGTTCTGTACTCCTTTGTGCGCTGTAGAGATACCTCGTGTACTCCTTTGTACGTTCTAGAGATATTTCCTGTACTCCTTTGTGCGCTGTAGAGATACCTTCTGTACTCTTTTTTGCGCTGTAGAGATACCTTCTGTACTCCTTTGTGCGCTGTAGAGATACCTCGTGTACTCCTTTGTACGTTCTAGAGATATATCCTGTACTCCTTTGTGCGCTGTAGAGATACCTTCTGTACTCCTTTGTGCGCTGTAGAGATACCTTCTGTACTCCTTTGAGCGCTGTAGAGATACCTTCTGTACACCTTTGTGCGCTGTAGAGATACCTTCTGTACTCCTTTGTACGCTGTAGAGATACCTTCTGTACTCCTTTGTACGCTGTAGAGATACCTCGTGTACTCCTTTGTACGTTCTAGAGATATTTCCTGTACTCCTTTGTGCGCTGTAGAGATACCTTCTGTACTCCTTTGTGCGCTGTAGTGATACCTTCTGTACTCCTTTGTGCGCTATAGAGATACCTTCTGTACTCCTTTGTGCGCTGTAGAGATACCTTCTGTACTCCTTTGTACGCTGTAGAGATACCTTCTGTACTCCTTTGTGCGCTGTAGAGATACCTTCTGTACTCCTTTGTACGCTGTAGTGATACCTCGTGTACTCCTTTGTACGTTCCAGAGATATTTCCTGTACTCCTTTGTGCGCTGTAGAGATACCTTCTGTACTCCTTTGTGCGCTGTAGAGATACCTTCTGTACTCCTTTGTGCGCTGTAGAGATACCTTCTGTACTCCTTTGTGCGCTGTAGAGATACCTTCTGTACTCCTTTTTGCGCTGTAGAGATACCTTCTGTACTCCTTTGTGCGATGTAGAGATACCTTCTGTACTCCTTTGTGCGCTGTAGAGATACCTTCTGTACTCCTTTGTGCGCTGTAGAGATACCTCGTGTCCTCCTTTGTACGTTCTAGAGATATTTCCTGTACTCCTTTGTGCGCTGTAGAGATACCTTCTGTACTCCTTTGTGCGCTGTAGAGATACCTTCTGTACTCCTTTGTGCGCTGTAGAGATACCTCGTGTACTCCTTTGTACGTTCTAGAGATATTTCCTGTACTCCTTTGTGCGCTGTAGAGATACCTTCTGTACTCCTATGTGCGCTGTAGAGATACCTTCTGTACTCCTTTGTGCGCTGTAGAGATACCTTCTGTACTCCTTTGTGCGCTGTAGAGATACCTTCTGTACTCCTTTGTGCGCTGTAGAGATACCTTCTGTACTCCTTTGTACGCTGTAGAGATACCTCGTGTACTCCTTTGTGCGCTGTAGAGATACCTTCTGTACTCCTTTGTGCGCTGTAGAGATACCTTCTGTACTCCTTTGTGCGCTGTAGAGATACCTTCTGTACTCCTTTGTGCGCTGTAGAGATACCTTCTGTACTCCTTTGTGCGCTGTAGAGATACCTTCTGTACTCCTTTGTGCGCTGTAGAGATACCTTCTGTACTCCTTTGTGCGCTGTAGAGATACCTTCTGTACTCCTCTGTGCGCTGTAGAGATACCTTCTGTACTCCTTTGTGCGCTGTAGAGATACCTTCTGTACTCCTTTGTGCGCTGAAGAGATACCTTCTGTACTCCTTTGTACGCTGTAGAGATACCTCGTGTACTCCTTTGTACGTTCTAGAGATATTTCCTGTACTCCTTTGTACGTTCTAGAGATATTTCCTGTACTCCTTTGTGCGCTGTAGAGATACCTTCTGTACTCCTTTGTGCGCTGTAGAGATACCTTCTGTACTTCTTTGTGCGCTGTAGAGATAACTTCTGTACTCCTTTGTGCGCTGTAGAGATACCTTCTGTACTCCTTTGTGCGCTGTAGAGATACCATTTTGTACTCCTTTGTGCGCTGTAGAGATACCTTCTGTACTCCTTTGTGCGCTGTTGAGATACCTTCTGTACTCCTTTTTACGCTGTAGAGATACCTCTTGTACTCCTTTGTACGCTGTAGAGATACCTCGTGTACTCCTTTGTACGTTCTAGAGATATTTCCTGTACTCCTTTGTGCGCTGTAGAGATACCTTCTGTACTCCTATGTGCGCTGTAGAGATACCTTCTGTACTCCTTTGTGCGCTGTAGAGATACTCGTACCTTCCGTACTCGTTTGTACGCTGTAGAGATACCTCGTGTACTCCTTTGTACGTTCTAGAGATATTTCCTGTACTCCTTTGTGCGCTGTAGAGATACCTTCTGTACTCCTTTGTGCGCTGTAGAGATACCTTCTGTACTCCTTTGTGCGCTGTAGAGATACCTTCTGTACTCCTTTGTGCGCTGTAGAGATACCTTCTGTACTCCTTTGTACGCTGTAGAGATACCTCGTGTACTCCTTTGTACGTCCTAGAGATATTTCCTGTACTCTTTTGTGCGCTGTAGAGATACCTTCTGTACTCCTATGTGCGCTGTAGAGATACCTTCTGTACTCCTTTGTGCGCTGTAGAGATACGTTCTGTACTCCTTTGTGCGCTGTAGAGATACCTTCTGTACTCCTCTGTGCGCTGTAGAGATACCTTCTGTACTCCTTTGTGCGCTGTAGAGATACCTTCTGTACTCCTTTGTGCGCTGTAGAGATACCTTCTGTACTCCTTTGTGCGCTGTAGAGATACCTTCTGTACTCCTTTGCGCGCTGTAGAGATACCTTCTGTACTCCTTTGTGCGCTGTAGAGATACCTCGTGTACTCCTTTGTACGTTCTAGAGATATTTCCTGTACTCCTTTGTGTGCTGTAGAGATACCTTCTGTACTCCTTTGTGCGCTGTAGAGATACCTTCTGTACTCCTTTGTGCGCTGTAGAGATACCTCGTGTACTCCTTTGTACGTTCTAGGGATATTTCCTGTACTCCTTTGTGCGCTGTAGAGATACCTTCTGTACTCCTTTGTGCGCTGAAGAGATACCTTCTGTACTCCTTTGTGCGCTGTAGAGATACCTTCTGTACTCCTTTGTGCGCTGTAGAGATACTTTCTGTACTCCTTTGTGCGCTGTAGAGATATTTCCTGTACTCCTTTTGCGCTGTAGAGATACCTTCTGTACTCCTTTGTGCGCTGTAGAGATACCTTCTGTACTCCTTTGTGCGCTGTAGAGATACCTTCTGTACTCCTTTGTGCGCTGTAGAGATACCTTCTGTACTCCTTTGTACGCTGTAGAGATACCTTCTGTACTCCTTTGTACGCTGTAGAGATACCTCGTGTACTCCTTTGTACGTTCTAGAGATATTTCCTGTACTCCTTTGTGCGCTGTAGAGATATCTTCTGTACTCCTTTGTGCGCGGTAGAGATACCTTCTGTACTCCTTTGTGCGCTGTAGAGATACCTTCTGTACTCCTTTGTGCGCTGTAGAGATACCTTCTGTACTCCTTTGTGCGCTGTAGAGATACCTCGTGTACTCCTTTGTACGTTCTAGAGATATTTCCTGTACTCCTTTGTGCGCTGTAGAGATACCTTCTGTACTCCTTTGTGCGCTGTAGAGATACCTCGTGTACTCCTTTGTACGTTCTAGAGATATTTCCTGTACTCCTTTGTGCGCTGTAGAGATACCTTCTGTACTCCTTTGTGCGCTGTAGAGATACCTTCTGTACTCCTCTATGCGCTGTAGAGATACCTCGTGTACTCCTTTGTACGTTCTAGAGATATTTCCTGTACTCCTTTGTGCGCTGTAGAGATACCTTCTGTACTCCCTTGTGCGCTGTAGAGATACCTTCTGTACTCCTTTGTGCGCTGTAGAGATACCTTCTGTACTCCTTTGTGCGCTGTAGAGATACCTTCTGTACTCCTTTGTGCGCTGTAGAGATACCTTCTGTACTCCTTTGTACGCTGTAGAGATACCTCGTGTACTCCTTTGTACGTTCTAGAGATATTTCCTGTACTCCTTTGTGCGCTGTAGAGATACTTTCTGTACTCCTTTGTGCGCAGTAGAGATACCTTCTGTACTCCTTTGTGCGCTGTAGAGATACCTTCTGTACTCCTTTGTGCGCTGTAGAGATACCTTCTGTACTCCTTTGTGCGCTGTAGAGATACCTTCTGTACTTCTTTGTGCGCTGTAGAGATACCTTCTGTACTCCTTTGTGCGCTGTAGAGATACCTTCTGTACTCCTTTGTGCGCTGTAGAGATACCTTCTGTACTCCTTTGTGCGCTGTAGAGATACCTTCTGTACTCCTTTGTGCGCTGTAGAGATACCTTCTGTACTCCTTTGTACGCTGTAGAGATACCTCGTGTACTCCTTTGTACGTTCTAGAGATATTTCCTGTACTCCTTTGTACGTTCTAGAGATATTTCCTGTACTCCTTTGTGCGCTGTAGAGATACCTTCTGTACTCCTTTGTGCGCTGTAGATATACCTTCTGTACTCCTTTGTGCGCTGTAGAGATAACTTCTGTACTCCTTTGTGCGCTGTAGAGATACCTTCTGTACTCCTTTGTGCGCTGTAGAGATACCTTCTGTACTCCTTTGTGCGCTGTAGAGATACCTTCTGTACTCCTTTGTGCGCTGTAGAGATACCTTCTGTACTCCATTTTACGCTGTAGAGATACCTTTTGTACTCCTTTGTACGCTGTAGAGATACCTCGTGTACTCCTTTGTACGTTCTAGAGATATTTCCTGTACTCCTTTGTGCGCTGTAGAGATACCTTCTGTACTCTTTTGTGCGCTGTAGAGATACCTTCTGTACTCCTTTGTGCGCTGTAGAGATACCTTCTGTTCTCCTTTGTGCGCTGTAGAGATACCTTCTGTACTCCTTTGTGCGCTGTAGAGATACCTTCTGTACTCCTTTGTGCGCTGTAGAGATACCTTCTGTACTCCTTTGCGCGCTGTAGAGATACCTTCTGTACTCCTTTGTGCGCTGTAGAGATACCTCGTGTACTCCTTTGTACGTTCTAGAGATATTTCCTGTACTCCTTTGTGTGCTGTAGAGATACCTTCTGTACTCCTTTGTGCGCTGTAGAGATACCTTCTGTACTCCTTTGTGCGCTGTAGAGATACCTCGTGTACTCCTTTGTACGTTCTAGGGATATTTCCTGTACTCCTTTGTGCGCTGTAGAGATACCTTCTGTACTCCTTTGTGCGCTGAAGAGATACCTTCTGTACTCCTTTGTGCGCTGTAGAGATACCTTCTGTACTCCTTTGTGCGCTGTAGAGATACTTTCTGTACTCCTTTGTGCGCTGTAGAGATATTTCCTGTACTCCTTTTGCGCTGTAGAGATACCTTCTGTACTCCTTTGTGCGCTGTAGAGATCCCTTCTGTACTCCTTTGTGCGCTGTAGAGATACCTTCTGTACTCCTTTGTGCGCTGTAGAGATACCTTCTGTACTCCTTTGTACGCTGTAGAGATACCTTCTGTACTCCTTTGTACGCTGTAGAGATACCTCGTGTACTCCTTTGTACGTTCTAGAGATATTTCCTGTACTCCTTTGTGCGCTGTAGAGATATCTTCTGTACTCCTTTGTGCGCTGTAGAGATACCTTCTGTACTCCTTTGTGCGCTGTAGAGATACCTTCTGTACTCCTTTGTGCGCTGTAGAGATACCTTCTGTACTCCTTTGTGCGCTGTAGAGATACCTCGTGTACTCCTTTGTACGTTCTAGAGATATTTCCTGTACTCCTTTGTGCGCTGTAGAGATACCTTCTGTACTCCTTTGTGCGCTGTAGAGATACCTCGTGTACTCCTTTGTACGTTCTAGAGATATTTCCTGTACTCCTTTGTGCGCTGTAGAGATACCTTCTGTACTCCTTTGTGCGCTGTAGAGATACCTTCTGTACTCCTCTATGCGCTGTAGAGATACCTCGTGTACTCCTTTGTACGTTCTAGAGATATTTCCTGTACTCCTTTGTGCGCTGTAGAGATACCTTCTGTACTCCCTTGTGCGCTGTAGAGATACCTTCTGTACTCCTTTGTGCGCTGTAGAGATACCTTCTGTACTCCTTTGTGCGCTGTAGAGATACCTTCTGTACTCCTTTGTGCGCTGTAGAGATACCTTCTGTACTCCTTTGTACGCTGTAGAGATACCTCGTGTACTCCTTTGTACGTTCTAGAGATATTTCCTGTACTCCTTTGTGCGCTGTAGAGATACTTTCTGTACTCCTTTGTGCGCAGTAGAGATACCTTCTGTACTCCTTTGTGCGCTGTAGAGATACCTTCTGTACTCCTTTGTGCGCTGTAGAGATACCTTCTGTACTCCTTTGTGCGCTGTAGAGATACCTTCTGTACTTCTTTGTGCGCTCTAGAGATACCTTCTGTACTCCTTTGTGCGCTGTAGAGATACCTTCTGTACTCCTTTGTGCGCTGTAGAGATACCTTCTGTACTCCTTTGTGCGCTGTAGAGATACCTTCTGTACTCCTTTGTACGCTGTAGAGATACCTCGTGTACTCCTTTGTACGTTCTAGAGATATTTCCTGTACTCCTTTGTACGTTCTAGAGATATTTCCTGTACTCCTTTGTGCGCTGTAGAGATACCTTCTGTACTCCTTTGTGCGCTGTAGAGATACCTTCTGTACTCCTTTGTGCGCTGTAGAGATACCTTCTGTACTCCATTTTACGCTGTAGAGATACCTTTTGTACTCCTTTGTACGCTGTAGAGATACCTCGTGTACTCCTTTGTACGTTCTAGAGATATTTCCTGTACTCCTTTGTGCGCTGTAGAGATACCTTCTGTACTCTTTTGTGCGCTGTAGAGATACCTTCTGTACTCCTTTGTGCGCTGTAGAGATACCTTCTGTACTCCTTTGTACGCTGTAGAGATACCTCGTGTACTCCTTTGTACGTTCTAGAGATATTTCCTGTACTCCTTTGTGCGCTCTAGAGATACCTTCTGTACTCCTTTGTGCGCTGTAGAGATACCTTCTGTACTCCTTTGTGCGCTGTAGAGATACCTTCTGTACTCATTTGTGCGCTGTAGAGATACCTTCTGTACTCCTTTGTACGCTGTAGAGATACCTCGTGTACTCCTTTGTACGTTCTAGAGATATTTCCTGTACTCTTTTGTGCGCTGTAGAGATACCTTCTGTACTCCTATGTGCGCTGTAGAGATACCTTCTGTACTCCTTTGTGCGCTGTAGAGATACGTTCTGTACTCCTTTGTGCGCTGTAGAGATACCTTCTGTACTCCTCTGTGCGCTGTAGAGATACCTTCTGTACTCCTTTGTGCGCTGTAGAGATACCTTCTGTACTCCTTTGTGCGCTGTAGAGATACCTTCTGTACTCCTTTGTGCGCTGTAGAGATACCTTCTGTACTCCTTTGTGCGCTGTAGAGATACCTTCTGTACTCCTTTGTGCGCTGTAGAGATACCTCGTGTACTCCTTTGTACGTTCTAGAGATATTTCCTGTACTCCTTTGTGTGCTGTAGAGATACCTTCTGTACTCCTTTGTGCGCTGTAGAGATACCTTCTGTACTCCTTTGTGCGCTGTAGAGATACCTGGTGTACTCCTTTGTACGTTCTAGAGATATTTCCTGTACTCCTTTGTGCGCTGTAGAGATACTTTCTGTACTCCTTTGTGCGCAGTAGAGATACCTTCTGTACTCCTTTGTGCGCTGTAGAGATACCTTCTGTACTCCTTTGTGCGCTGTAGAGATACCTTCTGTACTCCTTTGTGCGCTGTAGAGATACCTTCTGTACTCCTTTGTGCGCTGTAGAGATACCTTCTGTACTCCTTTGTGCGCTGTAGAGATACCTTCTGTACTCCTTTGTGCGCTGTAGAGATACCTTCTGTACTCCTTTGTGCGCTGTAGAGATACCTTCTGTACTCCTTTGTGCGCTGTAGAGATACCTTCTGTACTCCTTTGTACGCTGTAGAGATACCTCGTGTACTCCTTTGTACGTTCTAGAGATATTTCCTGTACTCCTTTGTACGTTCTAGAGATATTTCCTGTACTCCTTTGTGCGCTGTAGAGATACCTTCTGTACTCCTTTGTGCGCTGTAGATATACCTTCTGTACTCCTTTGTGCGCTGTAGAGATAACTTCTGTACTCCTTTGTGCGCTGTAGAGATACCTTCTGTACTCCTTTGTGCGCTGTAGAGATACCTTCTGTACTCCTTTGTGCGCTGTAGAGATACCTTCTGTACTCCTTTGTGCGCTGTAGAGATACCTTCTGTACTCCATTTTACGCTGTAGAGATACCTTTTGTACTCCTTTGTACGCTGTAGAGATACCTCGTGTACTCCTTTGTACGTTCTAGAGATATTTCCTGTACTCCTTTGTGCGCTGTAGAGATACCTTCTGTACTCTTTTGTGCGCTGTAGAGATACCTTCTGTACTCCTTTGTGCGCTGTAGAGATACCTTCTGTACTCCTTTGTACGCTGTAGAGATACCTCGTGTACTCCTTTGTACGTTCTAGAGATATTTCCTGTACTCCTTTGTGCGCTCTAGAGATACCTTCTGTACTCCTTTGTGCGCTGTAGAGATACCTTCTGTACTCCTTTGTGCGCTGTAGAGATACCTTCTGTACTCATTTGTGCGCTGTAGAGATACCTTCTGTACTCCTTTGTACGCTGTAGAGATACCTCGTGTACTCCTTTGTACGTTCTAGAGATATTTCCTGTACTCTTTTGTGCGCTGTAGAGATACCTTCTGTACTCCTATGTGCGCTGTAGAGATACCTTCTGTACTCCTTTGTGCGCTGTAGAGATACGTTCTGTACTCCTTTGTGCGCTGTAGAGATACCTTCTGTACTCCTCTGTGCGCTGTAGAGATACCTTCTGTACTCCTTTGTGCGCTGTAGAGATACCTTCTGTACTCCTTTGTGCGCTGTAGAGATACCTTCTGTACTCCTTTGTGCGCTGTAGAGATACCTTCTGTACTCCTTTGTGCGCTGTAGAGATACCTTCTGTACTCCTTTGTGCGCTTTAGAGATACCTCGTGTACTCCTTTGTACGTTCTAGAGATATTTCCTGTACTCCTTTGTGTGCTGTAGAGATACCTTCTGTACTCCTTTGTGCGCTGTAGAGATACCTTCTGTACTCCTTTGTGCGCTGTAGAGATACCTCGTGTACTCCTTTGTACGTTCTAGAGATATTTCCTGTACTCCTTTGTGCGCTGTAGAGATACCTTCTGTACTCCTTTGTGCGCTGAAGAGATACCTTCTGTACTCCTTTGTGCGCTGTAGAGATACCTTCTGTACTCCTTTGTACGCTGTAGAGATACCTCGTGTACTCCTTTGTACGTTCTAGAGATATTTCCTGAACTCCTTTGTGCGCTGTAGAGATACCTTCTGTACTCCTTTGTGCGCTGTAGAGATACCTTCTGTACTCCTTTGTGCGCTGTAGAGATACCTTCTGTACTCCTTTGTGCGCTGTAGAGATACCTTCTGTACTCCTTTGTACGCTGTAGAGATACCTTGTGTACTCCTTTGTACGTTCTAGAGATATTTCCTGTACTCCTTTGTGCACTGTAGAGATACCTTCTGTACTCCTTTGTGCGCTGTAGAGATACCTTCTGTACTCCTTTGTGCGCTGTAGAGATACCTTCTGTACTCCTTTGTGCGCTGTAGAGATACCTTCTGTACTCCTTTGTGCGCTGTAGAGGTACGTTCTGTACTCCTTTGTGCGCTGTAGAGATACCTCGTGTACTCCTTTGTACGTTCTAGAGATATTTCCTGTACTCCTTTGTGCGCTGTAGAGATACCTTCTGTACTCTTTTTTGCGCTGTAGAGATACCTTCTGTACTCCTTTGTGCGCTGTAGAGATACCTCGTGTACTCCTTTGTACGTTCTAGAGATATATCCTGTACTCCTTTGTGCGCTGTAGAGATACCTTCTGTACTCCTTTGTGCGCTGTAGAGATACCTTCTGTACTCCTTTGAGCGCTGTAGAGATACCTTCTGTACACCTTTGTGCGCTGTAGAGATACCTTCTGTACTCCTTTGTACGCTGTAGAGATACCTTCTGTACTCCTTTGTACGCTGTAGAGATACCTCGTGTACTCCTTTGTACGTTCTAGAGATATTTCCTGTACTCCTTTGTGCGCTGTAGAGATACCTTCTGTACTCCTTTGTGCGCTGTAGTGATACCTTCTGTACTCCTTTGTGCGCTATAGAGATACCTTCTGTACTCCTTTGTGCGCTGTAGAGATACCTTCTGTACTCCTTTGTACGCTGTAGAGATACCTTCTGTACTCCTTTGTGCGCTGTAGAGATACCTTCTGTACTCCTTTGTACGCTGTAGTGATACCTCGTGTACTCCTTTGTACGTTCCAGAGATATTTCCTGTACTCCTTTGTGCGCTGTAGAGATACCTTCTGTACTCCTTTGTGCGCTGTAGAGATACCTTCTGTACTCCTTTGTGCGCTGTAGAGATACCTTCTGTACTCCTTTGTGCGCTGTAGAGATACCTTCTGTACTCCTTTTTGCGCTGTAGAGATACCTTCTGTACTCCTTTGTGCGATGTAGAGATACCTTCTGTACTCCTTTGTGCGCTGTAGAGATACCTTCTGTACTCCTTTGTGCGCTGTAGAGATACCTCGTGTCCTCCTTTGTACGTTCTAGAGATATTTCCTGTACTCCTTTGTGCGCTGTAGAGATACCTTCTGTACTCCTTTGTGCGCTGTAGAGATACCTTCTGTACTCCTTTGTGCGCTGTAGAGATACCTCGTGTACTCCTTTGTACGTTCTAGAGATATTTCCTGTACTCCTTTGTGCGCTGTAGAGATACCTTCTGTACTCCTATGTGCGCTGTAGAGATACCTTCTGTACTCCTTTGTGCGCTGTAGAGATACCTTCTGTACTCCTTTGTGCGCTGTAGAGATACCTTCTGTACTCCTTTGTGCGCTGTAGAGATACCTTCTGTACTCCTTTGTACGCTGTAGAGATACCTCGTGTACTCCTTTGTGCGCTGTAGAGATACCTTCTGTACTCCTTTGTGCGCTGTAGAGATACCTTCTGTACTCCTTTGTGCGCTGTAGAGATACCTTCTGTACTCCTTTGTGCGCTGTAGAGATACCTTCTGTACTCCTTTGTGCGCTGTAGAGATACCTTCTGTACTCCTTTGTGCGCTGTAGAGATACCTTCTGTACTCCTTTGTGCGCTGTAGAGATACCTTCTGTACTCCTTTGTGCGCTGTAGAGATACCTTCTGTACTCCTTTGTGCGCTGTAGAGATACCTTCTGTACTCCTTTGTGCGCTGAAGAGATACCTTCTGTACTCCTTTGTACGCTGTAGAGATACCTCGTGTACTCCTTTGTACGTTCTAGAGATATTTCCTGTACTCCTTTGTACGTTCTAGAGATATTTCCTGTACTCCTTTGTGCGCTGTAGAGATACCTTCTGTACTCCTTTGTGCGCTGTAGAGATACCTTCTGTACTTCTTTGTGCGCTGTAGAGATAACTTCTGTACTCCTTTGTGCGCTGTAGAGATACCCTCTGTACTCCTTTGTGCGCTGTAGAGATACCATTTTGTACTCCTTTGTGCGCTGTAGAGATACCTTCTGTACTCCTTTGTGCGCTGTTGAGATACCTTCTGTACTCCTTTTTACGCTGTAGAGATACCTCTTGTACTCCTTTGTACGCTGTAGAGATACCTCGTGTACTCCTTTGTACGTTCTAGAGATATTTCCTGTACTCCTTTGTGCGCTGTAGAGATACCTTCTGTACTCCTATGTGCGCTGTAGAGATACCTTCTGTACTCCTTTGTGCGCTGTAGAGATACTCGTACCTTCCGTACTCGTTTGTACGCTGTAGAGATACCTCGTGTACTCCTTTGTACGTTCTAGAGATATTTCCTGTACTCCTTTGTGCGCTGTAGAGATACCTTCTGTACTCCTTTGTGCGCTGTAGAGATACCTTCTGTACTCCTTTGTGCGCTGTAGAGATACCTTCTGTACTCCTTTGTGCGCTGTAGAGATACCTTCTGTACTCCTTTGTACGCTGTAGAGATACCTCGTGTACTCCTTTGTACGTCCTAGAGATATTTCCTGTACTCTTTTGTGCGCTGTAGAGATACCTTCTGTACTCCTATGTGCGCTGTAGAGATACCTTCTGTACTCCTTTGTGCGCTGTAGAGATACGTTCTGTACTCCTTTGTGCGCTGTAGAGATACCTTCTGTACTCCTCTGTGCGCTGTAGAGATACCTTCTGTACTCCTTTGTGCGCTGTAGAGATACCTTCTGTACTCCTTTGTGCGCTGTAGAGATACCTTCTGTACTCCTTTGTGCGCTGTAGAGATACCTTCTGTACTCCTTTGCGCGCTGTAGAGATACCTTCTGTACTCCTTTGTGCGCTGTAGAGATACCTCGTGTACTCCTTTGTACGTTCTAGAGATATTTCCTGTACTCCTTTGTGTGCTGTAGAGATACCTTCTGTACTCCTTTGTGCGCTGTAGAGATACCTTCTGTACTCCTTTGTGCGCTGTAGAGATACCTCGTGTACTCCTTTGTACGTTCTAGGGATATTTCCTGTACTCCTTTGTGCGCTGTAGAGATACCTTCTGTACTCCTTTGTGCGCTGAAGAGATACCTTCTGTACTCCTTTGTGCGCTGTAGAGATACCTTCTGTACTCCTTTGTGCGCTGTAGAGATACTTTCTGTACTCCTTTGTGCGCTGTAGAGATATTTCCTGTACTCCTTTTGCGCTGTAGAGATACCTTCTGTACTCCTTTGTGCGCTGTAGAGATACCTTCTGTACTCCTTTGTGCGCTGTAGAGATACCTTCTGTACTCCTTTGTGCGCTGTAGAGATACCTTCTGTACTCCTTTGTACGCTGTAGAGATACCTTCTGTACTCCTTTGTACGCTGTAGAGATACCTCGTGTACTCCTTTGTACGTTCTAGAGATATTTCCTGTACTCCTTTGTGCGCTGTAGAGATATCTTCTGTACTCCTTTGTGCGCGGTAGAGATACCTTCTGTACTCCTTTGTGCGCTGTAGAGATACCTTCTGTACTCCTTTGTGCGCTGTAGAGATACCTTCTGTACTCCTTTGTGCGCTGTAGAGATACCTCGTGTACTCCTTTGTACGTTCTAGAGATATTTCCTGTACTCCTTTGTGCGCTGTAGAGATACCTTCTGTACTCCTTTGTGCGCTGTAGAGATACCTCGTGTACTCCTTTGTACGTTCTAGAGATATTTCCTGTACTCCTTTGTGCGCTGTAGAGATACCTTCTGTACTCCTTTGTGCGCTGTAGAGATACCTTCTGTACTCCTCTATGCGCTGTAGAGATACCTCGTGTACTCCTTTGTACGTTCTAGAGATATTTCCTGTACTCCTTTGTGCGCTGTAGAGATACCTTCTGTACTCCCTTGTGCGCTGTAGAGATACCTTCTGTACTCCTTTGTGCGCTGTAGAGATACCTTCTGTACTCCTTTGTGCGCTGTAGAGATACCTTCTGTACTCCTTTGTGCGCTGTAGAGATACCTTCTGTACTCCTTTGTACGCTGTAGAGATACCTCGTGTACTCCTTTGTACGTTCTAGAGATATTTCCTGTACTCCTTTGTGCGCTGTAGAGATACTTTCTGTACTCCTTTGTGCGCAGTAGAGATACCTTCTGTACTCCTTTGTGCGCTGTAGAGATACCTTCTGTACTCCTTTGTGCGCTGTAGAGATACCTTCTGTACTCCTTTGTGCGCTGTAGAGATACCTTCTGTACTTCTTTGTGCGCTGTAGAGATACCTTCTGTACTCCTTTGTGCGCTGTAGAGATACCTTCTGTACTCCTTTGTGCGCTGTAGAGATACCTTCTGTACTCCTTTGTGCGCTGTAGAGATACCTTCTGTACTCCTTTGTGCGCTGTAGAGATACCTTCTGTACTCCTTTGTACGCTGTAGAGATACCTCGTGTACTCCTTTGTACGTTCTAGAGATATTTCCTGTACTCCTTTGTACGTTCTAGAGATATTTCCTGTACTCCTTTGTGCGCTGTAGAGATACCTTCTGTACTCCTTTGTGCGCTGTAGATATACCTTCTGTACTCCTTTGTGCGCTGTAGAGATAACTTCTGTACTCCTTTGTGCGCTGTAGAGATACCTTCTGTACTCCTTTGTGCGCTGTAGAGATACCTTCTGTACTCCTTTGTGCGCTGTAGAGATACCTTCTGTACTCCTTTGTGCGCTGTAGAGATACCTTCTGTACTCCATTTTACGCTGTAGAGATACCTTTTGTACTCCTTTGTACGCTGTAGAGATACCTCGTGTACTCCTTTGTACGTTCTAGAGATATTTCCTGTACTCCTTTGTGCGCTGTAGAGATACCTTCTGTACTCTTTTGTGCGCTGTAGAGATACCTTCTGTACTCCTTTGTGCGCTGTAGAGATACCTTCTGTTCTCCTTTGTGCGCTGTAGAGATACCTTCTGTACTCCTTTGTGCGCTGTAGAGATACCTTCTGTACTCCTTTGTGCGCTGTAGAGATACCTTCTGTACTCCTTTGCGCGCTGTAGAGATACCTTCTGTACTCCTTTGTGCGCTGTAGAGATACCTCGTGTACTCCTTTGTACGTTCTAGAGATATTTCCTGTACTCCTTTGTGTGCTGTAGAGATACCTTCTGTACTCCTTTGTGCGCTGTAGAGATACCTTCTGTACTCCTTTGTGCGCTGTAGAGATACCTCGTGTACTCCTTTGTACGTTCTAGGGATATTTCCTGTACTCCTTTGTGCGCTGTAGAGATACCTTCTGTACTCCTTTGTGCGCTGAAGAGATACCTTCTGTACTCCTTTGTGCGCTGTAGAGATACCTTCTGTACTCCTTTGTGCGCTGTAGAGATACTTTCTGTACTCCTTTGTGCGCTGTAGAGATATTTCCTGTACTCCTTTTGCGCTGTAGAGATACCTTCTGTACTCCTTTGTGCGCTGTAGAGATACCTTCTGTACTCCTTTGTGCGCTGTAGAGATACCTTCTGTACTCCTTTGTGCGCTGTAGAGATACCTTCTGTACTCCTTTGTACGCTGTAGAGATACTTTCTGTACTCCTTTGTACGCTGTAGAGATACCTCGTGTACTCCTTTGTACGTTCTAGAGATATTTCCTGTACTCCTTTGTGCGCTGTAGAGATATCTTCTGTACTCCTTTGTGCGCTGTAGAGATACCTTCTGTACTCCTTTGTGCGCTGTAGAGATACCTTCTGTACTCCTTTGTGCGCTGTAGAGATACCTTCTGTACTCCTTTGTGCGCTGTAGAGATACCTCGTGTACTCCTTTGTACGTTCTAGAGATATTTCCTGTACTCCTTTGTGCGCTGTAGAGATACCTTCTGTACTCCTTTGTGCGCTGTAGAGATACCTCGTGTACTCCTTTGTACGTTCTAGAGATATTTCCTGTACTCCTTTGTGCGCTGTAGAGATACCTTCTGTACTCCTTTGTGCGCTGTAGAGATACCTTCTGTACTCCTCTATGCGCTGTAGAGATACCTCGTGTACTCCTTTGTACGTTCTAGAGATATTTCCTGTACTCCTTTGTGCGCTGTAGAGATACCTTCTGTACTCCCTTGTGCGCTGTAGAGATACCTTCTGTACTCCTTTGTGCGCTGTAGAGATACCTTCTGTACTCCTTTGTGCGCTGTAGAGATACCTTCTGTACTCCTTTGTGCGCTGTAGAGATACCTTCTGTACTCCTTTGTACGCTGTAGAGATACCTCGTGTACTCCTTTGTACGTTCTAGAGATATTTCCTGTACTCCTTTGTGCGCTGTAGAGATACTTTCTGTACTCCTTTGTGCGCAGTAGAGATACCTTCTGTACTCCTTTGTGCGCTGTAGAGATACCTTCTGTACTCCTTTGTGCGCTGTAGAGATACCTTCTGTACTCCTTTGTGCGCTGTAGAGATACCTTCTGTACTTCTTTGTGCGCTCTAGAGATACCTTCTGTACTCCTTTGTGCGCTGTAGAGATACCTTCTGTACTCCTTTGTGCGCTGTAGAGATACCTTCTGTACTCCTTTGTGCGCTGTAGAGATACCTTCTGTACTCCTTTGTACGCTGTAGAGATACCTCGTGTACTCCTTTGTACGTTCTAGAGATATTTCCTGTACTCCTTTGTACGTTCTAGAGATATTTCCTGTACTCCTTTGTGCGCTGTAGAGATACCTTCTGTACTCCTTTGTGCGCTGTAGAGATACCTTCTGTACTCCTTTGTGCGCTGTAGAGATACCTTCTGTACTCCATTTTACGCTGTAGAGATACCTTTTGTACTCCTTTGTACGCTGTAGAGATACCTCGTGTACTCCTTTGTACGTTCTAGAGATATTTCCTGTACTCCTTTGTGCGCTGTAGAGATACCTTCTGTACTCTTTTGTGCGCTGTAGAGATACCTTCTGTACTCCTTTGTGCGCTGTAGAGATACCTTCTGTACTCCTTTGTACGCTGTAGAGATACCTCGTGTACTCCTTTGTACGTTCTAGAGATATTTCCTGTACTCCTTTGTGCGCTCTAGAGATACCTTCTGTACTCCTTTGTGCGCTGTAGAGATACCTTCTGTACTCCTTTGTGCGCTGTAGAGATACCTTCTGTACTCATTTGTGCGCTGTAGAGATACCTTCTGTACTCCTTTGTACGCTGTAGAGATACCTCGTGTACTCCTTTGTACGTTCTAGAGATATTTCCTGTACTCTTTTGTGCGCTGTAGAGATACCTTCTGTACTCCTATGTGCGCTGTAGAGATACCTTCTGTACTCCTTTGTGCGCTGTAGAGATACGTTCTGTACTCCTTTGTGCGCTGTAGAGATACCTTCTGTACTCCTCTGTGCGCTGTAGAGATACCTTCTGTACTCCTTTGTGCGCTGTAGAGATACCTTCTGTACTCCTTTGTGCGCTGTAGAGATACCTTCTGTACTCCTTTGTGCGCTGTAGAGATACCTTCTGTACTCCTTTGTGCGCTGTAGAGATACCTTCTGTACTCCTTTGTGCGCTGTAGAGATACCTCGTGTACTCCTTTGTACGTTCTAGAGATATTTCCTGTACTCCTTTGTGTGCTGTAGAGATACCTTCTGTACTCCTTTGTGCGCTGTAGAGATACCTTCTGTACTCCTTTGTGCGCTGTAGAGATACCTGGTGTACTCCTTTGTACGTTCTAGAGATATTTCCTGTACTCCTTTGTGCGCTGTAGAGATACTTTCTGTACTCCTTTGTGCGCAGTAGAGATACCTTCTGTACTCCTTTGTGCGCTGTAGAGATACCTTCTGTACTCCTTTGTGCGCTGTAGAGATACCTTCTGTACTCCTTTGTGCGCTGTAGAGATACCTTCTGTACTCCTTTGTGCGCTGTAGAGATACCTTCTGTACTCCTTTGTGCGCTGTAGAGATACCTTCTGTACTCCTTTGTGCGCTGTAGAGATACCTTCTGTACTCCTTTGTGCGCTGTAGAGATACCTTCTGTACTCCTTTGTGCGCTGTAGAGATACCTTCTGTACTCCTTTGTACGCTGTAGAGATACCTCGTGTACTCCTTTGTACGTTCTAGAGATATTTCCTGTACTCCTTTGTACGTTCTAGAGATATTTCCTGTACTCCTTTGTGCGCTGTAGAGATACCTTCTGTACTCCTTTGTGCGCTGTAGATATACCTTCTGTACTCCTTTGTGCGCTGTAGAGATAACTTCTGTACTCCTTTGTGCGCTGTAGAGATACCTTCTGTACTCCTTTGTGCGCTGTAGAGATACCTTCTGTACTCCTTTGTGCGCTGTAGAGATACCTTCTGTACTCCTTTGTGCGCTGTAGAGATACCTTCTGTACTCCATTTTACGCTGTAGAGATACCTTTTGTACTCCTTTGTACGCTGTAGAGATACCTCGTGTACTCCTTTGTACGTTCTAGAGATATTTCCTGTACTCCTTTGTGCGCTGTAGAGATACCTTCTGTACTCTTTTGTGCGCTGTAGAGATACCTTCTGTACTCCTTTGTGCGCTGTAGAGATACCTTCTGTACTCCTTTGTACGCTGTAGAGATACCTCGTGTACTCCTTTGTACGTTCTAGAGATATTTCCTGTACTCCTTTGTGCGCTCTAGAGATACCTTCTGTACTCCTTTGTGCGCTGTAGAGATACCTTCTGTACTCCTTTGTGCGCTGTAGAGATACCTTCTGTACTCATTTGTGCGCTGTAGAGATACCTTCTGTACTCCTTTGTACGCTGTAGAGATACCTCGTGTACTCCTTTGTACGTTCTAGAGATATTTCCTGTACTCTTTTGTGCGCTGTAGAGATACCTTCTGTACTCCTATGTGCGCTGTAGAGATACCTTCTGTACTCCTTTGTGCGCTGTAGAGATACGTTCTGTACTCCTTTGTGCGCTGTAGAGATACCTTCTGTACTCCTCTGTGCGCTGTAGAGATACCTTCTGTACTCCTTTGTGCGCTGTAGAGATACCTTCTGTACTCCTTTGTGCGCTGTAGAGATACCTTCTGTACTCCTTTGTGCGCTGTAGAGATACCTTCTGTACTCCTTTGTGCGCTGTAGAGATACCTTCTGTACTCCTTTGTGCGCTTTAGAGATACCTCGTGTACTCCTTTGTACGTTCTAGAGATATTTCCTGTACTCCTTTGTGTGCTGTAGAGATACCTTCTGTACTCCTTTGTGCGCTGTAGAGATACCTTCTGTACTCCTTTGTGCGCTGTAGAGATACCTCGTGTACTCCTTTGTACGTTCTAGAGATATTTCCTGTACTCCTTTGTGCGCTGTAGAGATACCTTCTGTACTCCTTTGTGCGCTGAAGAGATACCTTCTGTACTCCTTTGTGCGCTGTAGAGATACCTTCTGTACTCCTTTGTACGCTGTAGAGATACCTCGTGTACTCCTTTGTACGTTCTAGAGATATTTCCTGTACTCCTTTGTGCGATGTAGAGATACCTTCTTTACTCCTTTGTGCGCTGTAGAGATACCTTCTGTACTCCTTTGTGCGCTGCAGAGATACCTTCTGAACTCCTTTGTGCGCTGTAGAGATACCTTCTGTACTCCTTTGTACGCTGTAGAGATACCTTCTGTACTCCTTTGTACGCTGTAGAGATACCTCGTGTACTCCTTTGTACGTTCTAGAGATATTTCCTGTACTCCTTTGTGCGCTGTAGAGATACATTCTGTACTCCTTTGTGCGCTGTAGAGATACCTTCTGTACTCCTTTGTGCGCTGTAGAGATACCTTCTGTACTCCTTTGTGCGCTGTAGAGATACCTTCTGTACTCCTTTGTACGCTGTAGAGATACCTTCTGTACTCCTTTGTGCGCTGTAGAGATACCTTCTGTACTCCTTTGTACGCTGTAGAGATACCTCGTGTACTCCTTTGTACGTTCTAGAGATATTTCCTGTACTCCTTTGTGCGCTGTAGAGATACCTTCTGTACTCCTTTGTGCGCTGTAGAGATACCTTCTGTACTCCTTTGTGCGCTGTAGAGATACCTTCTGTACTCCTTTGTGCGCTGTAGAGATACCTTCTGTACTCCTTTGTGCGCTGTAGAGATACCTTCTGTACTCCTTTGTGCGCTGTAGAGATACCTTCTGTACTCCTTTGTGCGCTGTAGAGATACCTTCTGTACTCCTTTGTGCGCTGTAGAGATACCTCGTGTACTCCTTTGTACGTTCTAGAGATATTTCCTGTACTCCTTTGTGCGCTGTAGAGATACCTTCTGTACTCCTTTGTGCGCTGTAGAGATACCTTCTGTACTCCTTTGTGCGCTGTAGAGATACCTCGTGTACTCCTTTGTACGTTCTAGAGATATTTCCTGTACTCCTTTGTGCGCTGTAGAGATACCTTCTGTACTCCTTTGTGCGCTGTAGAGATACCTTCTGTACTCCATTGTGCGCTGTAGAGATACCTTCTGTACTCCTTTGTGCGTTGTAGAGATACCTTCTGTACTCCTTTGTGCGCTGTAGATATACCTTCTGTACTCCTTTGTGCGCTGTAGAGATACCTTCTGTACTCCTTTGTGCGCTGTAGAGATACCTCGTGTACTCCTATGTACGTTCTAGAGATATTTCCTGTACTCCTTTGTGCGCTGTAGAGATACCTTCTGTACTCCTTTGTGCGCTGTAGAGATACCTTCTGTACTCCTTTGTGCGCTGTAGAGATACCTTGTGTACTCCTTTGTACGTTCTAGAGATATTTACTGTACTCCTTTGTGCGCTGTAGAGATACCTTCTGTACTCCTTTGTGCGCTGTAGAGATACCTTCTGTACTCCTTTGTGCGCTGTAGAGATACCTTCTGTACTCCTTTGTGCGCTGTAGAGATACCTTCTGTACTCCTTTGTGCGCTGTAGAGATACCTTCTGTACTCCTTTGTGCGCTGTAGAGATACCTTCTGTACTCCTTTGTGCGCTGTAGAGATACCTTCTGTACTCCTTTGTGCGCTGTAGAGATACCTTCTGTACTCCTTTGTGCGCTGTAGAGATACTTTCTGTACTCCTTTGTGCGCTGTAGAGATACCTTCTGTACTCCTTTGTACGCTGAAGAGATACCTCGTGTACTCCTTAGTACGTTCTAGAGATATTTCCTGTACTCCTTTGTACGTTCTAGAGATATTTCCTGTACTCCTTTGTGCGCTGTAGAGATACCTTCTGTACTCCTTTGTGCGCTGTAGATATACCTTCTGTACTCCTTTGTGCGCTGTAGAGATAACTTCTGTACTCCTTTGTGCGCTGTAGAGATACCTTCTGTACTCCTTTGTGCGATGTAGAGATACCTTCTGTACTCCTTTGTGCGCTGTAGCGATACCTTCTGTACTCCTTTGTGCGCTGTAGAGATACCTTCTGTACTCCTTTTTACGCTGTAGAGATACCTTTTGTACTCCTTTGTACGCTGTAGAGATACCTCGTGTACTCCATTGTACGTTCTAGAGATATTTCCTGTACTCCTTTGTGCGCTGTAGAGATACCTTCTGTACTCCTTTGTGCGCTGTAGAGATACCTTCTGTACTCCTTTGTGCGCTGTAGAGATACCTTCTGTACTCCTTTGTGCGCTGTAGAGATACCTTCTGTACTCCTTTGTACGCTGTAGAGATACCTCGTGTACTCCTTTGTACGTTCTAGAGATATTTCCTGTACTCCTTTGTGCGATGTAGAGATACCTTCTTTACTCCTTTGTGCGCTGTAGAGATACCTTCTGTACTCCTTTGTGCGCTGCAGAGATACCTTCTGAACTCCTTTGTGCGCTGTAGAGATACCTTCTGTACTCCTTTGTACGCTGTAGAGATACCTTCTGTACTCCTTTGTACGCTGTAGAGATACCTCGTGTACTCCTTTGTACGTTCTAGAGATATTTCCTGTACTCCTTTGTGCGCTGTAGAGATACATTCTGTACTCCTTTGTGCGCTGTAGAGATACCTTCTGTACTCCTTTGTGCGCTGTAGAGATACCTTCTGTACTCCTTTGTGCGCTGTAGAGATACCTTCTGTACTCCTTTGTACGCTGTAGAGATACCTTCTGTACTCCTTTGTGCGCTGTAGAGATACCTTCTGTACTCCTTTGTACGCTGTAGAGATACCTCGTGTACTCCTTTGTACGTTCTAGAGATATTTCCTGTACTCCTTTGTGCGCTGTAGAGATACCTTCTGTACTCCTTTGTGCGCTGTAGAGATACCTTCTGTACTCCTTTGTGCGCTGTAGAGATACCTTCTGTACTCCTTTGTGCGCTGTAGAGATACCTTCTGTACTCCTTTGTGCGCTGTAGAGATACCTTCTGTACTCCTTTGTGCGCTGTAGAGATACCTTCTGTACTCCTTTGTGCGCTGTAGAGATACCTTCTGTACTCCTTTGTGCGCTGTAGAGATACCTCGTGTACTCCTTTGTACGTTCTAGAGATATTTCCTGTACTCCTTTGTGCGCTGTAGAGATACCTTCTGTACTCCTTTGTGCGCTGTAGAGATACCTTCTGTACTCCTTTGTGCGCTGTAGAGATACCTCGTGTACTCCTTTGTACGTTCTAGAGATATTTCCTGTACTCCTTTGTGCGCTGTAGAGATACCTTCTGTACTCCTTTGTGCGCTGTAGAGATACCTTCTGTACTCCATTGTGCGCTGTAGAGATACCTTCTGTACTCCTTTGTGCGTTGTAGAGATACCTTCTGTACTCCTTTGTGCGCTGTAGATATACCTTCTGTACTCCTTTGTGCGCTGTAGAGATACCTTCTGTACTCCTTTGTGCGCTGTAGAGATACCTCGTGTACTCCTATGTACGTTCTAGAGATATTTCCTGTACTCCTTTGTGCGCTGTAGAGATACCTTCTGTACTCCTTTGTGCGCTGTAGAGATACCTTCTGTACTCCTTTGTGCGCTGTAGAGATACCTTGTGTACTCCTTTGTACGTTCTAGAGATATTTACTGTACTCCTTTGTGCGCTGTAGAGATACCTTCTGTACTCCTTTGTGCGCTGTAGAGATACCTTCTGTACTCCTTTGTGCGCTGTAGAGATACCTTCTGTACTCCTTTGTGCGCTGTAGAGATACCTTCTGTACTCCTTTGTGCGCTGTAGAGATACCTTCTGTACTCCTTTGTGCGCTGTAGAGATACCTTCTGTACTCCTTTGTGCGCTGTAGAGATACCTTCTGTACTCCTTTGTGCGCTGTAGAGATACCTTCTGTACTCCTTTGTGCGCTGTAGAGATACTTTCTGTACTCCTTTGTGCGCTGTAGAGATACCTTCTGTACTCCTTTGTACGCTGTAGAGATACCTCGTGTACTCCTTAGTACGTTCTAGAGATATTTCCTGTACTCCTTTGTACGTTCTAGAGATATTTCCTGTACTCCTTTGTGCGCTGTAGAGATACCTTCTGTACTCCTTTGTGCGCTGTAGATATACCTTCTGTACTCCTTTGTGCGCTGTAGAGATAACTTCTGTACTCCTTTGTGCGCTGTAGAGATACCTTCTGTACTCCTTTGTGCGATGTAGAGATACCTTCTGTACTCCTTTGTGCGCTGTAGCGATACCTTCTGTACTCCTTTGTGCGCTGTAGAGATACCTTCTGTACTCCTTTTTACGCTGTAGAGATACCTTTTGTACTCCTTTGTACGCTGTAGAGATACCTCGTGTACTCCATTGTACGTTCTAGAGATATTTCCTGTACTCCTTTGTGCGCTGTAGAGATACCTTCTGTACTCCTTTGTGCGCTGTAGAGATACCTTCTGTACTCCTTTGTGCGCTGTAGAGATACCTTCTGTACTCCTTTGTACGCTGTAGAGATACCTCGTGTACTCCTTTGTACGTTCTAGAGATATTTCCTGTACTCCTTTGTGCGCTGTAGAGATACCTTCTGTACTCCTTTGTGCGCTGTAGAGATACCTTCTGTACTCCTTTGTGCGCTGTAGAGATACCTTCTGTACTCCTTTGTGCGCTGTAGAGATACCTTCTGTACTCCTTTGTACGCTGTAGAGATACCTCGTGTACTCCTTTGTACGTTCTAGAGATATTTCCTGTACTCTTTTGTGCGCTGTAGAGATACCTTCTGTACTCCTATGTGCGCTGTAGAGATACCTTCTGTACTCCTTTGTGCGCTGTAGAGATACGTTCTGTACTCCTTTGTGCGCTGTAGAGATACCTTCTGTACTCCTCTGTGCGCTGTAGATATACCTTCTGTACTCCTTTGTGCGCTGTAGAGATACCTTTTGTACTCCTTTGTGCGCTGTAGAGATACCTCGTGTACTCCTTTGTACGTTCTAGAGATATTTCCTGTACTCCTTTGTGTGCTGTAGAGATCCCTTCTGTACTCCTTTGTGCGCTGTAGAGATACCTTCTGTACTCCTTTGTGCGCTGTAGAGATACCTCGTGTACTCCTTTGTACGTTCTAGAGATATTTCCTGTACTCCTTTGTGCGCTGTAGAGATACCTTCTGTACTCCTTTGTGCGCTGAAGAGATACCTTCTGTACTCCTTTGTGCGCTGTAGAGATACCTTCTGTACTCCTTTGTACGCTGTAGAGATACCTCGTGTACTCCTTTGTACGTTCTAGAGATATTTCCTGTACTCCTTTGTGCGCTGTAGAGATACCTTCTGTACTCCTTTGTGCGCTGTAGAGATACCTTCTGTACTCCTTTGTGCGCTGTAGAGATACCTTCTGAACTCCTTTGTGCGCTGTAGAGATACCTTCTGTACTCCTTTGTACGCTGTAGAGATACCTTCTGTACTCCTTTGTACGCTGTAGAGATACCTCGTGTACTCCTTTGTACGTTCTAGAGATATTTCCTGTACTCCTTTGTGCGCTGTAGAGATACCTTCTGTACTCC
Source organism: Morinoia aosen (assembly GCA_030386875.1). Classification (NCBI taxonomy): domain Eukaryota; kingdom Metazoa; phylum Arthropoda; class Malacostraca; order Amphipoda; family Talitridae; genus Morinoia; species Morinoia aosen. The sequence continues at coordinate 22,089,127 of JASJYW010000027.1, read as the reverse complement.
TTTGTGCGCTGTAGAGATACCTTCTGTACTCCTTTGTGCGCTGTGGAGATACCTTCTGTACTCCTTTGTGCGCTGTAGAGATACCTTCTGTACTCCTTTGTACGCTGTAGAGATACCTTCTGTACTCCTTTGTGCGCTGTAGAGATACCTTCTGTACTCCTTTGTACGCTGTAGAGATACCTCGTGTACTCCTTTGTACGTTCTAGAGATATTTCCTGTACTCCTTTGTGCGCTGTAGAGATACCTTCTGTACTCCTTTGTGCGCTGTAGAGATACCTTCTGTACTCCTTTGTGCGCTGTAGAGATACCTTCTGTACTCCTTTGTGCGCTGTAGAGATACCTTCTGTACTCCTTTGTGCGCTGTAGAGATACCTTCTGTACTCCTTTGTGCGCTGTAGAGATACCTCGTGTACTCCTATGTACGTTCTAGAAATATTTCCTGTACTCCTTTGTGCGCTGTAGAGATACCTTCTGTACTCCTTTGTGCGCTGTAGAGATACCTTCTGTACTCCTTTGTGCGCTGTAGAGATACCTCGTGTACTCCTTTGTACGTTCTAGAGATATTTCCTGTACTCCTTTGTGCGCTGTAGAGATACCTTCTGTACTCCCTTTTGCGCTGTAGAGATACCTTCTGTACTCCTTTGTGCGCTGTAGAGATACCTTCTGTACTCCTTTGTGCGCTGTAGAGATACCTTCTGTACTCCTTTGTGCGCTGTAGAGATACCTTCTGTACTCCTTTTTGCGCTGTAGAGATACCTTCTGTACTCCTTTGTGCGCTGTAGAGATACCGTTTGTACTCCTTTGTGCGCTGTACAGATACCTTCTGTACTCCTTTGTGCGCTGTAGAGATACCTTCTGTACTCCTTTGTGCGCTGTAGAGATACCTTCTGTACTCCTTTTAACGCTGTAGAGATACCTCGTGTACTCCTTTGTACGTTCTAGAGATATTTCCTGTACTCCTTTGTACGTTCTAGAGATATTTCCTGTACTCCTTTGTGCGCTGTAGAGATACCTTCTGTACTCCTTTGTGCGCTGTAGATATACCTTCTGTACTCCTTTGTGCGCTGTAGAGATAATTTCTGTACTCCTTTGTGCGCTGTAGAGATACCTTCTGTACTCCTTTGTGCGCTGTAGAGATACCTTCTGTACTCCTTTGTGCGCTGTAGAGATACCTTCTGTACTCCTTTGTGCGCTGTAGAGATACCTTCTGTACTCCTTTTTACGCTGTAGAGATACCTTTTGTACTCCTTTGTACGCTGTAGAGATACCTCGTGTACTCCTTTGTACGTTCTAGAGATATTTCCTGTACTCCTTTGTGCGCTGTAGAGATACCTTCTGTACTCCTTTGTGCGCTGTAGAGATACCTTCTGTACTCCTTTGTGCGCTGTAGAGATACCTTCTGTACTCCTTTGTACGCTGTAGAGATACCTCGTGTACTCCTTTGTACGTTCTAGAGATATTTCCTGTACTCCTTTGTGCGCTGTAGAGATACCTTCTGTACTCCTTTGTGCGCTGTAGAGATACCTTCTGTACTCCTTTGTGCGCTGTAGAGATACCTTCTGTACTCCTTTGTGCGCTGTAGAGATACCTTCTGTACTCCTTTGTACGCTGTAGAGATACCTCGTGTACTCCTTTGTACGTTCTAGAGATATTTCCTGTACTTTTTGTGCGCTGTAGAGATACCTTCTGTACTCCTATGTGCGCTGTAGAGATACCTTCTGTACTCCTTTGTGCGCTGTGGAGATACGTTCTGTACTCCTTTGTGCGCTGTAGAGATACCTTCTCTACTCCTCTGTGCGCTGTAGAGATACCTTCTGTACTCCTTTGTGCGCTGTAGAGATACCTTCTGTACTCCTTTGTGCGCTGTAGAGATACCTTCTGTACTCCTTTGTGCGCTGTAAAGATACCTTCTGTACTCCTTTGTGCGCTGTAGAGATACCTTCTGTACTCCTTTGTGCGCTGTAGAGATACCTCGTGTACTCCTTTGTACGTTCTAGAGATATTTCCTGTACTCCTTTGTGTGCTGTAGAGATACCTTCTGTACTCCTTTGTGCGCTGTAGAGATACCTTCTGTACTTCTTTGTGCGCTGTAGAGATACCTCGTGTACTCCTTTGTACGTTCTAGAGATATTTCCTGTACTCCTTTGTGCGCTGTAGAGATACCTTCTGTACTCCTTTGTGCGCTGAAGAGATACCTTCTGTACTCCTTTGTGCGCTGTAGAGATACCTTCTGTACTCCTTTGTACGCTGTAGAGATACCTCGTGTACTCCTTTGTACGTTCTAGAGATATTTCCTGTACTCCTTTGTGCGCTGTAGAGTACCTTCTGTACTCCTTTGTGCGCTGTAGAGTACCTTCTGTACTCCTTTGTGCGCTGTAGAAATACCTTCTGTACTCCTTTGTGCGCTGTAGAGATACCTTCTGAACTCCTTTGTGCGCTGTAGAGATACCTTCTGTACTCCTTTGTACGCTGTAGAGATACCTCGTGTACTCCTTTGTACGTTCTAGAGATATTTCCTGTACTCCTTTGTGCGCTGTAGAGATACCTTCTGTACTCCTTTGTGCGCTGTAGAGATACCTTCTGTACTCCTTTGTGCGCTGTAGAGATACCTTCTGTACTCCTTTGTGCGCTGTAGAGATACCTTCTGTTCTCCTTTGTACGCTGTAGAGATACCTTCTGTACTCCTTTGTGCGCTGTAGAGATACCTTCTGTACTCCTTTGTACGCTGTAGAGATACCTTGTGTACTCCTTTGTACGTTCTAGAGATATTTCCTGTACTCCTTTGTGCGCTGTAGAGATACCTTCTGTACTCCTTTGTGCGCTGTAGAGATACCTTCTGTACTCCTTTGTGCGCTGTAGAGATACCTTCTGTACTCATTTGTGCGCTGTAGAGATACCTTCTGTACTCCTTTGTGCGCTGTGGAGATACCTTCTGTACTCCTTTGTGCGCTGTAGAGATACCTTCTGTACTCCTTTGTGCGCTGTAGAGATACCTTCTGTACTCCTTTGTGAGCTGTAGAGATACCTCGTGTACTCCTTTGTACGTTCTAGAGATATTTCCTGTACTCCTTTGTGCGCTGTAGAGATACCTTCTGTACTCCTTTGTGCGCTGTAGAGATACCTTCTGTACTCCTTTGTGCGCTGTAGAGATACCTCGTGTACTCTTTTGTACGTTCTAGAGATATTTCCTGTACTCCTTTGTGCGCTGTAGAGATACCTTCTGTACTCCTTTGTGCGCTGTAGAGATACCTTCTGTACTCCTTTGTGCGCTGTAGAGATACCTTCTGTACTCCTTTGTGCGCTGTAGAGATACCTTCTGTACTCCTTTGTGCGCTGTAGAGATACCTTCTGTACTCCTTTGTACGCTGTAGAGATACCTCGTGTACTCCTTTGTACGTTCTAGAGATTTTCCTGTACTCCTTTGTGCGCTGTAGAGATACTTTCTGTACTCCTTTGTGCGCTGTCGAGATACCTTCTGTACTCCTTTGTGCGCTGTAGAGATACCTTCTGTACTCCTTTGTGCGCTGAAGAGATACCTTCTGTACTCCTTTGTAAGCTGTAGAGATACCTTCTGTACTCCTTTGTACGCTGTAGAGATGCCTCGTGTACTCCTTTGTACGTTCTAGAGATATTTCCTGTACTCCTTTGTGCGCTGTGGAGATACCTTCTGTACTCCTTTGTGCGCTGTAGAGATACCTTCTGTACTCCTTTGTGCGCTGTAGAGATACCTTCTGTACTCCTTTGTGTGCTGTAGAGATACCTTCTGTACTCCTTTGTACGCTGTAGAGATACCTCGTGTACTCCTTTGTACGTTCTAGAGATATTTCCTGTACTCCTTTGCACGTTCTAGAGATATTTCCTGTACTCCTTTGCGCGCTGTAGAGATACCTTCTGTACTCCTTTGTGCGCTGTAGAGATACCTTCTGTACTCCTTTGTGCGCTGTTGAGATACCTTCTGTACTCCTTTGTGCGCTGTAGAGATACCTTCTGTACTCCTTTGTGCGCTGTAGAGATACCTTCTGTACTCCTTTGTGCGCTGTAGAGATACCTTCTGTACTCCTTTGTGCGCTGTAGAGATACCTTCTGTACTCCTTTGTGCGCTGTAGAGATACCTTCTGTACTCCTTTGTGCGCTGTAGAGATACCTTCTGTACTCCTTTGTACGCTGTAGAGATACCTCGTGTACTCCTTTGTACGTTCTAGAGATATTTCCTGTACTCCTTTGTGCGCTGTAAAGATACCTTCTGTACTTCTTTGTGCGCTGTATAGATACCTTCTGTACTCCTTTGTGCGCTGTAGAGATACCTTCTGTACTCCTTTGTGCGCTGTAGAGATACCTTCTGTACTCCTTTGTGCGCTGTAGAGATGCCTTCTGTACTCCTTTGTGCGCTGTAGAGATACCTTCTGTACTCTTTTGTGCGCTGTAGAGATACCTTCTGTACTCCTTTGTGCGCTGTAGAGATACCTTCTGTACTCCATTGTGCGCTGTAGAGATACCTTCTGTACTCCTTTGTGCGCTGTAGAGATACCTCGTGTACTCCTTTGTACGTTCTAGAGATATTTCCTGTACTCCTTTGTGCGCTGTAGAGATACCTTCTGTACTCCTTTGTGCGCTGTAGAGATACCTTCTGTACTCCTTTGTGCGCTGTAGAGATACCTCGTGTACTCCTTTGTACGTTCTAGAGATATTTCCTGTACTCCTTTGTGCGCTGTAGAGATACCTTCTGTACTCCTTTGTGCGCTGTAGAGATACCTTCTGTACTCCTTTGTGCGCTGTAGAGATACCTTCTGTACTCTTTTGTACGCTGTAGAGATACCTCGTGTACTCCTTTGTACGTTCTAGAGATATTTCCTGTACTCCCTTTGTGCGCTGTAGAGATACCTTCTGTACTGTTTTGTGCGCTGTAGAGATACCTCCTGACTCCTTTGTGCGCTGTAGAGATACCTTCTGTACTCCTTTGTGCGCTGTAGAGATACCTTCTGTACTCCTTTGTACGCTGTAGAGATACCTTCTGTACTCCTTTGTACGCTGTAGAGATACCTCGTGTACTCCTTTGTACGTTCTAGAGATATTTCCTGTACTCCTTTGTGCGCTGTAGAGATACCTTCTGTACTCCTTTGTGCGCTGTAGAGATACCTTCTGTACTCCTTTGTGCGCTGTAGAGATACCTTCTGTACTCCTTTGTGCGCTGTAGAGATACCTTCTGTACTCCTTTGTACGCTGTAGAGATACCTTCTGTACTCCTTTGTGCGCTGTAGAGATACTTTCTGTACTCCTTTGTACGCTGTAGAGATACCTCGTGTACTCCTTTGTACGTTCTAGAGATATTTCCTGTACTCCTTTGTGCGCTGTAGAGATACCTTCTGTACTCCTTTGTGCGCTGTAGAGATACCTTCTGTATTCCTTTGTGCGCTGTAGAGATACCTTCTGTACTCCTTTGTGCGCTGTAGAGATACCTTCTGTACTCCTTTGTGCGCTGTAGAGATACCTTCTTTACTCCTTTGTACGCTGTAGAGATACCTCGTGTACTCCTTTGTACGTTCTAGAGATGTTTCCTGTACTCCTTTGTGCGCTGTAGAGATACCTTCTGTACTCCTTTGTGCGCTGTAGAGATACCTTCTGTACTCCTTTGTGCGCTGTAGAGATACCTCGTGTACTCCTTTGTACGTTCTAGAGATATTTCCTGTACTCCTTTGTGCGCTGTAGAGATAACTTCTGTACTCCTTTGTGCGCTGTAGAGATGTCTTCTGTACTCCTTTGTGCGCTGTAGAGATACCTTCTGTACTCCTTTGTGCGCTGTAGAGATACCTTCTGTACTCCTTTGTGCGCTGTAGAGATACCTCCTTTACTCCTTTGTACGCTGTAGAGATACCTCGTGTACTCGTTTGTACGTTCTAGAGATATTTCCTGTACTCCTTTGTGCGCTGTCGAGATACCTTCTGTACTCCTTTGTGCGCTGTAGAGATACCTTCTGTACTCCTTTGTGCGCTGTAGAGATACCTTCTGTACTCCTTTGTGCGCTGTAGAGATACCTTCTGTACTCCTTTGTACGCTGTAGAGATACCTCGTGTATTCCTTTGTACGTTCTAGAGATATTTCCTGTACTCCTTTGTGCGCTGTAGAGATACCTTCTGTACTCCTTTGTGCGCTGTAGAGATACCTTCTGTACTCCTTTGTGCGCTGTAGAGATACCTTCTGTACTCCTTTGTGCGCTGTAGAGATACCTTCTGTACTCCTTTGTGCGCTGTAGAGATACCTTCTGTACTCCTTTGTGCGCTGTAGAGATACCTTCTGTACTCCTTTGTACGCTGTAGAGATACCTCGTGTACTCCTTTGTACGTTCTAGAGATATTTACTGTACTCCTTTGTGCGCTGTAGAGATACCTTCTGTACTCCTCTGTGCGCTGTAGAGATACCTTCTGTACTCCTTTGTGCGCTGTAGAGATACCTTCTGTACTCCTTTGTGCGCTGTAGAGATACCTCCTGTACTCCTTTGTGCGCTGTAGAGATACCTTCTGTACTCCTTTGTACGTTCTAGAGATAATTCCTGTACTCCTTTGTGCGCTGTAGAGATACCTTCTGAACTCCTTTGTGCGCTGTAGAGATACCTTCTGTACTCCTTTGTGCGCTGCAGAGATACTTTCTGTGCTCCTTTATGCGCTGTAGAGATACCTTCTGTACTCCTTTGTGCGCTGTAGAGATACCTTCTGTACTCCTTTGTACGCTGTAGAGATACCTCGTGTACTCCTTTGTACGTTCTAGAGGTATTTCCTGTACTCCTTTGTGCGCTGTAGAGATACCTTCTGTACTCCTTTGTGCGCTGTAGAGATACCTTCTGTACTCCTTTGTGCGCTGTAGAGATACCTTCTGTACTCCTTTGTGCGCTGTAGAGATACCTTCTGTACTCCTTTGTGCGCTGTAGAGAAACCTTCTGTACTCCTTTGTGCGCTGTAGAGATACCTTCTGTACTCCTTTGTGCGCTGTAGAGATACCTTCTGTACTCCTTTGTGCGCTGTAGAGATACCTTCTGTACTCCTTTGTGCGCTGTAGAGATACCTTCTGTACTCCTTTGTGCGCTGTAGAGATACCTTCTGTACTCCTTTGTACGCTGTAGAGATACCTCGTGTACTCCTTTGTACGTTCTAGAGATATTTCCTGTACTACTTTGTTCGTTCTAGAGATATTTCCTGTACTCCTTTGTGCGCTGTAGAGATACCTTCTGTACTCCTTTGTGCGCTGTAGAGATACCTCTGTACTCCTTTGTGCGCTGTAGAGATACCTTCTGTACTCCTTTGTGCGCTGTAGAGATACCTTCTGTACTCCTTTGTGCGCTGTAGAGATACTTTCTGTACTCCTTTGTGCGCTGTAGAGATACCTTCTGTACTCCTTTGTGCGCTGTAGAGATACCTTCTGTACTCCTTTGTGCGCTGTAGAGATACTTTCTGTACTCCTTTGTGCGCTGTAGAGATACCTTCAGTACTCCTTTGTGCGCTGTAGAGATACCTTCTGTACTAATTTGTACGCTGTAGAGATACCTCGTGTACTCCTTTGTACGTTCTAGAGATATCTCCTGTACTCGTTTGTGCGCTGTAGAGATACCTTCTGTACTCCTTTGTGCGCTGTAGAGATACCTTCTGTACTCATTTGTGCGCTGTAGAGATACCTTCTGTACTCCTTTGTGCGCTGTAGAGATACCTTCTGTACTCCTTTGTGCGCTGTAGAGATACCTTCTGTACTCCTATGTGCGCTGTATAGATACCTTCTGTACTCCTTTGTGCGCTGTAGAGATACCTTCTGTACTCCTTTGTGCGCTGTAGAGATACCTTCTGTACTCCTTTGTGCGCTGTAGAGATACCTTCTGTACTCCTTTGTGCGCTGTAGAGATACCTCGTGTACTCCTTTGTACGTTCTAGAGATATTTCCTGTACTCCTTTGTGCGCTGTAGAGATACCTTCTCTACTCCTTTGTGCGCTGTAGAGATACCTTCTGTACTCCTTTGTGCGCTGTAGAGATACCTCGTGTACTCCTTTGTACGTTCTAGAGATATTTCCTGTACTCCTTTGTGCGCTGTAGAGATACCTTCTGTACTCCTTTGTGCGCTGTAGAGATACCTTCTGTACTCCTTTGTGCGCTGTAGAGATACCTTCTGTACTCTTTTGTACGCTGAGAGATACCTCGTGTACTCCTCTGTACGTTCTAGAGATATTTCCTGTACTCCTTTGTGCGCTGTAGAGATACCTTCTGTGCTCCTTTGTGCGCTGTAGAGATACCTCCTGACTCCTTTGTGCGCTGTAGAGATACCTTCTGTACTCCTTTGTGCGCTGTAGAGATACCTTCTGTACTCCTTTGTACGCTGTAGAGATACCTTCTGTACTCCTTTGTACGCTGTAGAGATACCTCGTGTTCTCCTTTGTACGTTCTAGAGATATTTCCTGTACTCCTTTGTGCGCTTTAGAGATACCTTCTGTACTCCTTTGTGCGCTGTAGAGATACCTTCTGTACTCCTTTGTGCGCTGTAGAGATACCTTCTGTACTCCTTTGTGCGCTGTAGAGGTACCTTCTGTACTCCTTTGTGCGCTGTAGAGATACCTTCTGTACTCCTTTGTGCGCTGTAGAGATACCTTCTGTACTCCTTTGTGCGCTGTAGAGATACCTTCTGTACTCTTTTGTGCGCTGTAGAGATACCTTCTGTACTCCTTTGTGCGCTGTAGAGATACCTTCTGTACTCTGTGCGCTGTAGAGATACCTCGTGTACTCCTTTGTACGTTCTAGAGATATTTGCTGTACTCCTTTGTGCGCTGTAGAGATACCTTCTGTACTCCTTTGTGCGCTGTAGAGATACCATCTGTACTCCTTTGTGCGCTGTAGAGATACCTCGTGTACTCCTTTGTACGTTCTAGAGATATTTCCTGTACTTCTTTGTGCGCTGTAGAGATACCTTCTGTACTCCTTTGTGCGCTGAAGAGATACCTTCTGTACTCCTTTATGCGCTGTAGAGACACCTTCTGTTCTCCTTTGTACGCTGTAGAGATACCTTCTGTACTCCTTTGTGCGCTGTAGAAATACCTTCTGTACTCCTTTGTGCGCTGTAGAGATACCTTCTGTACTTCTTTGTGCGCTGTAGAGATACCTTCTGTACTCCTTTGTGCGCTGTAGAGATACCTTCTGTACTCCTTTGTGCGCTGTAGAGATACCTTCTGTACTCCTCTGTACGCTGTAGAGATACCTCGTGTACTTCTTTGTACGTTCTAGAGATATTTCCCGTACTCCTTTGTACGTTCTAGAGATATTTCCTGTACTCCTTTGTGCGCTGTAGAGATACCCTCTGTACTCCTTTGTGGGCTGTAGAGATACCTTCTGTACTCCTTTGTGCGCTGTAGAGATACCTTCTGTACTCCTTTGTGCGCTGTAGAGATACCTTTTGTACTCCTTTGTGCGCTGTAGAGATACCTTCTGTACTCCTTTGTGCGCTGTAGAGATACCTTCTGTACTCCTTTGTGCGCTGTAGAGATACCTTCTGTACTCTTTTTGCGCTGTAGAGATACCTTCTGTACTCCTTTGTGCGCTGTAGAGATACCTTCTGTACTCCTTTGTGCGCTGTAGAGATACCTCGTGTACTCCTATGAACGTTCTAGAGATATTTGCTGTACTCCTTTGTGCGCTGTAGAGATACCTTCTGTACTCCTTTGTGCGCTGTAGAGATACCTTCTGTACTCCTTTGTGCGCTGTAGAGATACCTCGTGTACTCCTTTGTACGTTCTATAGATATTTCCTGTACTCCTTTGTGCGCTGTGGAGATAACTTCTGTACTCCTTTGTGCGCTGTAGAGATGTCTTCTGTACTCCTTTGTGCGCTGTAGAGATACCTTCTGTACTCCTTTGTGCGCTGTAGAGATACCTTCTGTACTCCTTTGTGCGCTGTAGAGATACCTTCTTCACTCCTTTGTACGCTGTAGAGATACCTCGTGTACTCCTTTGTACGTTCTAGAGATATTTCCTGTACTCCTTTGTGCGCTGTAGAGATACCTTCTGTACTCCTTTGTGCGCTGTAGAGATACCTTCTGTACTCCTTTGTGCGCTGTAGAGATACCTTCTGTACTCCTTTGTGCGCTGTAGAGATACCTTCTGTACTCCTTTGTACGCTGTAGAGATACCTCGTGTACTCCTTTGTACGTTCTAGATATATTTCCTGTACTCCTTTGTGCGCTGTAGAGATACCTTCTGTACTCCTTTGTGCGCTGTAGAGATACCTTCTGTACTCCTTTGTGCGCTGTAGAGATACCTTCTGTACTCCTTTGTACGCTGTAGAAATACCTCGTGTACTCCTTTGTACGTTCTAGAGATATTTCCTGTACTCCTTTGTGCGCTGTAGAGATACCTTCTGTACTCCTTTGTGCGCTGTAGAGATACCTTCTGTACTCCTTTGTGCGCTGTAGAGATACCTTCTGTACTCCTTTGTGCGCTGTAGAGATACCTTCTGTACTCCTTTGTGCGCTGTAGAGATACCTTCTGTACTCCTTTGTGCGCTGTAGAGATACCTTCTGTACTCCTTTGTGCGCTGCAGAGATACCTTCTGTACTCCTTTGTGCGCTGTAGAGATACCTTCTGTACTCCTTTGTGCGCTGTAGAGATACCTTCTGTACTCCTTTGTGCGCTGTAGAGATACCTCCTGTACTCCTTTGTGCGCTGTAGAGATACCTCGTGTACTCCTTTGTACGTTCTAGAGATGTTTCCTGTACTCCTTTGTGCGCTGTAGAGATACCTTCTGTACTCCTTTGTGCGCTGTAGAGATACCTTCTGTACTCCTTTGTGCGCTGTAGAGATACCTCGTGTACTCCTTTGTACGTTCTAGAGATATTTCCTGTACTCCTTTGTGCGCTGTAGAGATAACTTCTGTACTCCTTTGTGCGCTGTAGAGATGTCTTCTGTACTCCTTTGTGCGCTGTAGAGATACCTTCTGTACTCCTTTGTGCGCTGTAGAGATACCTTCTGTACTCCTTTGTGCGCTGTAGAGATACCTCCTTTACTCCTTTGTACGCTGTAGAGATACCTCGAGTACTCGTTTGTACGTTCTAGAGATATTTCCTGTACTCCTTTGTGCGCTGTCGAGATACCTTCTGTACTCCTTTGTGCGCTGTAGAGATACCTTCTGTACTCCTTTGTGCGCTGTAGAGATACCTTCTGTACTCCTTTGTGCGCTGTAGAGATACCTTCTGTACTCCTTTGTACGCTGTAGAGATACCTCGTGTATTCCTTTGTACGTTCTAGAGATATTTCCTGTACTCCTTTGTGCGCTGTAGAGATACCTTCTGTACTCCTTTGTGCGCTGTAGAGATACCTTCTGTACTCCTTTGTGCGCTGTAGAGATACCTTCTGTACTCCTTTGTGCGCTGTAGAGATACCTTCTGTACTCCTTTGTGCGCTGTAGAGATACCTTCTGTACTCCTTTGTGCGCTGTAGAGATACCTTCTGTACTCCTTTGTACGCTGTAGAGATACCTCGTGTACTCCTTTGTACGTTCTAGAGATATTTCCTGTACTCCTTTGTGCGCTGTAGAGATACCTTCTGTACTCCTTTGTGCGCTGTAGAGATACCTTCTGTACTCCTTTAGGCGCTGTAGAGATACCTTCTGTACTCCTTTGTGCGCTGTAGAGATACCTCCTGTACTCCTTTGTGCGCTGTAGAGATACCTTCTGTACTCCTTTGTACGTTCTAGAGATAATTCCTGTACTCCTTTGTGCGCTGTAGAGATACCTTCTGAACTCCTTTGTGCGCTGTAGAGATACCTTCTGTACTCCTTTGTGCGCTGCAGAGATACTTTCTGTGCTCCTTTGTGCGCTGTAGAGATACCTTCTGTACTCCTTTGTGCGCTGTAGAGATACCTTCTGTACTCCTTTGTACGCTGTAGAGATACCTCGTGTACTCCTTTGTACGTTCTAGAGGTATTTCCTGTACTCCTTTGTGCGCTGTAGAGATACCTTCTGTACTCCTTTGTGCGCTGTAGAGATACCTTCTGTACTCCTTTGTGCGCTGTAGAGATACCTTCTGTACTCCTTTGTGCGCTGTAGAGATACCTTCTGTACTCCTTTGTGCGCTGTAGAGAAACCTTCTGTACTCCTTTGTGCGCTGTAGAGATACCTTCTGTACTCCTTTGTGCGCTGTAGAGATACCTTCTGTACTCCTTTGTGCGCTGTAGAGATACCTTCTGTACTCCTTTGTGCGCTGTAGAGATACCTTCTGTACTCCTTTGTGCGCTGTAGAGATACCTTCTGTACTCCTTTGTACGCTGTAGAGATACCTCGTGTACTCCTTTGTACGTTCTAGAGATATTTCCTGTACTCCTTTGTTCGTTCTAGAGATATTTCCTGTACTCCTTTGTGCGCTGTAGAGATACCTTCTGTACTCCTTTGTGCGCTGTAGAGATACCTCTGTACTCCTTTGTGCGCTGTAGAGATACCTTCTGTACTCCTTTGTGCGCTGTAGAGATACCTTCTGTACTCCTTTGTGCGCTGTAGAGATACCTTCTGTACTCCTTTGTGCGCTGTAGAGATACCTTCTGTACTCCTTTGTGCGCTGTAGAGATACCTTCTGTACTCCTTTGTGCGCTGTAGAGATGTCTTCTGTACTCCTTTGTGCGCTGTAGAGATACCTTCTGTACTCCTTTGTGCGCTGTAGAGATACCTTCTGTACTCCTTTGTGCGCTGTAGAGATACCTCCTTTACTCCTTTGTACGCTGTAGAGATACCTCGTGTACTCGTTTGTACGTTCTAGAGATATTTCCTGTACTCCTTTGTGCGCTGTCGAGATACCTTCTGTACTCCTTTGTGCGCTGTAGAGATACCTTCTGTACTCCTTTGTGCGCTGTAGAGATACCTTCTGTACTCCTTTGTGCGCTGTAGAGATACCTTCTGTACTCCTTTGTACGCTGTAGAGATACCTCGTGTATTCCTTTGTACGTTCTAGAGATATTTCCTGTACTCCTTTGTGCGCTGTAGAGATACCTTCTGTACTCCTTTGTGCGCTGTAGAGATACCTTCTGTACTCCTTTGTGCGCTGTAGAGATACCTTCTGTACTCCTTTGTGCGCTGTAGAGATACCTTCTGTACTCCTTTGTGCGCTGTAGAGATACCTTCTGTACTCCTTTGTGCGCTGTAGAGATACCTTCTGTACTCCTTTGTACGCTGTAGAGATACCTCGTGTACTCCTTTGTACGTTCTAGAGATATTTCCTGTACTCCTTTGTGCGCTGTAGAGATACCTTCTGTACTCCTTTGTGCGCTGTAGAGATACCTTCTGTACTCCTTTGTGCGCTGTAGAGATACCTTCTGTACTCCTTTGTGCGCTGTAGAGATACCTCCTGTACTCCTTTGTGCGCTGTAGAGATACCTTCTGTACTCCTTTGTACGTTCTAGAGATAATTCCTGTACTCCTTTGTGCGCTGTAGAGATCCCTTCTGAACTCCTTTGTGCGCTGTAGAGATACCTTCTGTACTCCTTTGTGCGCTGCAGAGATACTTTCTGTGCTCCTTTGTGCGCTGTAGAGATACCTTCTGTACTCCTTTGTGCGCTGTAGAGATACCTTCTGTACTCCTTTGTACGCTGTAGAGATACCTCGTGTACTCCTTTGTACGTTCTAGAGGTATTTCCTGTACTCCTTTGTGCGCTGTAGAGATACCTTCTGTACTCCTTTGTGCGCTGTAGAGATACCTTCTGTACTCCTTTGTGCGCTGTAGAGATACCTTCTGTACTCCTTTGTGCGCTGTAGAGATACCTTCTGTACTCCTTTGTGCGCTGTAGAGAAACCTTCTGTACTCCTTTGTGCGCTGTAGAGATACCTTCTGTACTCCTTTGTGCGCTGTAGAGATACCTTCTGTACTCCTTTGTGCGCTGTAGAGATACCTTCTGTACTCCTTTGTGCGCTGTAGAGATACCTTCTGTACTCCTTTGTGCGCTGTAGAGATACCTTCTGTACTCCTTTGTACGCTGTAGAGATACCTCGTGTACTCCTTTGTACGTTCTAGAGATATTTCCTGTACTCCTTTGTTCGTTCTAGAGATATTTCCTGTACTCCTTTGTGCGCTGTAGAGATACCTTCTGTACTCCTTTGTGCGCTGTAAAGATACCTCTGTACTCCTTTGTGCACTGTAGAGATACCTTCTGTACTCCTTTGTGCGCTGTAGAGATACCTTCTGTACTCCTTTGTGCGCTGTAGAGATACCTTCTGTACTCCTTTGTGCGCTGTAGAGATACCTTCTGTACTCCTTTGTGCGCTGTAGAGATACCTTCTGTACTCCTTTGTGCGCTGTAGAGATACTTTCTGTACTCCTTTGTGCGCTGTAGAGATACCTTCAGTACTCCTTTGTGCGCTGTAGAGATACCTTCTGTACTAATTTGTACGCTGTAGAGATACCTCGTGTACTCCTTTGTACGTTCTAGAGATATCTCCTGTACTCGTTTGTGCGCTGTAGAGATACCTTCTGTACTCCTTTGTGCGCTGTAGAAATACCTTCTGTACTCATTTGTGCGCTGTAGAGATACCTTCTGTACTCCTTTGTGCGCTGTAGAGATACCTTCTGTACTCCTTTGTGCGCTGTAGAGATACCTTCTGTACTCCTATGTGCGCTGTATAGATACCTTCTGTACTCCTTTGTGCGCTGTAGAGATACCTTCTGTACTCCTTTGTGCGCTGTAGAGATACCTTCTGTACTCCTTTGTGCGCTGTAGAGATACCTTCTGTACTCCTTTGTGCGCTGTAGAGATACCTCGTGTACTCCTTTGTACGTTCTAGAGATATTTCCTGTACTCCTTTGTGCGCTGTAGAGATACCTTCTGTACTCCTTTGTGCGCTGTAGAGATACCTTCTGTACTCCTTTGTGCGCTGTAGAGATACCTCGTGTACTCCTTTGTACGTTCTAGAGATATTTCCTGTACTCCTTTGTGCGCTGTAGAGATACCTTCTGTACTCCTTTGTGCGCTGTAGAGATACCTTCTGTACTCCTTTGTGCGCTGTAGAGATACCTTCTGTACTCTTTTGTACGCTGAGAGATACCTCGTGTACTCCTCTGTACGTTCTAGAGATATTTCCTGTACTCCTTTGTGCGCTCTAGAGATACCTTCTGTGCTCCTTTGTGCGTTGTAGAGATACCTCCTGACTCCTTTGTGCGCTGTAGAGATACCTTCTGTACTCCTTTGTGCGCTGTAGAGATACCTTCTGTACTCCTTTGTACGCTGTAGAGATACCTTCTGTACTCCTTTGTACGCTGTAGAGATACCTCGTGTTCTCCTTTGTACGTTCTAGAGATATTTCCTGTACTCCTTTGTGCGCTTTAGAGATACCTTCTGTACTCCTTTGTGCGCTGTAGAGATACCTTCTGTACTCCTTTGTGCGCTGTAGAGATACCTTCTGTACTCCTTTGTGCGCTGTAGAGGTACCTTCTGTACTCCTTTGTGCGCTGTAGAGATACCTTCTGTACTCCTTTGTGCGCTGTAGAGATACCTTCTGTACTCCTTTGTGCGCTGTAGAGATACCTTCTGTACTTTTTTGTGCGCTGTAGAGATACCTTCTGTACTCCTTTGTGCGCTGTAGAGATACCTTCTGTACTCTGTGCGCTGTAGAGATACCTCGTGTACTCCTTTGTACGTTCTAGAGATATTTGCTGTACTCCTTTGTGCGCTGTAGAGATACCTTCTGTACTCCTTTGTGCGCTGTAGAGATACCATCTGTACTCCTTTGTGCGCTGTAGAGATACCTCGTGTACTCCTTTGTACGTTCTAGAGATATTTCCTGTACTTCTTTGTGCGCTGTAGAGATACCTTCTGTACTCCTTTGTGCGCTGAAGAGATACCTTCTGTACTCCTTTATGCGCTGTAGAGACACCTTCTGTTCTCCTTTGTACGCTGTAGAGATACCTTCTGTACTCCTTTGTGCGCTGTAGAAATACCTTCTGTACTCCTTTGTGCGCTGTAGAGATACCTTCTGTACTTCTTTGTGCGCTGTAGAGATACCTTCTGTACTCCTTTGTGCGCTGTAGAGATACCTTCTGTACTCCTTTGTGCGCTGTAGAGATACCTTCTGTACTCCTCTGTACGCTGTAGAGATACCTCGTGTACTTCTTTGTACGTTCTAGAGATATTTCCCGTACTCCTTTGTACGTTCTAGAGATATTTCCTGTACTCCTTTGTGCGCTGTAGAGATACCCTCTGTACTCCTTTGTGGGCTGTAGAGATACCTTCTGTACTCCTTTGTGCGCTGTAGAGATACCTTCTGTACTCCTTTGTGCGCTGTAGAGATACCTTTTGTACTCCTTTGTGCGCTGTAGAGATACCTTCTGTACTCCTTTGTGCGCTGTAGAGATACCTTCTGTACTCCTTTGTGCGCTGTAGAGATACCTTCTGTACTCTTTTTGCGCTGTAGAGATACCTTCTGTACTCCTTTGTGCGCTGTAGAGATACCTTCTGTACTCCTTTGTGCGCTGTAGAGATACCTCGTGTACTCCTTTGAACGTTCTAGAGATATTTGCTGTACTCCTTTGTGCGCTGTAGAGATACCTTCTGTACTCCTTTGTGCGCTGTAGAGATACCTTCTGTACTCCTTTGTGCGCTGTAGAGATACCTCGTGTACTCCTTTGTACGTTCTATAGATATTTCCTGTACTCCTTTGTGCGCTGTGGAGATAACTTCTGTACTCCTTTGTGCGCTGTAGAGATGTCTTCTGTACTCCTTTGTGCGCTGTAGAGATACCTTCTGTACTCCTTTGTGCGCTGTAGAGATACCTTCTGTACTCCTTTGTGCGCTGTAGAGATACCTTCTTCACTCCTTTGTACGCTGTAGAGATACCTCGTGTACTCCTTTGTACGTTCTAGAGATATTTCCTGTACTCCTTTGTGCGCTGTAGAGATACCTTCTGTACTCCTTTGTGCGCTGTAGAGATACCTTCTGTACTCCTTTGTGCGCTGTAGAGATACCTTCTGTACTCCTTTGTGCGCTGTAGAGATACCTTCTGTACTCCTTTGTACGCTGTAGAGATACCTCGTGTACTCCTTTGTACGTTCTAGATATATTTCCTGTACTCCTTTGTGCGCTGTAGAGATACCTTCTGTACTCCTTTGTGCGCTGTAGAGATACCTTCTGTACTCCTTTGTGCGCTGTAGAGATACCTTCTGTACTCCTTTGTACGCTGTAGAAATACCTCGTGTACTCCTTTGTACGTTCTAGAGATATTTCCTGTACTCCTTTGTGCGCTGTAGAGATACCTTCTGTACTCCTTTGTGCGCTGTAGAGATACCTTCTGTACTCCTTTGTGCGCTGTAGAGATACCTTCTGTACTCCTTTGTGCGCTGTAGCGATACCTTCTGTACTCCTTTGTGCGCTGTAGAGATACCTTCTGTACTCCTTTGTGCGCTGTAGAGATACCTTCTGTACTCCTTTGTGCGCTGCAGAGATACCTTCTGTACTCCTTTGTGCGCTGTAGAGATACCTTCTGTACTCCTTTGTGCGCTGTAGAGATACCTTCTGTACTCCTTTGTGCGCTGTAGAGATACCTCCTGTACTCCTTTGTGCGCTGTAGAGATACCTCGTGTACTCCTTTGTACGTTCTAGAGATATTTCCTGTACTCCTTTGTGCGCTGTAGAGATACCTTCTGTACTCCTTTGTGCGCTGTAGAGATACCTTCTGTACTCCTTTGTGCGCTGTAGAGATACCTTCTGTACTCCTTTGTGCGCTGTAGAGATACCTTCTGTACTCCTTTGTACGCTGTAGAGATACCTTCTGTACTTCTTTGTGCGCTGTAGAGATACCTTCTGTACTCCTTTGTACGCTGTAGAGATACCTCGTGTACTCCTTTGTACGTTCTAGAGATATTTCCTGTACTCCTTTGTGCGCTGTAGAGATACCTTCTGTACTCCTTTGTGCGCTGTAGAGATACCTTCTGTACTCCTTTGTGCGCTGTAGAGATACCTTCTGTACTCCTTTGTGCGCTGTAGAGATACCTTCTGTACTCCTTTGTGCGCTGTAGAGATACCTTCTGTACTCCTTTGTGCGCTGTAGAGATACCTTCTGTATTCTTTTGTACGCTGTAGAGATACATCGTGTACTCCTTTGTACGTTCTAGAGATATTTCCTGTATTCCTTTGTGCGCTGTAGAGATACCTTCTGTACTCCTTTGTGCGCTGTAGAGATACCTTCTGTACTCTATTGTGCGCTGTAGAGATACCTTCTGTACTCCTTCGTACGCTATAGAGATACCTTCTGTACTCCTTTGTGCGCTGTAGAGATACCATCTGTACTCCTTTGTGCGCTGTAGAGATACCTTCTGTACTCCTTTGTGCGCTGTAGAGATACCTCGTGTACTCCTTTGTACGTTCTAGAGATATTTCCTGTACTCCTTTGTACGTTCTAGAGATATTTCCTGTACTCCTTTGTGCGCTGTAGAGATACCCTCTGTACTCCTTTGTGCGCTGTAGAGATACCTTCTGTACTCCTTTGTGAGCTGTAGAGATACCTTCTGTACTCCTTTGTGCGCTGTAGAGATACCTTTTGTACTCCTTTGTGCGCTGTAGAGATACCTTCTGTACTCCTTTGTGCGCTGTAGAGATTCCTTCTGTACTCCTTTGTACGCTGTAGAGATACCTCGTGTACTCCTTTGTACGTTCTAGAGATATTTCCTGTACTCCTTTGTGCGCTGTAGAGATACCTTCTGTACTCCTTTGTGCGCTGTAGAGATACCTTCTGTACTCCTTTGTGCGCTGTAGAGATACCTTCTGTACTCCTTTGTACGCTGTAGAGATACCTTCTGTACTCCTTTGTGCGCTGTAGAGATACCTTCTGTACTCCTATGTACGCTGTAGAGATACCTCGTGTACTCCTTTGTACGTCCTAGAGATATTTCCTGTACTCCTTTGTGCGCTGTAGAGATACCTTCTGTACTCCTTTGTGCGCTGTAGAGATACGTTCTGTACTCCTTTGTGCGCTGTAGAGATACCTTCTGTACTCCTTTTTGCGCTGTAGAGATACCTTCTGTACTCCTTTGTGCGCTGTAGAGATACCTTCTGTACTCCTTTGTGCGCTGTAGAGATACCTTCTGTACTCCTTTGTACGCTGTAGAGATACCTCGTGTACTCCTTTGTACGTTCTAGAGATATTTCCTGTACTCCTTTGTGCGCTGTAGAGATACCTTCTGTACTCCTTTGTGCGCTGTAGAAATACCTTCTGTACTCCTTTGTGCGCTGTAGAGATACCTTCTGTACTCCTTTGTGCGCTGTAGAGATACCTTCTGTACTCCTTTGTGCGCTGTAGAGATACCTCCTGTACTCCTTTGTACGCTGTAGAGATACCTCGTGTACTCCTTTGTACGTTCTAGAGATATTTCCTGTACTCCTTTGTGCGCTGTAGAGATACCTTCTGTACTCCTTTGTGCGCTGTAGAGATACCTTCTGTACTTCTTTGTGCGCTGTAGAGATACCTTCTGTACTCCGTTGTACGCTGTAGAGATACCTTCTGTACTCCTTTGTGCGCTGTAGAGATATCTTCTGTACTCCTTTGTACGCTGTAGAGATACCTTCTGTACTCCTTTGTGCGCTGTAGAGATACCTTCTGTACTCCTTTGTACGCTGTAGAGATACCTCGTGTACCCCTTTGTACGTTCTAGAGATATTTCCTGTACTCCTTTGTGCGCTGTAGAGATACCTTCTGTACTCCTTTGTGCGCTGTAGAGATACCTTCTGTACTCCTTTGAGCGCTGAAGAGATACCTTCTGTACTCCTTTGTGCGCTGTAGAGATACCTTCTGTACTCCTTTGTGCGCTGTAGAGATACCTTCTGTACTCCTTTGTGCGCTGTAGAGATACCTTCTGTACTCCTTTGTGCGCTGTAGAGATACCTTCTGTACTCCTTTGTACGCTGTAGAGATACCTCGTGTACTTCTTTGTACGTTCTAGAGATATTTCCTGTACTCCTTTGTGCGCTGTAGAGATACCTTCTGTACTCCTTTGTGCGCTGTAGAGATACCTTCTGTACTCCTTTGTGCGCTGTAGAGATACCTTCTGTACTTCTTTGTGCGCTGTAGAGATACCTTCTGTACTCCTTTGTACGCTGTAGAGATACCTCGTGTACTCCTTTGTACGTTCTAGAGATATTTCCTGTACTCCTTTGTGCGCCGTAGAGATACCTTCTGTACTCCTTTGTGCGCTGTAGAGATACCTTCTGTACTCCTTTGTGCGCTGTAGAGATACCTTCTGTACTCCTTTGTGCGCTGTAGAGATACCTTCTGTACTCCTTTGTGCGCTGTAGAGATACCTTCTGTACTCCTTTGTGCGCTGTAGAGATACCTTCTGTACTCCTTTGTACGCTGTAGAGATACCTCGTGTACTCCTTTGTACGTTCTAGAGATATTTCCTGTACTCCTTTGTGCGCTGTAGAGATACCTTCTGTACTCCTTTGTGCGCTGTAGAGATACCTTCTGTACTCCTTTGTGCGCTGTAGAGATACCTTCTGTACTCCTTTGTGCGCTGTAGAGATACCTTCTGTACTCCCTTGTGCGCTGTAGAGATACCTTCTGTACTTGTTTGTACGCTGTAGAGATAAATCGTGTACTCCTTTGTACGTTCTAGAGATATTTCCTGTACTCCTTTGTGCGCTGTAGAGATACCTTCTGTACTCCTTTGTGCGCTGTTGAGATACCTTCTGTACTCCTTTGTGCGCTGTAGAGATACCTTCTGTACTCCTTTGTACGCTGTAGAGATACCTTCTGTACTCCTTTGTGCGCTGTAGAGATACCTTCTGTACTCCTTTGTACGCTGTAGAGATACCTTCTGTACTCCTTTGTGCGCTGTAGAGATACCTTCTGTACTCCTTTGAACGCTGTAGAGATACCTCGTGTACTCCTTTGTACGTTCTAGAGATATTTCCTGTACTCCTTTGTGCGCTGTAGAGATACCTTCTGTACTCCTTTGTGCGCTGTAGAGATACCTTCTGTACTCCTTTGTGCGCTGTAGAGATACCTTCTGTACTCCTTTTTACGCTGTAGAGATACCCTCTGTACTCCTTTGTGCGCTGTAGAGATACCTTCTGTACGCCTTTGTGCGCTGAAGAAATACCTTCTGTACTCCTTTGTACGCTGTAGAGATACCTCGTGTACTCCTTTGTACGTTCTAGAGATATTTCCTGTATTCCTTTGTGCGCTGTAGAGATACCTTCTGTACTCCTTTGTGCGCTGTAGAGATACCTTCTGTACTCCTTTGTGCGCTGTAGAGATACCTTCTGTACTCCTTTGTGCGCTGTAGAGATACCTTCTGTACTCCTTTGTGCGCTGTAGAGATACCTTCTGTACTCTTTTGTACGCTGTAGAGATACCTCGTGTACTCCTTTGTACGTTCTAGAGATATTTCCTGTACTCCTTTGTGCGCTGTAGAGATACCTTCTGTACTCCTTTGTGCGCTGTAGAGATACCTTCTGTACTCCTTTGTGCGCTGTAGAGACACCTTCTGTACTCCTTTGTACGCTGTAGAGATACCTTCTGTACTCCTTTGTGCGCTGTAGAAATACCTTCTGTACTCCTTTGTGCGCTGTAGAGATACCTTCTGTACTTCTTTGTGCGCTGTAGAGATACCTTCTGTACTCCTTTGTGCGCTGTAGAGATAACTTCTGTACTCCTTTGTGCGTTGTAGAGATACCTTCTGTACTCCTCTGTACGCTGTAGAGATACCTCGTGTACTCCTTTGTACGTTCTAGAGATATTTCCTGTACTCCTTTGTACGTTCTAGAGATATTTCCTGTACTCCTTTGTGCGCTGTAGAGATACCCTCTGTACTCCTTTGTGGGCTGTAGAGATACCTTCTGTACTCCTTTGTGCGCTGTAGAGATACCTTCTGTATTCCTTTTGCGCTGTAGAGATACCTCTTGTACTCCTTTGTGCGCTGTAGAGATACCTTCTGTACTCCTTTGTGCGCTGTAGAGATACCTTCTGTACTCCTTTCTGCGCTGTAGAGATACCTTCTGTACTCCTTTGTGCGCTATAGAGATACATTCTGTACTCCTTTGTGCGCTGTAGAGATACCTCCTGTACTCCTTTGTACGCTGTAGAGATACCTCGTGTACTCCTTTGTACGTTCTAGAGATATTTCCTGTACTCCTTTGTGCGCTGTAGAGATACCTTCTGTACTCCTTTGTGCGCTGTAGAGATACCTTCTGTACTTCTTTGTGCGCTGTAGAGATACCTTCTGTACTCCTTTGTACGCTGTAGAGATACCTTCTGTACTCCTTTGTGCGCTGTAGAGATACCTTCTGTACTCCTTTGTACGCTGTAGAGATACCTTCTGTACTCCTTTGTGCGCTGTAGAGATACCTTCTGTACTCCTTTGTACGCTGTAGAGATACCTCGTGTACTCCTTTGTACGTTCTAGAGATATTTCCTGTACTCCTTTGTGCGCTGTAGAGATACCTTCTGTACTCCTTTGTGCGCTGTAGAGATACCTTCTGTACTCCTTTGTGCGCTGTAGAGATACCTTCTGTACTCCTTTGTGCGCTGTAGAGATACCTTCTGTACTTCTTTGTGCGCTGTAGAGATACCTTCTGTACTCATTTGTGCGCTGTAGAGATACCTTCTGTACTCCTTTGTTCGCTGTAGAGATACCTCGTGTACTCCTTTGAACGTTCTAGAGATATTTCCTGTACTCCTTTGTGCGCTGTAGAGATACCTTCTGTACTCCTTTGTGCGCTGTAGAGATACCTTCTGTACTCCTTTGTGCGATGTAGAGATACCTTCTGTACTCCTTTGTGCGCTGTAGAGATACCATCTGTACTCCTTTGTGCGCTGTAGAGATACCTTCTGTACTCCTTTGTGCGCTGTAGAGATACCTTCTGTACTCCTTTGTGCGCTGTAGAGATACCTTCTGTACTCCTTTGTACGCTGTAGAGATACCTCGTGTACTCCTTTGTACGTTCTAGAGATATTTCCTGTACTCCTCTGTGCGCTGTAGAGATACCTTCTGTACTCCTTTGAGCGCTGAAGAGATACCTTCTGTACTCCTTTGTGCGCTGTAGAGATACCTTCTGTACTCCTTTGTGCGCTGTAGAGATACCTTCTGTACTCCTTTGTGCGCTGTAGAGATACCTTCTGTACTCCTTTGTGCGCTGTAGAGATACCTTCTGTACTCCTTTGTACGCTGTAGAGATACCTCGTGTACTTCTTTGTACGTTCTAGAGATATTTCCTGTACTTCTTTGTACGTTCTAGAGATATTTCCTGTACTCCTTTGTGCGCTGTAGAGATACCTTCTGTACTCCTTTGTGCGCTGTAGAGATACCTTCTGTACTCCTTTGTGCGCTGTAGAGATACCTTCTGTACTCCTTTGTGCGCTGTTGAGATACCTTCTGTACTCCCTTGTGCGCTGTAGAGATACCTTCTGTACTCGTTTGTAAGCTGTTGAGATAAATCGTGTGCTCCTTTGTACGTTCTAGAGATATTTCCTGTACTCCTTTGTGCGCTGTAGAGATACCTTCTGTACTCCTTTGTGCGCTGTAGAGATACCTTCTGTACTCCTTTGTGCGCTGTAGAGATACCTTCTGTACTCCTTTGTACGCTGTAGAGATACCTTCTGTACTCCTTTGTGCGCTGTAGAGATACCCTCTGTACTCCTTTGTACGCTGTAGAGATACCTTCTGTACTCCTTTGTGCGCTGTAGAGATACCTTCTGTACTCCTTTGTACGCTGTAGAGATACCTCGTGTACTCCTTTGTACGTTCTAGAGATATTTCCTGTACTCCTTTGTGCGCTGTAGAGATACCTTCTGTACTCCTTTGTGCGCTGTAGAGATACCTTCTGTACTCCTTTGTGCGCTGTAGAGATACCTTCTGTACTCCTTTTTACGCTGTAGAGATACCCTTTGTACTTCTTTGTGCGCTGTAGAGATACCTTCTGTACGCCTTTGTGCGCTGAAGATATACCTTGTGTACTCCTTTGTACGCTGTAGAGATACCTCGTGTACTCCTTTGTACGTTCTAGAGATATTTCCTGTATTCCTTTGTGCGCTGTAGAGATACCTTCTGTACTCCTTTGTGCGCTGTAGAGATACCTTCTGTACTCCTTTGTGCGCTGTAGAGATACCTTCTGTACTCCTTTGTGCGCTGTAGAGATACCTTCTGTACTCCTTTGTGCGCTGTAGAGATACCTTCTGTACTCCTTTGTACGCTGTAGAGATACCTCGTGTACTCCTTTGTACGTTCTAGAGATATTTCCTGTACTCCTTTGTGCGCTGTAGAGATACCTTCTGTACTCCTTTGTGCGCTGTAGAGATACCTTCTGTACTCCTTTGTGCTCTGTAGAGACACCTTCTGTACTCCTTTGTACGCTGTAGAGATACCTTCTGTACTCCTTTGTGCGCTGTAGAAATACCTTCTGTACTCCTTTATGCGCTGTAGAGATACCTTCTGTACTTCTTTGTGCGCTGTAGAGATACCTTCTGTACTCCTTTGTGCGCTGTAGAGATACCTTCTGTACTCCTTTGTGCGCTGTAGAGATACCTTCTGTACTCCTCTGTACGCTGTAGAGATACCTCGTGTACTCCTTTGTACGTTCTAGAGATATTTCCTGTACTCCTTTGTACGTTCTAGAGATATTTCCTGTACTCCTTTGTGCGCTGTAGAGATACCCTCTGTACTCCTTTGTGGGCTGTAGAGATACCTTCTGTACTCCTTTGTGCGCTGTAGAGATACCTTCTGTACTCCTTTGTGCGCTGTAGAGATACCTTTTGTACTCCTTTGTGCGCTGTAGAGATACCTTCTGTACTCCTTTGTGCGCTGTAGAGATACCTTCTGTACTCCTTTGTGCGCTGTAGAGATACCTTCTGTACTCTTTTGTGTGCTGTAGAGATACCTTCTGTACTCCTTTGTGCGCTGTAGAGATACCTTCTGTACTCCTTTGTGCGCTGTAGAGATACCTCGTGTACTCCTTTGTACGTTCTAGAGATATTTGCTGTACTCCTTTGTGCGCTGTAGAGATACCTTCTGTACTCCTTTGTGGGCTGTAGAGATACCTTCTGTACTCCTTTGTGCGCTGTAGAGATACCTCGTGTACTCCTTTGTACGTTCTATAGATATTTCCTGTACTCCTTTGTGGGCTGTGGAGATAACTTCTGTACTCCTTTGTGCGCTTTAGAGATGTCTTCTGTACTCCTTTGTGCGCTGTAGAGATACCTTCTGTACTCCTTTGTGCGCTGTAGAGATACCTTCTGTACTCCTTTGTGCGCTGTAGAGATACCTTCTTCACTCCTTTGTACGCTGTAGAGATACCTCGTGTACTCCTTTGTACGTTCTAGAGATATTTCCTGTACTCCTTTGTGCGCTGTAGAGATACCTTCTGTACTCCTTTGTGCGCTGTAGAGATACCTTCTGTACTCCTTTGTGCGCTGTAGAGATACCTTCTGTACTCCTTTGTGCGCTGTAGAGATACCTTCTGTACTCCTTTGTACGCTGTAGAGATACCTCGTGTACTCCTTTGTACGTTCTAGAGATATTTCCTGTACTCCTTTGTGCGCTGTAGAGATACCTTCTGTACACCTTTGTGCGCTGTAGAGATACCTTCTGTACTCCTTTGTGCGCTGTAGAGATACCTTCTGTACTCCTTTGTGCGCTGTAGAGATACCTTCTGTACTCCCTTGTGCGCTGTAGAGATACCTTCTGAACTCCTTTGTGCGCTGTAGAGATACCTTCTGTACTCCTTTGTACGCTGTAGAAATACCTCGTGTACTCCTTTGTACGTTCTAGAGATATTTCCTGTACTCCTTTGTGCGCTGTAGAGATACCTTCTGTACTCCTTTGTGCGCTGTAGAGATACCTTCTGTACTCCTTTGTGCGCTGTAGAGATACCTTCTGTACTCCTTTGTGCGCTGTAGAGATACCTTCTGTACTCCTTTGTGCGCTGTAGAGATACCTTTTGTACTCCTTTGTGCGCTGTAGAGATACCTTCTGTACTCCTTTGTTCGCTGTAGAGATACCTCGTGTACTCCTTTGAACGTTCTAGAGATATTTCCTGTACTCCTTTGTGCGCTGTAGAGATACCTTCTGTACTCCTTTGTGCGCTGTAGAGATACCTTCTGTACTCCTTTGTGCGCTGTAGAGATACCTTCTGTACTCCTTTGTGCGCTGTAGAGATACCATCTGTACTCCTTTGTGCGCTGTAGAGATACCTTCTGTACTCCTTCGTGCGCTGTAGAGATACCTTCTGTACTCCTTTGTGCGCTGTAGAGATACCTTCTGTTCTCCTTTGTACGCTGTAGAGATACCTCGTGTACTCCCTTGTACGTTCTAGAGATATTTCCTGTACTCCTCTGTGCGCTGTAGAGATACCTTCTGTACTCCTTTGAGCGCTGAAGAGATACCTTCTGTACTCCTTTGTGCGCTGTAGAGATACCTTCTGTACTCCTTTGTGCGCTGTAGAGATACCTTCTGTACTCCTTTGTGCGCTGTAGAGATACCTTCTGTACTCCTTTGTGCGCTGTAGAGATACCTTCTGTACTCCTTTGTACGCTGTAGAGATACCTCGTGTACTTCTTTGTACGTTCTAGAGATATTTCCTGTACTCCTTTGTGCGCTGTAGAGATACCTTTTGTACTCCTTTGTGCGCTGTAGAGATACCTTCTGTACTCCTTTTGCCGCTGTAGAGATACCTTCTGTACTTCTTTGTGCGCTGTAGAGATACTTTCTGTACTCCTTTGTACGCTGTAGAGATACCTCGTGTACTCCTTTGTACGTTCTAGAGATATTTCCTGTACTCCTTTGTGCGCTGTAGAGATACCTTCTGTACTCCTTTGTGCGCTGTAGAGATACCTTCTGTACTCCTTTGTGCGCTGTAGAGATACCTTCTGTACTCCTTTGTGCGCTGTAGAGATACCTTCTGTACTCCTTTGTGCGCTGTAGAGATACCTTCTGTACTCATTTGTGCGCTGTAGAGATACCTTCTGTACTCCTTTGTACGCTGTAGAGATACCTCGTGAACTCCTTTGTACGTTCTAGAGATATTTCCTGTACTCCTTTGTGCGCTGTAGAGATACCTTCTGTACTCCTTTGTGCGCTGTAGAGATACCTTCTGTACTCCTTTGTGCGCTGTAGAGATACCTTCTGTACTCCTTTGTGCGCTGTAGAGATACCTTCTGTACTCCCTTGTGCGCTGTAGAGATACCTTCTGTACTCGTTTGTACGCTGTAGAGATACCTTCTGTACTCCTTTGTGCGCTGTAGAGATACCTTCTGTACTCTTTTGTGCGCTGTAGAGATACCTTCTGTACTCCTTTGTGCGCTGTAGAGATACCTCGTGTACTCCTTTGTACGTTCTAGAGATATTTGCTGTACTCCTTTGTGCGCTGTAGAGATACCTTCTGTACTCCTTTGTGGGCTGTAGAGATACCTTCTGTACTCCTTTGTGCGCTGTAGAGATACCTCGTGTACTCCTTTGTACGTTCTATAGATATTTCCTGTACTCCTTTGTGCGCTGCGGAGATACCTTCTGTACTCCTTTGTGCGCTGTAGAGATACCTTCTGTACTCCTTTGTGCGCTGTAGAGATACCTTCTGTACTCCTTTGTACGCTGTAGAGATACCTTCTGTACTCCTTTGTGCGCTGTAGAGATACCTTCTGTACTCCTTTGTACGCTGTAGAGATACCTTCTGTACTCCTTTGTGCGCTGTAGAGATACCTTCTGTACTCCTTTGTACGCTGTAGAGATACCTCGTGTACTCCTTTGTACGTTCTAGAGATATTTCCTGTACTCCTTTGTGCGCTGTAGAGATACCTTCTGTACTCCTTTGTGCGCTGTAGAGATACCTTCTGTACTCCTTTGTGCGCTGTAGAGATACCTTCTGTACTCCTTTTTACGCTGTAGAGATACCCTTTGTACTCCTTTGTGCGCTGTAGAGATACCTTCTGTACGCCTTTGTGCGCTGAAGAGATACCTTCTGTACTCCTTTGTACGCTGTAGAGATACCTCGTGTACTCCTTTGTACGTTCTTGAGATATTTCCTGTATTCCTTTGTGCGCTGTAGAGATACCTTCTGTACTCCTTTGTGCGCTGTAGAGATACCTTCTGTACTCCTTTGTGCGCTGTAGAGATACCTTCTGTACTCCTTTGTGCGCTGTAGAGATACCTTCTGTACTCCTTTGTGCGCTGTAGAGATACCTTCTGTACCCTTTTGTACGCTGTAGAGATACCTCGTGTACTCCTTTGTACGTTCTAGAGATATTTCCTGTACTCCTTTGTGCGCTGTAGAGATACCTTCTGTACTCCTTTGTGCGCTGTAGAGATACCTTCTGTACTCCTTTGTGCGCTGTAGAGACACCTTCTGTACTCCTTCGTACGCTGTAGAGATACCTTCTGTACTCCTTTGTGCGCTGTAGAAATACCTTCTGTACTCCTTTGTGAGCTGTAGAGATACCTTCTGTACTTCTTTGTGCGCTGTAGAGATACCTTCTGTACTCCTTTGTGCGCTGTAGAGATAACTTCTGTACTCCTTTGTGCGTTGTAGAGATACCTTCTGTACTCCTCTGTACGCTGTAGAGATACCTCGTGTACTCCTTTGTACGTTCTAGAGATATTTCCTGTACTCCTTTGTACGTTCTAGAGATATTTCCTGTACTCCTTTGTGGGCTGTAGAGATACCTTCTGTACTCCTTTGTGCGCTGTAGAGATACCTTCTGTATTCCTTTGTGCGCTGTAGAGATACCTTTTGTACTCCTTTGTGCGCTGTAGAGATACCTTCTGTACTCCTTTGTGCGCTGTAGAGATACCTTCTGTACTCCTTTCAGCGCTGTAGAGATACCTTCTGTACTCCTTTGTGCGCTATAGAGATACATTCTGTACTCCTTTGTGCGCTGTAGAGATACCTCCTGTACTCCTTTGTACGCTGTAGAGATACCTAGTGTACTCCTTTGTACGTTCTAGAGATATTTCCTGTACTCCTTTGTGCGCTGAAGAGATACCTTCTGTACTCCTTTGTGCGCTGTAGAGATACCTTCTGTACTTCTTTGTGCGCTGTAGAGATACCTTCTGTACTCCTTTGTACGCTGTAGAGATACCTTCTGTACTCCTTTGTGCGCTGTAGAGATACCTTCTGTACTCCTTTGTACGCTGTAGTGATACCTTCTGTACTCCTTTGTGCGCTGTAGAGATACCTTCTGTACTCCTTTGTACGCTGTAGAGATACCTCGTGTACTCCTTTGTACGTTCTAGAGATATTTCCTGTACTCCTTTGTGCGCTGTAGAGATACCTTCTGTACTCCTTTGTGCGCTGTAGAGATACCTTCTGTACTCCTTTGTGCGCTGTAGAGATACCTTCTGTACTCCTTTGTGCGCTGTAGAGATACCTTCTGTACTTCTTTGTGCGCTGTAGAGATACCTTCTGTACTCATTTGTGCGCTGTAGAGATACCTTCTGTACTCCTTTGTTCGCTGTAGAGATACCTCGTGTACTCCTTTGAACGTTCTAGAGATATTTCCTGTACTCCTTTGTGCGCTGTAGAGATACCTTCTGTACTCCTTTGTGCGCTGTAGAGATACCTTCTGTACTCCTTTGTGCGCTGTAGAGATACCTTCTGTACTCCTTTGTGCGCTGTAGAGATACCTTCTGTACTCCTTTTTACGCTGTAGAGATACCCTTTGTACTCCTTTGTGCGCTGTAGAGATACCTCGTGTACTCCTTTGTACGTTCTAGAGATATTTCCTGTACTCCTTTGTGCGCTGTAGAGATACCTTCTGTACTCCTTTGTGCGCTGTAGAGATACCTTCTGTACTCCTTTGTGCGCTGTAGAGATACCTTCTGTACTCCTTTGTGCGCTGTAGAGATACCTTCTGTACTTCTTTGTGCGCTGTAGAGATACCTTCTGTACTCATTTGTGCGCTGTAGAGATACCTTCTGTACTCCTTTGTTCGCTGTAGAGATACCTCGTGTACTCCTTTGAACGTTCTAGAGATATTTGCTGTACTCCTTTGTGCGCTGTAGAGATACCTTCTGTACTCCTTTGTGCGCTGTAGAGATACCTTCTGTACTCCTTTGTGCGCTGTAGAGATACCTTCTGTACTCCTTTGTGCGCTGTAGAGATACCTTCTGTACTCCTTTTTACGCTGTAGAGATACCCTTTGTACTCCTTTGTGCGCTGTAGAGATACCTTCTGTACGCCTTTGTGCGCTGAAGAGATACCTTCTGTACTCCTTTGTACGCTGTAGAGATACCTCGTGTACTCCTTTGTACGTTCTTGAGATATTTCCTGTATTCCTTTGTGCGCTGTAGAGATACCTTCTGTACTCCTTTGTGCGCTGTAGAGATACCTTCTGTACTTCTTTGTGCGCTGTAGAGATACCTTCTGTACTCCTTTGTGCGCTGTAGAGATACCTTCTGTACTCCTTTGTGCGCTGTGGAGATACCTTCTGTACTCTTTTGTACGCTGTAGAGATACCTCGTGTACTCCTTTGTACGTTCTAGAGATATTTCCTGTACTCCTTTGTGCGCTGTAGAGATACCTTCTGTACTCCTTTGTGCGCTGTAGAGATACCTTCTGTACTCCTTTGTGCGCTGTAGAGACACCTTCTGTACTCCTTCGTACGCTGTAGAGATACCTTCTGTACTCCTTTGTGCGCTGTAGAAATACCTTCTGTACTCCTTTGTGAGCTGTTGAGATACCTTCTGTACTTCTTTGTGCGCTGTAGAGATACCTTCTGTACTCCTTTGTGCGCTGTAGAGATAACTTCTGTACTCCTTTGTGCGTTGTAGAGATACCTTCTGTACTCCTCTGTACGCTGTAGAGATACCTCGTGTACTCCTTTGTACGTTCTAGAGATATTTCCTGTACTCCTTTGTACGTTCTAGAGATATTTCCTGTACTCCTTTGTGGGCTGTAGAGATACCTTCTGTACTCCTTTGTGCGCTGTAGAGATACCTTCTGTATTCCTTTGTGCGCTGTAGAGATACCTTTTGTACTCCTTTGTGCGCTGTAGAGATACCTTCTGTACTCCTTTGTGCGCTGTAGAGATACCTTCTGTACTCCTTTCTGCGCTGTAGAGATACCTTCTGTACTCCTTTGTGCGCTATAGAGATACATTCTGTACTCCTTTGTGCGCTGTAGAGATACCTCCTGTACTCCTTTGTACGCTGTAGAGATACTTAGTGTACTCCTTTGTACGTTCTAGAGATATTTCCTGTACTCCTTTGTGCGCTGTAGAGATACCTTCTGTACTCCTTTGTGCGCTGTAGAGATACCTTCTGTACTTCTTTGTGCGCTGTAGAGATACCTTCTGTACTCTTTTGTACGCTGTAGAGATACCTTCTGTACTCCTTTGTGCGCTGTAGAGATACCTTCTGTACTCCTTTGTACGCTGTAGTGATACCTTCTGTACTCCTTTGTGCGCTGTAGAGATACCTTCTGTACTCCTTTGTACGCTGTAGAGATACCTCGTGTACTCCTTTGTACGTTCTAGAGATATTTCCTGTACTCCTTTGTGCGCTGTAGAGATACCTTCTGTACTCCTTTGTGCGCTGTAGAGATACCTTCTGTACTCCTTTGTGCGCTGTAGAGATACCTTCTGTACTCCTTTGTGCGCTGTAGAGATACCTTCTGTACTTCTTTGTGCGCTGTAGAGATACCTTCTGTACTCATTTGTGCGCTGTAGAGATACCTTCTGTACTCCTTTGTTCGCTGTAGAGATACCTCGTGTACTCCTTTGAACGTTCTAGAGATATTTCCTGTACTCCTTTGTGCGCTGTAGAGATACCTTCTGTACTCCTTTGTGCGCTGTAGAGATACCTTCTGTACTCCTTTTGGCGCTGTAGAGATACCTTCTGTACTTCTTTGTGCGCTGTAGAGATACTTTCTGTACTCCTTTGTACGCTGTAGAGATACCTCGTGTACTCCTTTGTACGTTCTAGAGATATTTCCTTTACTCCTTTGTGCGCTGTAGAGATACCTTCTGTACTTCTTTGTGCGCTGTAGAGATACCTTCTGTACTCCTTTGTGCGCTGTAGAGATACCTTCTGTACTCCTTTGTGCGCTGTAGAGATACCTTCTGTACTCCTTTGTGCGCTGTAGAGATACCTTCTGTACTCATTTGTGCGCTGTAGAGATACCTTCTGTACTCCTTTGTACGCTGTAGAGATACCTCGTGTACTCCTTTGTACGTTCTAGAGATATTTCCTGTACTCCTTTGTGCGCTGTAGAGATACCTTCTGTACTCCTTTGTGCGCTGTAGAGATACCTTCTGTACTCCTTTGTGCGCTGTAGAGATACCTTCTGTACTCCTTTGTGCGCTGTAGAGATACCTTCTGTACTCCCTTGTGCGCTGTAGAGATACCTTCTGTACTCGTTTGTACGCTGTAGAGATAAATCGTGTACTCCTTTGTACGTTCTAGAGATATTTCCTGTACTCCTTTGTGCGCTGTAGAGATACCTTCTGTACTCCTTTGTGCGCTGTAGAGATACCTTCTGTACTCCTTTGTGCGCTGTAGAGATACCTTCTGTACTCCTTTGTACGCTGTAGAGATACCTTCTGTACTCCTTTGTGCGCTGTAGAGATACCTTCTGTACTCCTTTGTACGCTGTAGAGATACCTTCTGTACTCCTTTGTGCGCTGTAGAGATACCTTCTGTACTCCTTTGTACGCTGTAGAGATACCTCGTGTACTCCTTTGTACGTTCTAGAGATATTTCCTGTACTCCTTTGTGCGCTGTAGAGATACCTTCTGTACTCCTTTGTGCGCTGTAGAGATACCTTCTGTACTCCTTTGTGCTCTGTAGAGACACCTTCTGTACTCCTTTGTACGCTGTAGAGATACCTTCTGTACTCCTTTGTGCGCTGTAGAAATACCTTCTGTACTCCTTTATGCGCTGTAGAGATACCTTCTGTACTTCTTTGTGCGCTGTAGAGATACCTTCTGTACTCCTTTGTGCGCTGTAGAGATACCTTCTGTACTCCTTTGTGCGCTGTAGAGATACCTTCTGTACTCCTCTGTACGCTGTAGAGATACCTCGTGTACTCCTTTGTACGTTCTAGAGATATTTCCTGTACTCCTTTGTACGTTCTAGAGATATTTCCTGTACTCCTTTGTGCGCTGTAGAGATACCCTCTGTACTCCTTTGTGGGCTGTAGAGATACCTTCTGTACTCCTTTGTGCGCTGTAGAGATACCTTCTGTACTCCTTTGTGCGCTGTAGAGATACCTTTTGTACTCCTTTGTGCGCTGTAGAGATACCTTCTGTACTCCTTTGTGCGCTGTAGAGATACCTTCTGTACTCCTTTGTGCGCTGTAGAGATACCTTCTGTACTCTTTTGTGCGCTGTAGAGATACCTTCTGTACTCCTTTGTGCGCTGTAGAGATACCTTCTGTACTCCTTTGTGCGCTGTAGAGATACCTCGTGTACTCCTTTGTACGTTCTAGAGATATTTGCTGTACTCCTTTGTGCGCTGTAGAGATACCTTCTGTACTCCTTTGTGGGCTGTAGAGATACCTTCTGTACTCCTTTGTGCGCTGTAGAGATACCTCGTGTACTCCTTTGTACGTTCTATAGATATTTCCTGTACTCCTTTGTGCGCTGTGGAGATAACTTCTGTACTCCTTTGTGCGCTGTAGAGATGTCTTCTGTACTCCTTTGTGCGCTGTAGAGATACCTCCTGTACTCCTTTGTGCGCTGTAGAGATACCTTCTGTACTCCTTTGTGCGCTGTAGAGATACCTTCTTCACTCCTTTGTACGCTGTAGAGATACCTCGTGTACTCCTTTGTACGTTCTAGAGATATTTCCTGTACTCCTTTGTGCGCTGTAGAGATACCTTCTGTACTCCTTTGTGCGCTGTAGAGATACCTTCTGTACTCCTTTGTGCGCTGTAGAGATACCTTCTGTACTCCTTTGTGCGCTGTAGAGATACCTTCTGTACTCCTTTGTACGCTGTAGAGATACCTCGTGTACTCCTTTGTACGTTCTAGAGATATTTCCTGTACTCCTTTGTGCGCTGTAGAGATACCTTCTGTACACCTTTGTGCGCTGTAGAGATACCTTCTGTACTCCTTTGTGCGCTGTAGAGATACCTTCTGTACTCCTTTGTGCGCTGTAGAGATACCTTCTGTACTCCCTTGTGCGCTGTAGAGATACCTTCTGAACTCCTTTGTGCGCTGTAGAGATACCTTCTGTACTCCTTTGTACGCTGTAGAGATACCTCGTGTACTCCTTTGTACGTTCTAGAGATATTTCCTGTACTCCTCTGTGCGCTGTAGAGATACCTTCTGTACTCCTT
Organism: Morinoia aosen; assembly: GCA_030386875.1. NCBI lineage: Eukaryota > Metazoa > Arthropoda > Malacostraca > Amphipoda > Talitridae > Morinoia > Morinoia aosen. Next base: position 22,054,873 of record JASJYW010000027.1, on the reverse strand, counting down.
TGAGCGCTGAAGAGATACCTTCTGTACTCCTTTGTGCGCTGTAGAGATACCTTCTGTACTCCTTTGTACGCTGTAGAGATACATCGTGTACTTCTTTGTACGTTCTAGAGATATTTCCTGTACTCCTTTGTGCGCTGTAGAGATACCTTCTGTACTCCTTTGTGCGCTGTAGAGATACCTTCTGTACTCCTTTGTGCGCTGTAGAGATACCTTCTGTACTTCTTTGTGCGCTGTAGAGATACCTTCTGTACTCCTTTGTACGCTGTAGAGATACCTCGTGTACTCCTTTGTACGTTCTAGAGATATTTCCTGTACTCCTTTGTGCGCCGTAGAGATACCTTCTGTACTCCTTTGTGCGCTGTAGAGATACCTTCTGTACTCCTTTGTGCGCTGTAGAGATACCTTCTGTACTCCTTTGTGCGCTGTAGAGATACCTTCTGTACTCCTTTGTGCGCTGTAGAGATACCTTCTGTACTCCTTTGTGCGCTGTAGAGAAACCTTCTGTACTCCTTTGTACGCTGTAGAGATACCTCGTGTACTCCTTTGTACGTTCTAGAGATATTTCCTGTACTCCTTTGTGCGCTGTAGAGATACCTTCTGTACTCCTTTGTGCGCTGTAGAGATACCTTCTGTACTCCTTTGTGCGCTGTAGAGATACCTTCTGTACTCCCTTGTGCGCTGTAGAGATACCTTCTGTACTCGTTTGTACGCTGTAGAGATAAATCGTGTACTCCTTTGTACGTTCTAGAGATATTTCCTGTACTCCTTTGTGCGCTGTAGAGATACCTTCTGTACTCCTTTGTGCGCTGTAGAGATACCTTCTGTACTCCTTTGTGCGCTGTAGAGATACCTTCTGTACTCCTTTGTACGCTGTAGAGATACCTTCTGTACTCCTTTGTGCGCTGTAGAGATACCTTCTGTACTCCTTTGTACGCTGTAGAGATACCTTCTGTACTCCTTTGTGCGCTGTAGAGATACCTTCTGTACTCCTTTGTACGCTGTAGAGATACCTCGTGTACTCCTTTGTACGTTCTAGAGATTATTCCTGTACTCCTTTGTGCGCTGTAGAGATACCTTCTGTACTCCTTTGTGCGCTGTAGAGATACCTTCTGTACTCCTTTGTGCGCTGTAGAGATACCTTCTGTACTCCTTTTTACGCTGTAGAGATACCCTTTGTACTCCTTTGTGCGCTGTAGAGATACCTTCTGTACGCCTTTGTGCGCTGAAGAGATACCTTCTGTACTCCTTTGTACGCTGTAGAGATACCTCGTGTACTCCTTTGTACGTTCTAGAGATATTTCCTGTATTCCTTTGTGCGCTGTAGAGATACCTTCTGTACTCCTTTGTGCGCTGTAGAGATACCTTCTGTACTCCTTTGTGCGCTGTAGAGATACCTTCTGTACTCCTTTGTGCGCTGTAGAGATACCTTCTGTACTCCTTTGTGCGCTGTAGAGATACCTTCTGTACTCTTTTGTACGCTGTAGAGATACCTCGTGTACTCCTTTGTACGTTCTAGAGATATTTCCTGTACTCCTTTGTGCGCTGTAGAGATACCTTCTGTACTCCTTTGTGCGCTGTAGAGATACCTTCTGTACTCCTTTGTGCGCTGTAGAGACACCTTCTGTACTCCTTCGTACGCTGTAGAGATACCTTCTGTACTCCTTTGTGCGCTGTAGAAATACCTTCTGTACTCCTTTGTACGCTGTAGAGATACCTTCTGTACTTCTTTGTGCGCTGTAGAGATACCTTCTGTACTCCTTTGTGCGCTGTAGAGATAACTTCTGTACTCCTTTGTGCGTTGTAGAGATACCTTCTGTACTCCTCTGTACGCTGTAGAGATACCTCGTGTACTCCTTTGTACGTTCTAGAGATATTTCCTGTACTCCTTTGTACGTTCTAGAGATATTTCCTGTACTCCTTTGTGCGCTGTAGAGATACCTTCTGTATTCCTTTGTGCGCTGTAGAGATACCTTTTGTACTCCTTTGTGCGCTGTAGAGATACCTTCTGTACTCCTTTGTGCGCTGTAGAGATACCTTCTGTACTCCTTTCTGCGCTGTAGAGATACCTTCTGTACTCCTTTGTGCGCTATAGAGATGCATTCTGTACTCCTTTGTGCGCTGTAGAGATACCTTCTGTACTCCTTTGTACGCTGTAGAGATACCTAGTGTACTCCTTTGTACGTTCTAGAGATATTTCCTGTACTCCTTTGTGCGCTGTAGAGATACCTTCTGTACTCCTTTGTGCGCTGTAGAGATACCTTCTGTACTTCTTTGTGCGCTGTAGAGATACCTTCTGTACTCCTTTGTACGCTGTAGAGATACCTTCTGTACTCCTTTGTGCGCTGTAGAGATACCTTCTGTACTCCTTTGTACGCTGTAGAGATACCTTCTGTACTCCTTTGTGCGCTGTAGAGATACCTTCTGTACTCCTTTGTACGCTGTAGAGATACCTCGTGTACTCCTTTGTACGTTCTAGAGATATTTCCTCTACTCCTTTGTGCGCTGTAGAGATACCTTCTGTACTCCTTTGTGCGCTGTAGAGATACCTTCTGTACTCCTTTGTGCGCTGTAGAGATACCTTCTGTACTCCTTTGTGCGCTGTAGAGATACCTTCTGTACTTCTTTGTGCGCTGTAGAGATACCTTCTGTACTCATTTGTGCGCTGTAGAGATACCTTCTGTACTCCTTTGTTCGCTGTATAGATACCTCGTGTACTCCTTTGAACGTTCTAGAGATATTTCCTGTACTCCTTTGTGCGCTGTAGAGATACCGTCTGTACTCCTTTGTGCGCTGTAGAGATACCTTCTGTACTCCTTTGTGCGCTGTAGAGATACCTTCTGTACTCCTTTGTGCGCTGTAGAGATACCATCTGTACTCCTTTGTGCGCTGTAGAGATACCTTCTGTACTCCTTTGTGCGCTGTAGAGATACCTTCTGTACTCCTTTGTGCGCTGTAGAGATACCTTCTGTACTCCTTTGTACGCTGTAGAGATACCTCGTGTACTCCTTTGTACGTTCTAGAGATATTTCCTGTACTCCTCTGTGCGCTGTAGAGATACCTTCTGAACTCCTTTGAGCGCTGAAGAGATACCTTCTGTACTCCTTTGTGCGCTGTAGAGATACCTTCTGTACTCCTTTGTGCGCTGTAGAGATACCTTCTGTACTCCTTTGTGCGCTGTAGAGATACCTTCTGTACTCCTTTGTGCGCTGTAGAGATACCTTCTGTACTCCTTTGTACGCTGTAGAGATACCTCGTGTACTTCTATGTACGTTCTAGAGATATTTCCTGTACTCCTTTGTGCGCTGTAGAGATACGTTCTGTACTCCTTTGTGCGCTGTAGAGATACCTTCTGTACTCCTTTTGGCGCTGTAGAGATACCTTCTGTACTTCTTTGTGCGCTGTAGAGATACTTTCTGTACTCCTTTGTACGCTGTAGAGATACCTCGTGTACTCCTTTGTACGTTCTAGAGATATTTCCTGTACTCCTTTGTGCGCTGTAGAGATACCTTCTGTACTCCTTTGTGCGCTGTAGAGATACCTTCTGTACTCCTTTGTGCGCTGTAGAGATACCTTCTGTACTCCTTTGTGCGCTGTAGAGATACCTTCTGTACTCCTTTGTGCGCTGTAGAGATACCTTCTGTACTCATTTGTGCGCTGTAGAGATACCTTCTGTACTCCTTTGTACGCTGTAGAGATACCTCGTGTACTCCTTTGTACGTTCTAGAGATATTTCCTGTACTCCTTTGTGCGCTGTAGAGATACCTTCTGTACTTCTTTGTGCGCTGTAGAGATACCTTCTGTACTCCTTTGTGCGCTGTAGAGATTCCATCTGTACTCCTTTGTGCGCTGTAGAGATACCTTCTGTACTCCCTTGTGCGCTGTAGAGATACCTTCTGTACTCGTTTGTAAGCTGTAGAGATAAATCGTGTACTCCTTTGTACGTTCTAGAGATATTTCCTGTACTCCTTTGTGCGCTGTAGAGATACCTTCTGTACTCCTTTGTGCGCTGTAGAGATACCTTCTGTACTCCTTTGTGCGCTGTAGAGATACCTTCTGTACTCCTTTGTACGCTGTAGAGATACCTTCTGTACTCCTTTGTGCGCTGTAGAGATACCTTCTGTACTCCTTTGTACGCTGTAGAGATACCTTCTGTACTCCTTTGTGCGCTGTAGAGATACCTTCTGTACTCCTTTGTACGCTGTAGAGATACCTCGTGTACTCCTTTGTACGTTCTAGAGATATTTCCTGTACTCCTTAGTGCGCTGTAGAGATACCTTCTGTACTCCTTTGTGCGCTGTAGAGATACCTTCTGTACTCCTTTGTGCGCTGTAGAGATACCTTCTGTACTCCTTTTTACGCTGTAGAGATACCCTTTGTACTCCTTTGTGCGCTGTAGAGATACCTTCTGTACGCCTTTGTGCGCTGAAGAGATACCTTCTGTACTCCTTTGTACGCTGTAGAGATACCTCGTGTACTCCTTTGTACGTTCCAGAGATATTTCCTGTATTCCTTTGTGCGCTGTAGAGATACCTTCTGTACTCCTTTGTGCGCTGTAGAGATACCTTCTGTACTCCTTTGTGCGCTGTAGAGATACCTTCTGTACTCCTTTGTGCGCTGTAGAGACACCTTCTGTACTCCTTTGTGCGCTGTAGAGATACCTTCTGTACTCCTTTGTACGCTGTAGAGATACCTCGTGTACTCCTTTGTACGTTCTAGAGATATTTCCTGTACTCCTTTGTGCGCTGTAGAGATACCTTCTGTACTCCTTTGTGCGCTGTAGAGATACCTTCTGTACATCTTTGTGCTCTGTAGAGACACCTTCTGTACTCCTTTGTACGCTGTAGAGATACCTTCTGTACTCCTTTGTGCGCTGTAGAAATACCTTCTGTACTCCTTTATGCGCTGTAGAGATACCTTCTGTACTTCTTTGTGCGCTGTAGAGATACCTTCTGTACTCCTTTGTGCGCTGTAGAGATACCTTCTGTACTCCTTTGTGCGCTGTAGAGATACCTTCTGTACTCCTCTGTACGCTGTAGAGATACATCGTGTACTCCTTTGTACGTTCTAGAGATATTTCCTGTACTCCTTTGTACGTTCTAGAGATATTTCCTGTACTCCTTTGTGCGCTGTAGAGATACCCTCTGTACTCCTTTGTGGGCTGTAGAGATACCTTCTGTACTCCTTTGTGCGCTGTAGAGATACCTTCTGTACTCCTTTGTGTGCTGTAGAGATACCTTTTGTACTCCTTTGTGCGCTGTAGAGATACCTTCTGTACTCCTTTGTGCGCTGTAGAGATACCTTCTGTACTCCTTTGTGCGCTGTAGAGATACCTTCTGTACTCCTTTGTGCGCTGTAGAGATACCTTCTGTACTCCCTTGTGCGCTGTAGAGATACCTTCTGAACTCCTTTGTGCGCTGTAGAGATACCTTCTGTACTCCTTTGTACGCTGTAGAAATACCTCGTGTACTCCTTTGTACGTTCTAGAGATATTTCCTGTACTCCTTTGTGCGCTGTAGAGATACCTTCTGTACTCCTTTGTGCGCTGTAGAGATACCTCGTGTACTCCTTTGTACGTTCTAGAGATATTTGCTGTACTCCTTTGTGCGCTGTAGAGATACCTTCTGTACTCCTTTGTGGGCTGTAGAGATACCTTCTGTACTCCTTTGTGCGCTGTAGAGATACCTCGTGTACTCCTTTGTACGTTCTATAGATATTTCCTGTACTCCTTTGTGCGCTGTGGAGATAACTTCTGTACTCCTTTGTGCGCTGTAGAGATGTCTTCTGTACTCCTTTGTGCGCTGTAGAGATACCTTCTGTACTCCTTTGTGCGCTGTAGAGATACCTTCTGTACTCCTTTGTGCGCTGTAGAGATACCTTCTTCACTCCTTTGTACGCTGTAGAGATACCTCGTGTACTCCTTTGTACGTTCTAGAGATATTTCCTGTACTCCTTTGTGCGCTGTAGAGATACCTTCTGTACTCCTTTGTGCGCTGTAGAGATACCTTCTGTACTCCTTTGTGCGCTGTAGAGATACCTTCTGTACTCCTTTGTGCGCTGTAGAGATACCTTCTGTACTCCTTTGTACGCTGTAGAGATACCTCGTGTACTCCTTTGTACGTTCTAGAGATATTTCCTGTACTCCTTTGTGCGCTGTAGAGATACCTTCTGTACACCTTTGTGCGCTGTAGAGATACCTTCTGTACTCCTTTGTGCGCTGTAGAGATACCTTCTGTACTCCTTTGTGCGCTGTAGAGATACCTTCTGTACTCCCTTGTGCGCTGTAGAGATACCTTCTGAACTCCTTTGTGCGCTGTAGAGATACCTTCTGTACTCCTTTGTACGCTGTAGAAATACCTCGTGTACTCCTTTGTACGTTCTAGAGATATTTCCTGTACTCCTTTGTGCGCTGTAGAGATACCTTCTGTACTCCTTTGTGCGCTGTAAAGATACCTCGTGTACTCCTTTGTTCGTTCTAGAGATATTTCCTGTACTCCTTTGTGAGCTGTAGAGATACCTTCTGTACTCCTTTGTGCGCTGTAGAGATACCTTCTGTACTCCTTTGTGCGCTGTAGAGATACCTTCTGTACTCCTTTGTGCGCTGTAGAGATACCTTCTGTACTCCTTTGTACGCTGTAGAGATACCTCGTGTACTTCTTTGTACGTTCTAGAGATATTTCCTGTACTCCTTTGTGCGCTGTAGAGATACCTTCTGTACTCCTTTGTGCGCTGTAGAGATACCTTCTGTACTCCTTTTGGCGCTGTAGAGATACCTTCTGTACTTCTTTGTGCGCTGTAGAGATACTTTCTGTACTCCTTTGTACGCTGTAGAGATACCTCGTGTACTCCTTTGTACGTTCTAGAGATATTTCCTGTACTCCTTTGTGCGCTGTAGAGATACCTTCTGTACTCCTTTGTGCGCTGTAGAGATACCTTCTGTACTCCTTTGTGCGCTGTAGAGATACCTTCTGTACTCCTTTGTCCGCTGTAGAGATACCTTCTGTACTCCTTTGTGCGCTGTAGAGATACCTTCTGTACTCATTTGTGCGCTGTAGAGATACCTTCTGTACTCCTTTGTACGCTGTAGAGATACCTCGTGTACTCCTTTGTACGTTCTAGAGATATTTCCTGTACTCCTTTGTGCGCTGTAGAGATACCTTCTGTACTCCTTTGTGCGCTGTAGAGATACCTTCTGTACTCCTTTGTGCGCTGTAGAGATACCTTCTGTACTCCTTTGTGCGCTGTAGAGATACCTTCTGTACTCCCTTGTGCGCTGTAGAGATACCTTCTGTACTCGTTTGTACGCTGTAGAGATAAATCGTGTACTCCTTTGTACGTTCTAGAGATATTTCCTGTACTCCTTTGTGCACTGTAGAGATACCTTCTGTACTCCTTTGTGCGCTGTAGAGATACCTTCTGTACTCCTTTGTGCGCTGTAGAGATACCTTCTGTACTCCTTTGTACGCTGTAGAGATACCTTCTGTACTCCTTTGTGCGCTGTAGAGATACCTTCTGTACTCCTTTGTACGCTGTAGAGATACCTTCTGTACTCCTTTGTGCGCTGTAGAGATACCTTCTGTACTCCTTTGTACGCTGTAGAGATACCTCGTGTACTCCTTTGTACGTTCTAGAGATATTTCCTGTACTCCTTTGTGCGCTGTAGAGATACCTTCTGTACTCCTTTGTGCGCTGTAGAGATACCTTCTGTACTCCTTTGTGCGCTGTAGAGATACCTTCTGTACTCCTTTTTACGCTGTAGAGATACCCTTTGTACTCCTTTGTGCGCTGTAGAGATACCTTCTGTACGCCTTTGTGCGCTGAAGAGATACCTTCTGTACTCCTTTGTACGCTGTAGAGATCCCTCGTGTACTCCTTTGTACGTTCTAGAGATATTTCCTGTATTCCTTTGTGCGCTGTAGAGATACCTTCTGTACTCCTTTGTGCGCTGTAGAGATACCTTCTGTACTCCTTTGTGCGCTGTAGAGATACCTTCTGTACTCCTTTGTGCGCTGTAGAGATACCTTCTGTACTTCTTTGTGCGCTGTAGAGATACCTTCTGTACTCCTTTGTACGCTGTAGAGATACCTCGTGTACTCCTTTGTACGTTCTAGAGATATTTCCTGTACTCCTTTGTGCGCTGTAGAGATACCTTCTGTACTCCTTTGTGCGCTGTAGAGATACCTTCTGTACTCCTTTGTGCTCTGTAGAGACACCTTCTGTACTCCTTTGTACGCTGTAGAGATACCTTCTGTACTCCTTTGTGCGCTGTAGAAATACCTTCTGTACTCCTTTATGCGCTGTAGAGATACCTTCAGTACTTCTTTGTGCGCTGTAGAGATACCTTCTGTACTCCTTTGTGCGCTGTAGAGATACCTTCTGTACTCCTTTGTGCGCTGTAGAGAGACCTTCTGTACTCCTCTGTACGCTGTAGAGATACCTCGTGTACTCCTTTGTACGTTCTAGAGATATTTCCTGTACTCCTTTGTACGTTCTAGAGATATTTCCTGTACTCCTTTGTGCGCTGTAGAGATACCCTCTGTACTCCTTTGTGGGCTGTAGAGATACCTTCTGTACTCCTTTGTGCGCTGTAGAGATACCTTCTGTACTCCTTTGTGCGCTGTAGAGATACCTTTTGTACTCCTTTGTGCGCTGTAGAGATACCTTCTGTACTCCTTTGTGCGCTGTAGAGATACCTTCTGTACTCCTTTGTGCGCTGTAGAGATACCTTCTGTACTCTTTTGTGCGCTGTAGAGATACCTTCTGTACTCCTTTGTGCGCTGTAGAGATACCTTCTGTACTCCTTTGTGCGCTGTAGAGATACCTCGTGTACTCCTTTGTACGTTCTAGAGATATTTGCTGTACTCCTTTGTGCGCTGTAGAGATACCTTCTGTACTCCTTTGTGGGCTGTAGAGATACCTTCTGTACTCCTTTGTGCGCTGTAGAGATACCTCGTGTACTCCTTTGTACGTTCTATAGATATTTCCTGTACTCCTTTGTGCGCTGTGGAGATAACTTCTGTACTCCTTTGTGCGCTGTAGAGATGTCTTCTGTACTCCTTTGTGCGCTGTAGAGATACCTTCTGTACTACTTTGTGCGCTGTAGAGATACCTTCTGTACTCCTTTGTGCGCTGTAGAGATACCTTCTTCACTCCTTTGTACGCTGTAGAGATACCTCGTGTACTCCTATGTACGTTCTAGAGATATTTCCTGTACTCCTTTGTGCGCTGTAGAGATACCTTCTGTACTCCTTTGTGCGCTGTAGAGATACCTTCTGTACTCCTTTGTGCGCTGTAGAGATACCTTCTGTACTCCTTTGTGCGCTGTAGAGATACCTTCTGTACTCCTTTGTACGCTGTAGAGATACCTCGTGTACTCCTTTGTACGTTCTAGAGATATTTCCTGTACTCCTTTGTGCGCTGTAGAGATACCTTCTGTACACCTTTGTGCGCTGTAGAGATACCTTCTGTACTCCTTTGTGCGCTGTAGAGATACCTTCTGTACTCCTTTGTGCGCTGTAGAGATACCTTCTGTACTCCCTTGTGCGCTGTAGAGATACCTTCTGAACTCCTTTGTGCGCTGTAGAGATACCTTCTGTACTCCTTTGTACGCTGTAGAAATACCTCGTGTACTCCTTTGTACGTTCTAGAGATATTTCCTGTACTCCTTAGTGCGCTGTAGAGATACCTTCTGTACTCCTTTGTGCGCTGTAGAGATACCTTCTGTACTCCTTTGTGCGCTGTAGAGATACCTTCTGTACTCCTTTGTGCGCTGTAGAGATACCTTCTGTACTCCTTTGTGCGCTGTAGAGATACCTTCTGTACTCCTTTGTGCGCTGTAGAGATACCTTCTGTACTCCTTTGTGCGCTGCAGAGATACCTTCTGTACTCCTTTGTGCGCTCTAGAGATACCTTCTGTACTCCTTTGTGCGCTGTAGAGATACCTTCTGTACTCCTTTGTGCGCTGTAGAGATACCTCCTGTACTCCTTTGTGCGCTGTATAGATACCTCGTGTACTCCTTTGTACGTTCTAGAGATATTTCCTGTACTCCTTTGTGCGCTGTAGAGATACCTTCTGTACTCCTTTGTGCGCTGAAAAGATACCTTCTGTACTCCTTTGTGCGCTGTAGAGATACCTTCTGTACTCCTTTGTGCGCTGTAGAGATACCTTCTGTACTCCTTTGTACGCTGTAGAGATACCTTCTGTACTTCTTTGTGCGCTGTAGAGATACCTTCTGTACTCCTTTGTACGCTGTAGAGATACCTCGTGTACTCCTTTGTACGTTCTAGAGATATTTCCTGTACTCCTTTGTGCGCTGTAGAGATACCTTCTGTACTCCTTTGTGCGCTGTAGAGATACCTTCTGTACTCCTTTGTGCGCTGTAGAGATACCTTCTGTACTCCTTTGTGCGCTGTAGAGATACCTTCTGTACTCCTTTGTGCGCTGTAGAGATACCTTCTGTACTCCTTTGTGCGCTATAGAGATACCTTCTGTACTCTTTTGTACGCTGTAGAGATACATCGTGTACTCCTTTGTACGTTCTAGAGATATTTCCTGTATTCCTTTGTGCGCTGTAGAGATACCTTCTGTACTCCTTTGTGCGCTGTAGAGATACCTTCTGTACTCCTTTGTGCGCTGTAGAAATACCTTCTGTACTCCTTTGTGCGCTGTAGAGATACCTTCTGTACTCCTTTGTGCGCTGTAGAAATACCTTCTGTACTCCTTTGTACGCTGTAGAGATACCTCGTGTACTCCTTTGTACGTTCTAGAGATATTTCCTGTGCTCATTTGTGCGCTGTAGAGATACCTTCTGTACTCCTTTGTGCGCTGTAGAGATACCTTCTGTACTCCTTAGTGCGCTGTAGAGATACCTTCTGTACTCCTTTGTACGCTGTAGAGATACCTTCTGTACTCCTTTGTGCGCTGTAGAGATACCATCTGTACTCCTTTGTGCGCTGTAGAGATACCTTCTGTACTCCTTTGTGCGCTGTAGAGATACCTTCTGTACTCCTTTGTGCGCTGTAGAGATACCTTCTGTACTCCTCTGTACGCTGTAGAGATACCTCGTATACTCCTTTGTACGTTCTAGAGATATTTCCTGTACTCCTTTGTACGTTCTGGAGATATTTCCTGAACTCCTTTGTGCGCTGTAGAGATACCCTCTGTACTCCTTTGTGCGCTGTAGAGATACCTTCTGTACTCCTTTGTGAGCTGTAGAGATACCTTCTGTACTCCTTTGTGCGCTGTAGAGATACCTTTTGTACTCCTTTGTGCGCTGTAGAGATACCTTCTGTACTCCTTTGTGCGCTGTAGAGATACCTTCTGTACTCCTTTGTACGCTGTAGAGATACCTCGTGTACTCCTTTGTACGTTCTAGAGATATTTCCTGTACTCCTTTGTGCGCTGTAGAGATACCTTCTGTACTCCTTTGTGCGCTGTAGAGATACCTTCTGTACTCCTTTGTGCGCTGTAGAGATACCTTCTGTACTCCTTTGTACGCTGTAGAGATACCTTCTGTACTCCTTTGTGCGCTGTAGAGATACCTTCTGTACTCCTATGTACGCTGTAGAGATACCTCGTGTACTCCTTTGTACGTCCTAGAGATATTTCCTGTACTCCTTTGTGCGCTGTAGAGATACCTTCTGTACTCCTTTGTGCGCTGTAGAGATACGTTCTGTACTCCTTTGTGCGCTGTAGAGATACCTTCTGTACTCCTTTGTGCGCTGTAGAGATACCTTCTGTACTCCTTTGTGCGCTGTAGAGATACCTTCTGTACTCCTTTGTGCGCTGTAGAGATACCTTCTGTAATCCTTTGTACGCTGTAGAGATACCTCGTGTACTCCTTTGTACGTTCTAGAGATATTTCCTGTACTCCTTTGTGCGCTGTAGAGATACCTTCTGTACTCCTTTGTGCGCTGTAGAAATACCTTCTGTACTCCTTTGTGCGCTGTAGAGATACCTTCTGTACTCCTTTGTGCGCTGTAGAGATACCTTCTGTACTCCTTTGTGCGCTGTAGAGATACCTCCTGTACTCCTTTGTACGCTGTAGAGATACCTCGTGTACTCCTTTGTACGTTCTAGAGATATTTCCTGTACTCCTTTGTGCGCTGTAGAGACACCTTCTGTACTCCTTTGTGCGCTGTAGAGATACCTTCTGTACTTCTTTGTGCGCTGTAGAGATACCTTCTGTACTCCTTTGTACGCTGTAGAGATACCTTCTGTACTCCTTTGTGCGCTGTAGAGATACCTTCTGTACTCCTTTGTACGCTGTAGAGATACCTTCTGTACTCCTTTGTGCGCTGTAGAGATACCTTCTGTACTCCTTTGTACGCTGTAGAGATACCTCGTGTACTCCTTTGTACGTTCTAGAGATATTTCCTGTACTCCTTTGTGCGCTGTAGAGATACCTTCTGTACTCCTTTGTGCGCTGTAGAGATACCTTCTGTACTCCTTTGTGCGCTGTAGAGATACCTTCTGTACTCCTTTGTGCGCTGTAGAGATACCTTCTGTACTCCTTTGTGCGCTGTAGAGATACCTTCTGTACTCATTTGTGCGCTGTAGAGATACCTTCTGTACTCCTTTGTTCGCTGTAGAGATTCCTCGTGTACTCCTTTGAACGTTCTAGAGATATTTCCTGTACTCCTTTGTGCGCTGTAGAGATACCTTCTGTACTCCTTTGTGCGCTGTAGAGATACCTTCTGTACTCCTTTGTGCGCTGTAGAGATACCTTCTGTACTCCTTTGTGCGCTGTAGAGATACCATCTGTACTCCTTTGTGCGCTGTAGAGATACCTTCTGTACTCCTTTGTGCGCTGTAGAGTTACCTTCTGTACTCCTTTGTGCGCTGTAGAGATACCTTCTGTACTCCTTTGTACGCTGTAGAGATACCTCGTGTACTCCTTTGTACGTTCTAGAGATATTTCCTGTACTCCTCTGTGCGAAGTAGAGATACCTTCTGTACTCCTTTGAGCGCTGAAGAGATACCTTCTGTACTCCTTTGTGCGCTGTAGAGATACCTTCTGTACTCCTTTGTGCGCTGTAGAGATACCTTCTGTACTCCTTTGTGCGCTGTAGAGATACCTTCTGTACTCCTTTGTGCGCTGTAGAGATACCTTCTGTACTCCTTTGTAGGCTGTAGAGATACCTCGTGTACTTCTTTGTACGTTCTAGAGATATTTCCTGTACTCCTTTGTGCGCTGTAGAGATACCTTCTGTACTCCTTTGTGCGCTGTAGAGATACCTTCTGTACTCCTTTGTGCGCTGTAGAGATACCTTCTATACTTCTTTGTGCGCTGTAGAGATACCTTCTGTACTCCTTCGTACGCTGTAGAGATACCTCGTGTACTCCTTTGTACGTTCTAGAGATGTTTCCTGTATTCCTTTGTGCGCTGTAGAGATACCTTCTGTACTCCTTTGTGCGCTGTAGAGATACCTTCTGTACTCCTTTGTGCGCTGTAGAAATACCTTCTGTACTCCTTTGTGCGCTGTAGAGATACCTTCTGTACTCCTTTGTGCGCTGTAGAAATACCTTCTGTACTCCTTTGTACGCTGTAGAGATACCTCGTGTACTCCTTTGTACGTTCTAGAGATATTTCCTGTACTCATTTGTGCGCTGTAGAGATACCTTCTGTACTCATTTGTGCGCTGTAGAGATACCTTCTGTACTCCTTTGTGCGCTGTAGAGATACCTTCTGTACTCCTTTGTACGCTGTAGAGATACCTTCTGTACTCCTTTGTGCGCTGTAGAGATACCATCTGTACTCCTTTGTGCGCTGTAGAGATACCTTCTGTACTCCTTTGTGCGCTGTAGAGATACCTTCTGTACTCCTTTGTGCGCTGTAGAGATACCTTCTGTACTCCTCTGTACGCTGTAGAGATACCTCGTGTACTCCTTTGTACGTTCTAGAGATATTTCCTGTACTCCTTTGTACGTTCTGGAGATATTTCCTGAACTCCTTTGTGCGCTGTAGAGATACCCTCTGTACTCCTTTGTGCGCTGTAGAGATACCTTCTGTACTCCTTTGTGAGCTGTAGAGATACCTTCTGTACTCCTTTGTGCGCTGTAGAGATACCTTTTGTACTCCTTTGTGCGCTGTAGAGATACCTTCTGTACTCCTTTGTGCGCTGTAGAGATACCTTCTGTACTCATTTGTACGCTGTAGAGATACCTCGTGTACTCCTTTGTACGTTCTAGAGATATTTCCTGTACTCCTTTGTGCGCTGTAGAGATACCTTCTGTACTCCTTTGTGCGCTGTAGAGATACCTTCTGTACTCCTTTGTGCGCTGTAGAGATACCTTCTGTACTCCTTTGTACGCTGTAGAGATACCTTCTGTACTCCTTTGTGCGCTGTAGAGATACCTTCCGTACTCCTATGTACGCTGTAGAGATACCTCGTGTACTCCTTTGTACGTCCTAGAGATATTTCCTGTACTCCTTTGTGCGCTGTAGAGATACCTTCTGTACTCCTTTGTGCGCTGTAGAGATACGTTCTGTACTCCTTTGTGCGCTGTAGAGATACCTTCTGTACTCCTTTGTGCGCTGTAGATATACCTTCTGTACTCCTTTGTGCGCTGTAGAGATACCTTCTGTACTCCTTTGTGCGCTGTAGAGATACCTTCTGTAATCCTTTGTACGCTGTAGAGATACCTCGTGTACTCCTTTGTACGTTCTAGAGATATTTCCTGTACTCCTTTGTGCGCTGTAGAGATACCTTCTGTACTCCTTTGTGCGCTGTAGAAATACCTTCTGTACTCCTTTGTGCGCTGTAGAGATACCTTCTGTACTCCTTTGTGCGCTGTAGAGATACCTTCTGTACTCCTTTGTGCGCTGTAGAGATACCTCCTGTACTCCTTTGTACGCTGTAGAGATACCTCGTGTACTCCTTTGTACGTTCTAGAGATATTTCCTGTACTCCTTTGTGCGCTGTAGAGATACCTTCTGTACTCCTTTGTGCGCTGTAGAGATACCTTCTGTACTTCTTTGTGCGCTGTAGAGATACCTTCTGTACTCCTTTGTACGCTGTAGAGATACCTTCTGTACTCCTTTGTGCGCTGTAGAGATACCTTCTGTACTCCTTTGTACGCTGTAGAGATACCTTCTGTACTCCTTTGTGCGCTGTAGAGATACCTTCTGTACTCCTTTGTACGCTGTAGAGATACCTCGTGTACTCCTTTGTACGTTCTAGAGATATTTCCTGTACTCCTTTGTGCGCTGTAGAGATACCTTCTGTACTCCTTTGTGCGCTGTAGAGATACCTTCTGTACTCCTTTGTGCGCTGTAGAGATACCTTCTGTACTCCTTTGTGCGCTGTAGAGATACCTTCTGTACTCCTTTGTGCGCTGTAGAGATACCTTCTGTACTCATTTGTGCGCTGTAGAGATACCTTCTGTACTCCTTTGTTCGCTGTAGAGATACCTCGTGTACTCCTTTGAACGTTCTAGAGATATTTCCTGTACTCCTTTGTGCGCTGTAGAGATACCTTCTGTACTCCTCTGTGCGCTGTAGAGATACCTTCTGTACTCCTTTGTGCGCTGTAGAGATACCTTCTGTACTCCTTTGTGCGCTGTAGAGATACCATCTGTACTCCTTTGTGCGCTGTAGAGATACCTTCTGTACTCCTTTGTGCGCTGTAGAGTTACCTTCTGTACTCCTTTGTGCGCTGTAGAGATACCTTCTGTACTCCTTTGTACGCTGTAGAGATACCTCGTGTACTCCTTTGTACGTTCTAGAGATATTTTCTGTACTCCTCTGTGCGAAGTAGAGATACCTTCTGTACTCCTTTGAGCGCTGAAGAGATACCTTCTGTACTCCTTTGTGCGCTGTAGAGATACCTTCTGTAGTCCTTTGTGCGCTGTAGAGATACCTTCTGTACTCCTTTGTGCGCTGTAGAGATACCTTCTGTACTCCTTTGTGCGCTGTAGAGATACCTTCTGTACTCCTTTGTAGGCTGTAGAGATACCTCGTGTACTTCTTTGTACGTTCTAGAGATATTTCCTGTACTCCTTTGTGCGCTGTAGAGATACCTTCTGTACTCCTTTGTGCGCTGTAGAGATACCTTCTGTACTCCTTTGTGCGCTGTAGAGATACCTTCTGTACTTCTTTGTGCGCTGTAGAGATACCTTCTGTACTCCTTCGTACGCTGTAGAGATACCTCGTGTACTCCTTTGTACGTTCTAGAGATATTTCCTGTACTCCTTTGTGCGCTGTAGAGATACCTTCTGTACTCCTTTGTGCGCTGTAGAGATACCTTCTGTACTCCTTTGTGCGCTGTAGAGATACCTTCTGTACTCCTTTGTGCGCTGTAGAGATACCTTCTGTACTCCTTTGTGCGCTGTAGAGATACCTTCTGTACTCCTTTGTGCGCTGTAGAGATACCTTCTGTACTCCTTTGTACGCTGTAGAGATACCTCGTGTACTCCTTTGTACGTTCTAGAGATATTTTCTGTACTCCTTTGTGCGCTGTAGAGATACCTTCTGTACTCCTTTGTGCGCTGTAGAGATACCTTCTGTACTCCTTTGTGCGCTGTAGAGATACCTTCTGTACTCCTTTGTGCGCTGTAGAGATACCTTCTGTACTCCCTTGTGCGCTGTAGAGATACCTTCTGTACTCGTTTGTACGCTGTAGAGATAAATCGTGTACTCCTTTGTACGTTCTAGAGATATTTCCTGTACTCCTTTGTGCGCTGTAGAGATACCTTCTGTACTCCTTTGTGCGCTGTAGAGATACCTCCTGTACTCCTTTGTGCGCTGTAGAGATACCTTCTGTACTCCTTTGTACGCTGTAGAGATACCTTCTGTACTCCTTTGTGCGCTGTAGAGATACCTTCTGTACTCCTTTGTACGCTGTAGAGATACCTTCTGTACTCCTTTGTGCGCTGTAGAGATACCTTCTGTACTCCTTTGTACGCTGTAGAGACACCTCGTGTACTCCTTTGTACGTTCTAGAGATATTTCCTGTACTCCTTTGTGCGCTGTAGAGATACCTTTTGTACTCCTTTGTGCGCTGTAGAGATACCTTCTGTACTCCTTTGTGCGCTGTAGAGATACCTTCTGTACTCCTTTTTACGCTGTAGAGATACCCTTTGTACTCCTTTGTACGCTGTAGAGATACCTCGTGTACTTCTTTGTACGTTCTAGAGATATTTCCTGTACTCCTTTGTGCGCTGTAGAGATACCTTCTGTACTCCTTTGTGCGCTGTAGAGATACCTTCTGTACTCCTTTGTGCGCTGTAGAGATACCTTCTGTACTCCTTTGTACGCTGTAGAGATACCTCGTGTACTCCTTTGTACGTTCTAAAGATATTTCCTGTACTCCTTTGTTCGCTGTAGAGATACCTTCTGTACTCCTTTGTGCGCTGTAGAGATACCTTCTGTACTCCTTTGTGCGCTGTAGAGATACCTTCTGTACTCCTTTGTGCGCTGTAGAGATATTTTCTGTACTCCTTTGTGCACTGTAGAGATACCTTCTGTACTCCTTTGTGCGCTGTAGAGATACCTTCTGTACTCCTTTGTGCGCTGTAGAGATACCTTCTGTACTTCTTAGTACGCTGTAGAGATACCTCGTGTACTCCTTTGTACGTTCTAGAGATATTTCCTGTACTCCTTTGTGCGCTGTAGAGATACCTTCTGTACTCCTTTGTGCGCTGTAGAGATACCTTCTGTACTCCTTTGTGCGCTGTAGAGATACCTTCTGTACTCCTTTGTGCGCTGTAGAGATACCTTCTTTACTCCTTTGTGCGCTGTAGAGATACCTTCTGTACTCCTTTGTGCGCTGTAGAGATACCTTCTGTACTCCTTTGTGCGCTGTAGAGATACCTTCTGTACTCCTTTGTGCGCTGTAGAGATACCTTCTGTACTCCTTTGTGCGCTGTAGAGATACCTTCTGTACTCCTTTGTGCGCTGTAGAGATACCTTCTGTACTCCTTTGTACGCTGTAGAGATACCTCGTGTACTCCTTTGTACGTTCTAGAGATATTTCCTGTACTCCTTTGTACGTTCTAGAGATATTTCCTGTACTCCTTTGTGCGCTGTAGAGATACCTTCTGTACTCCTTTGTGCGCTGTAGAGATACCTTCTGTACTCCTTTGTGCGCTGTATAGATACCTTCTGTACTCCTTTGTGCGCTGTAGAGATACCTTCTGTACTCCTTTGTGCGCTGTAGAGATACCTTCTGTACTCTTATGTGCGCTGTAGAGATACCTTCTGTACTCCTTGGTGCGCTGTAGAGATACCTTCTGTACTCCTTTGTGCGCTGTAGAGATACCTTCAGTACTCCTTTGTACGCTGTAGAGATACCTTCTGTACTCCTTTGTACGCTGTAGAGATACCTCGTGTACTCCTTTGTACGTTCTAGAGATATTTCCTGTACTCCTTTGTGCGCTGTAGAGATACCTTCTGTACTCCTTTGTGCGCTGTAGAGATACCTTCTGTACTCCTTTGTGCGCTGTAGAGATACCTTCTGTACTCCTTTTTACGCTGTAGAGATACCCTTTGTACTCCTTTGTGCGCTGTAGAGATACCTTCTGTACGCCTTTGTGCGCTGAAGAGATACCTTCTGTACTCCTTTGTACGCTGTAGAGATACCTCGTGTACTCCTTTGTACGTTCCAGAGATATTTCCTGTATTCCTTTGTGCGCTGTAGAGATACCTTCTGTACTCCTTTGTGCGCTGTAGAGATACCTTCTGTACTCCTTTGTGCGCTGTAGAGATACCTTCTGTACTCCTTTGTGCGCTGTAGAGATACCTTCTGTACTCCTTTGTGCGCTGTAGAGATACCTTCTGTACTCCTTTGTACGCTGTAGAGATACCTCGTGTACTCCTTTGTACGTTCTAGAGATATTTCCTGTACTCCTTTGTGCGCTGTAGAGATACCTTCTGTACTCCTTTGTGCGCTGTAGAGATACGTTCTGTACTCCTTTGTGCGCTGTAGAGATACCTTCTGTACTCCTTTGTGCGCTGTAGAGATACCTTCTGTACTCCTTTGTGCGCTGTAGAGATACCTTCTGTACTCCTTTGTGCGCTGTAGAGATACCTTCTGTAATCCTTTGTACGCTGTAGAGATACCTCGTGTACTCCTTTGTACGTTCTAGAGATATTTCCTGTACTCCTTTGTGCGCTGTAGAGATACCTTCTGTACTCCTTTGTGCGCTGTAGAAATACCTTCTGTACTCCTTTGTGCGCTGTAGAGATACCTTCTGTACTCCTTTGTGCGCTGTAGAGATACCTTCTGTACTCCTTTGTGCGCTGTAGAGATACCTCCTGTACTCCTTTGTACGCTGTAGAGATACCTCGTGTACTCCTTTGTACGTTCTAGAGATATTTCCTGTACTCCTTTGTGCGCTGTAGAGATACCTTCTGTACTCCTTTGTGCGCTGTAGAGATACCTTCTGTACTTCTTTGTGCGCTGTAGAGATACCTTCTGTACTCCTTTGTACGCTGTAGAGATACCTTCTGTACTCCTTTGTGCGCTGTAGAGATACCTTCTGTACTCCTTTGTACGCTGTAGAGATACCTTCTGTACTCCTTTGTGCGCTGTAGAGATACCTTCTGTACTCCTTTGTACGCTGTAGAGATACCTCGTGTACTCCTTTGTACGTTCTAGAGATATTTCCTGTACTCCTTTGTGCGCTGTAGAGATACCTTCTGTACTCCTTTGTGCGCTGTAGAGATACCTTCTGTACTCCTTTGTGCGCTGTAGAGATACCTTCTGTACTCCTTTGTGCGCTGTAGAGATACCTTCTGTACTCCTTTGTGCGCTGTAGAGATACCTTCTGTACTCATTTGTGCGCTGTAGAGATACCTTCTGTACTCCTTTGTTCGCTGTAGAGATACCTCGTGTACTCCTTTGAACGTTCTAGAGATATTTCCTGTACTCCTTTGTGCGCTGTAGAGATACCTTCTGTACTCCTTTGTGCGCTGTAGAGATACCTTCTGTACTCCTTTGTGCGCTGTAGAGATACCTTCTGTACTCCTTTGTGCGCTGTAGAGATACCATCTGTACTCCTTTGTGCGCTGTAGAGATACCTTCTGTACTCCTTTGTGCGCTGTAGAGTTACCTTCTGTACTCCTTTGTGCGCTGTAGAGATACCTTCTGTACTCCTTTGTACGCTGTAGAGATACCTCGTGTACTCCTTTGTACGTTCTAGAGATATTTCCTGTACTCCTCTGTGCGAAGTAGAGATACCTTCTGTACTCCTTTGAGCGCTGAAGAGATACCTTCTGTACTCCTTTGTGCGCTGTAGAGATACCTTCTGTACTCCTTTGTGCGCTGTAGAGATACCTTCTGTACTCCTTTGTGTGCTGTAGAGATACCTTCTGTACTCCTTTGTGCGCTGTAGAGATACCTTCTGTACTCCTTTGTAGGCTGTAGAGATACCTCGTGTACTTCTTTGTACGTTCTAGAGATATTTCCTGTACTCCTTTGTGCGCTGTAGAGATACCTTCTGTACTCCTTTGTGCGCTGTAGAGATACCTTCTGTACTCCTTTGTGCGCTGTAGAGATACCTTCTGTACTTCTTTGTGCGCTGTAGAGATACCTTCTGTACTCCTTCGTACGCTGTAGAGATACCTCGTGTACTCCTTTGTACGTTCTAGAGATATTTCCTGTACTCCTTTGTGCGCTGTAGAGATACCTTCTGTACTCCTTTGTGCGCTGTAGAGATACCTTCTGTACTCCTTTGTGCGCTGTAGAGATACCTTCTGTACTCCTTTGTGCGCTGTAGAGATACCTTCTGTACTCCTTTGTGCGCTGTAGAGATACCTTCTGTACTCCTTTGTGCGCTGTAGAGATACCTTCTGTACTCCTTTGTACGCTGTAGAGATACCTCGTGTACTCCTTTGTACGTTCTAGAGATATTTTCTGTACTCCTTTGTGCGCTGTAGAGATACCTTCTGTACTCCTTTGTGCGCTGTAGAGATACCTTCTGTACTCCTTTGTGCGCTGTAGAGATACCTTCTGTACTCCTTTGTGCGCTGTAGAGATACCTTCTGTACTCCCTTGTGCGCTGTAGAGATACCTTCTGTACTCGTTTGTACGCTGTAGAGATAAATCGTGTACTCCTTTGTACGTTCTAGAGATATTTCCTGTACTCCTTTGTGCGCTGTAGAGATACCTTCTGTACTCCTTTGTGCGCTGTAGAGATACCTCCTGTACTCCTTTGTGCGCTGTAGAGATACCTTCTGTACTCCTTTGTACGCTGTAGAGATACCTTCTGTACTCCTTTGTGCGCTGTAGAGATACCTTCTGTACTCCTTTGTACGCTGTAGAGATACCTTCTGTACTCCTTTGTGCGCTGTAGAGATACCTTCTGTACTCCTTTGTACGCTGTAGAGACACCTCGTGTACTCCTTTGTACGTTCTAGAGATATTTCCTGTACTCCTTTGTGCGCTGTAGAGATACCTTTTGTACTCCTTTGTGCGCTGTAGAAATACCTTCTGTACTCCTTTGTGCGCTGTAGAGATACCTTCTGTACTCCTTTTTACGCTGTAGAGATACCCTTTGTACTCCTTTGTACGCTGTAGAGATACCTCGTGTACTTCTTTGTACGTTCTAGAGATATTTCCTGTACTCCTTTGTGCGCTGTAGAGATACCTTCTGTACTCCTTTGTGCGCTGTAGAGATACCTTCTGTACTCCTTTGTGCGCTGTAGAGATACCTTCTGTACTCCTTTGTACGCTGTAGAGATACCTCGTGTACTCCTTTGTACGTTTTAAAGATATTTCCTGTACTCCTTTGTTCGCTGTAGAGATACCTTCTGTACTCCTTTGTGCGCTGTAGAGATACCTTCTGTACTCCTTTGTGCGCTGTAGAGATACCTTCTGTACTCCTTTGTGCGCTGTAGAGATACCTTCTGTACTCCTTTGTGCACTGTAGAGATACCTTCTGTACTCCTTTGTGCGCTGTAGAGATACCTTCTGTACTCCTTTGTGCGCTGTAGAGATACCTTCTGTACTTCTTAGTACGCTGTAGAGATACCTCGTGTACTCCTTTGTACGTTCTAGAGATATTTCCTGTACTCCTCTGTGCGCTGTAGAGATACCTTCTGTACTCCTTTGTGCGCTGTAGAGATACCTTCTGTACTCCTTTGTGCGCTGTAGAGATACCTTCTGTACTCCTTTGTGCGCTGTAGAGATACCTTCTTTACTCCTTTGTGCGCTGTAGAGATACCTTCTGTACTCCTTTGTGCGCTGTAGAGATACCTTCTGTACTCCTTTGTGCGCTGTAGAGATACCTTCTGTACTCCTTTGTGCGCTGTAGAGATACCTTCTGTACTCCTTTGTGCGCTGTAGAGATACCTTCTGTACTCCTTTGTGCGCTGTAGAGATACCTTCTGTACTCCTTTGTACGCTGTAGAGATACCTCGTGTACTCCTTTGTACGTTCTAGAGATATTTCCTGTACTCCTTTGTACGTTCTAGAGATATTTCCTGTACTCCTTTGTGCGCTGTAGAGATACCTTCTGTACTCCTTTGTGCGCTGTAGAGATACCTTCTGTACTCCTTTGTGCGCTGTATAGATACCTTCTGTACTCCTTTGTGCGCTGTAGAGATACCTTCTGTACTCCTTTGTGCGCTGTAGAGATACCTTCTGTACTCTTATGTGCGCTGTAGAGATACCTTCTGTACTCCTTGGTGCGCTGTAGAGATACCTTCTGTACTCCTTTGTGCGCTGTAGAGATACCTTCAGTACTCCTTTGTACGCTGTAGAGATACCTTCTGTACTCCTTTGTACGCTGTAGAGATACCTCGTGTACTCCTTTGTACGTTCTAGAGATATTTCCTGTACTCCTTTGTGCGCTGTAGAGATACCTTCTGTACTCCTTTGTGCGCTGTAGAGATACCTTCTGTACTCCTTTGTGCGCTGTAGAGATACCTTCTGTACTCCTTTTTACGCTGTAGAGATACCCTTTGTACTCCTTTGTGCGCTGTAGAGATACCTTCTATACGCCTTTGTGCGCTGAAGAGATACCTTCTGTACTCCTTTGTACGCTGTAGAGATACCTCGTGTACTCCTTTGTACGTTCCAGAGATATTTCCTGTATTCCTTTGTGCGCTGTAGAGATACCTTCTGTACTCCTTTGTGCGCTGTAGAGATACCTTCTGTACTCCTTTGTGCGCTGTAGAGATACCTTCTGTACTCCTTTGTGCGCTGTAGAGATACCTTCTGTACTCCTTTGTGCGCTGTAGAGATACCTTCTGTACTCCTTTGTACGCTGTAGAGATACCTCGTGTACTCCTTTGTACGTTCTAGAGATATTTCCTGTACTCCTTTGTGCGCTGTAGAGATACCTTCTGTACTCCTTTGTGCGCTGTAGAGATACCTTCTGTACACCTTTGTGCTCTGTAGAGACACCTTCTGTACTCCTTTGTACGCTGTAGAGATACCTTCTGTACTCCTTTGTGCGCTGTAGAAATACATTCTGTACTCCTTTATGCGCTGTAGAGATACCTTCTGTACTTCTTTGTGCGCTGTAGAGATACCTTCTGTACTCCTTTGTGCGCTGTAGAGATACCTTCTGTACTCCTTTGTGCGCTGTAGAGATACCTTCTGTACTCCTCTGTACGCTGTAGAGATACATCGTGTACTCCTTTGTACGTTCTAGAGATATTTCCTGTACTCCTCTGTGCGAAGTAGAGATACCTTCTGTACTCCTTTGAGCGCTGAAGAGATACCTTCTGTACTCCTTTGTGCGCTGTAGAGATACCTTCTGTACTCCTTTGTGCGCTGTAGAGATACCTTCTGTACTCCTTTGTGCGCTGTAGAGATACCTTCTGTACTCCTTTGTGCGCTGTAGAGATACCTTCTGTACTCCTTTGTAGGCTGTAGAGATACCTCGTGTACTTCTTTGTACGTTCTAGAGATATTTCCTGTACTCCTTTGTGCGCTGTAGAGATACCTTCTGTACTCGTTTGTGCGCTGTAGAGATACCTTCTGTACTCCTTTGTGCGCTGTAGAGATACCTTCTATACTTCTTTGTGCGCTGTAGAGATACCTTCTGTACTCCTTCGTACGCTGTAGAGATACCTCGTGTACTCCTTTGTACGTTCTAGAGATATTTCCTGTATTCCTTTGTGCGCTGTAGAGATACCTTCTGTACTCCTTTGTGCGCTGTAGAGATACCTTCTGTACTCCTTTGTGCGCTGTAGAAATACCTTCTGTACTCCTTTGTGCGCTGTAGAGATACCTTCTGTACTCCTTTGTGCGCTGTAGAAATACCTTCTGTACTCCTTTGTACGCTGTAGAGATACCTCGTGTACTCCTTTGTACGTTCTAGAGATATTTCCTGTACTCATTTGTGCGCTGTAGAGATACCTTCTGTACTCATTTGTGCGCTGTAGAGATACCTTCTGTACTCCTTTGTGTGCTGTAGAGATACCTTCTGTACTCCTTTGTACGCTGTAGAGATACCTTCTGTACTCCTTTGTGCGCTGTAGAGATACCATCTGTACTCCTTTGTGCGCTGTAGAGATACCTTCTGTACTCCTTTGTGCGCTGTAGAGATACCTTCTGTATTCCTTTGTGCGCTGTAGAGATACCTTCTGTACTCCTCTGTACGCTGTAGAGATACCTCGTGTACTCCTTTGTACGTTCTAGAGATATTTCCTGTACTCCTTTGTACGTTCTGGAGATATTTCCTGAACTCCTTTGTGCGCTGTAGAGATACCCTCTGTACTCCTTTGTGCGCTGTAGAGATACCTTCTGTACTCCTTTGTGAGCTGTAGAGATACCTTCTGTACTCCTTTGTGCGCTGTAGAGATACCTTTTGTACTCCTTTGTGCGCTGTAGAGATACCTTCTGTACTCCTTTGTGCGCTGTAGAGATACCTTCTGTACTCATTTGTACGCTGTAGAGATACCTCGTGTACTCCTTTGTACGTTCTAGAGATATTTCCTGTACTCCTTTGTGCGCTGTAGAGATACCTTCTGTACTCCTTTGTGCGCTGTAGAGATACCTTCTGTACTCCTTTGTGCGCTGTAGAGATACCTTCTGTACTCCTTTGTACGCTGAAGAGATACCTTCTGTACTCCTTTGTGCGCTGTAGAGATACCTTCTGTACTCCTATGTACGCTGTAGAGATACCTCGTGTACTCCTTTGTACGTCCTAGAGATATTTCCTGTACTCCTTTGTGCGCTGTAGAGATACCTTCTGTACTCCTTTGTGCGCTGTAGAGATACGTTCTGTACTCCTTTGTGCGCTGTAGAGATACCTTCTGTACTCCTTTGTGCGCTGTAGAGATACCTTCTGTACTCCTTTGTGCGCTGTAGAGATACCTTCTGTACTCCTTTGTGCGCTGTAGAGATACCTTCTGTAATCCTTTGTACGCTGTAGAGATACCTCGTGTACTCCTTTGTACGTTCTAGAGATATTTCCTGTACTCCTTTGTGCGCTGTAGAGATACCTTCTGTACTCCTTTGTGCGCTGTAGAAATACCTTCTGTACTCCTTTGTGCGCTGTAGAGATACCTTCTGTACTCCTTTGTGCGCTGTAGAGATACCTTCTGTACTACTTTGTGCGCTGTAGAGATACCTCCTGTACTCCTTTGTACGCTGTAGAGATACCTCGTGTACTCCTTTGTACGTTCTAGAGATATTTCCTGTACTCCTTTGTGCGCTGTAGAGATACCTTCTGTACTCCTTTGTGCGCTGTAGAGATACCTTCTGTACTCCTTTGTGCGCTGTAGAGATACCTTCTGTACTCCTTTGTACGCTGTAGAGATACCTTCTGTACTCCTTTGTGCGCTCTAGAGATACCTTCTGTACTCCTTTGTACGCTGTAGAGATACCTTCTGTACTCCTTTGTGCGCTGTAGAGATACCTTCTGTACTCCTTTGTACGCTGTAGAGACACCTCGTGTACTCCTTTGTACGTTCTAGAGATATTTCCTGTACTCCTTTGTGCGCTGTAGAGATACCTTATGTACTCCTTTGTGCGCTGTAGAGATACCTTCTGTACTCCTTTGTGCGCTGTAGAGATACCTTCTGTACTCCTTTTTACGCTGTAGAGATACCCTTTGTACTCCTTTGTACGCTGTAGAGATACCTCGTGTACTTCTTTGTACGTTCTAGAGATATTTCCTGTACTCCTTTGTGCGCTGTAGAGATACCTTCTGTACTCCTTTGTGCGCTGTAGAGATACCTTCTGTACTCCTTTGTGCGCTGTAGAGATACCTTCTGTACTCCTTTGTACGCTGTAGAGATACCTCGTGTACTCCTTTGTACGTTCTAAAGATATTTCCTGTACTCCTTTGTTCGCTATAGAGATACCTTCTGTACTCCTTTGTGCGCTGTAGAGATACCTTCTGTACTCCTTTGTGCGCTGTAGAGATACCTTCTGTACTCCTTTGTGCACTGTAGAGATACCTTCTGTACTCCTTTGTGCGCTGTAGAGATACCTTCTGTACTCCTTTGTGCGCTGTAGAGATACCTTCTGTACTTCTTAGTACGCTGTAGAGATACCTCGTGTACTCCTTTGTACGTTCTAGAGATATTTCCTGTACTCCTTTGTGCGCTGTTGAGATACCTTCTGTACTCCTTTGTGCGCTGTAGAGATACCTTCTGTACTCCTTTGTGCGCTGTAGAGATACCTTCTGTACTCCTTTGTGCGCTGTAGAGATACCTTCTTTACTCCTTTGTGCGCTGTAGAGATACCTTCTGTACTCCTTTGTGCGCTGTAGAGATACCTTCTGTACTCCTTTGTGCGCTGTAGAGATACCTTCTGTACTCCTTTGTGCGCTGTAGAGATACCTTCTGTACTCCTTTGTGCGCTGTAGAGATACCTTCTGTACTCCTTTGTGCGCTGTAGAGATACCTTCTGTACTCCTTTGTACGCTGTAGAGATACCTCGTGTACTCCTTTGTACGTTCTAGAGATATTTCCTGTACTCCTTTGTACGTTCTAGAGATATTTCCTGTACTCCTTTGTGCGCTGTAGAGATACCTTCTGTACTCCTTTGTGCGCTGTAGAGATACCTTCTGTACTCCTTTGTGCGCTGTATAGATACCTTCTGTACTCCTTTGTGCGCTGTAGAGATACCTTCTGTACTCCTTTGTGCGCTGTAGAGATACCTTCTGTACTCTTATGTGCGCTGTAGAGATACCTTCTGTACTCCTTGGTGCGCTGTAGAGATACCTTCTGTACTCCTTTGTGCGCTGTAGAGATACCTTCAGTACTCCTTTGTACGCTGTAGAGATACCTTCTGTACTCCTTTGTACGCTGTAGAGATACCTCGTGTACTCCTTTGTACGTTCTAGAGATATTTCCTGTACTCCTTTGTGCGCTGTAGAGATACCTTCTGTACTCCTTTGTGCGCTGTAGAGATACCTTCTGTACTCCTTTGTGCGCTGTAGAGATACCTTCTGTACTCCTTTTTACGCTGTAGAGATACCCTTTGTACTCCTTTGTGCGCTGTAGAGATACCTTCTGTACGCCTTTGTGCGCTGAAGAGATACCTTCTGTACTCCTTTGTACGCTGTAGAGATACCTCGTGTACTCCTTTGTACGTTCCAGAGATATTTCCTGTATTCCTTTGTGCGCTGTAGAGATACCTTCTGTACTCCTTTGTGCGCTGTAGAGATACCTTCTGTACTCCTTTGTGCGCTGTAGAGATACCTTCTGTACTCCTTTGTGCGCTGTAGAGATACCTTCTGTACTCCTTTGTGCGCTGTAGAGATACCTTCTGTACTCCTTTGTACGCTGTAGAGATACCTCGTGTACTCCTTTGTACGTTCTAGAGATATTTCCTGTACTCCTTTGTGCGCTGTAGAGATACCTTCTGTACTCCTTTGTGCGCTGTAGAGATACCTTCTGTACACCTTTGTGCTCTGTAGAGACACCTTCTGTACTCCTTTGTACGCTGTAGAGATACCTTCTGTACTCCTTTGTGCGCTGTAGAAATACATTCTGTACTCCTTTATGCGCTGTAGAGATACCTTCTGTACTTCTTTGTGCGCTGTAGAGATACCTTCTGTACTCCTTTGTGCGCTGTAGAGATACCTTCTGTACTCCTTTGTGCGCTGTAGAGATACCTTCTGTACTCCTCTGTACGCTGTAGAGATACATCGTGTACTTCTTTGTACGTTCTAGAGATATTTCCTGTACTCCTCTGTGCGAAGTAGAGATACCTTCTGTACTTCTTTGAGCGCTGAAGAGATACCTTCTGTACTCTTTGTGCGCTGTAGAGATACCTTCTGTACTCCTTTGTGCGCTGTAGAGATACCTTCTGTACTCCTTTGTGCGCTGTAGAGATACCTTCTGTACTCCTTTGTGCGCTGTAGAGATACCTTCTGTACTCCTTTGTAGGCTGTAGAGATACCTCGTGTACTTTTTTGTACGTTCTAGAGATATTTCCTGTACTCCTTTGTGCGCTGTAGAGATACCTTCTGTACTCCTTTGTGCGCTGTAGAGATACCTTCTGTACTCCTTTGTGCGCTGTAGAGATACCTTCTATACTTCTTTGTGCGCTGTAGAGATACCTTCTGTACTCCTTCGTACGCTGTAGAGATACCTCGTGTACTCCTTTGTACGTTCTAGAGATATTTCCTGTATTCCTTTGTGCGCTGTAGAGATACCTTCTGTACTCCTTTGTGCGCTGTAGAGATACCTTCTGTACTCCTTTGTGCGCTGTAGAAATACCTTCTGTACTCCTTTGTGCGCTGTAGAGATACCTTCTGTACTCCTTTGTGCGCTGTAGAAATACCTTCTGTACTCCTTTGTACGCTGTAGAGATACCTCGTGTACTCCTTTGTACGTTCTAGAGATATTTCCTGTACTCATTTGTGCGCTGTAGAGATACCTTCTGTACTCATTTGTGCGCTGTAGAGATACCTTCTGTACTCCTTTGTGCGCTGTAGAGATACCTTCTGTACTCCTTTGTACGCTGTAGAGATACCTTCTGTACTCCTTTGTGCGCTGTAGAGATACCATCTGTACTCCTTTGTGCGCTGTAGAGATACCTTCTGTACTCCTTTGTGCGCTGTAGAGATACCTTCTGTACTCCTTTGTGCGCTGTAGAGATACCTTCTGTACTCCTCTGTACGCTGTAGAGATACCTCGTGTACTCCTTTGTACGTTCTAGAGATATTTCCTGTACTCCTTTGTACGTTCTGGAGATATTTCCTGAACTCCTTTGTGCGCTGTAGAGATACCCTCTGTACTCCTTTGTGCGCTGTAGAGATACCTTCTGTACTCCTTTGTGAGCTGTAGAGATACCTTCTGTACTCCTTTGTGCGCTGTAGAGATACCTTTTGTACTCCTTTGTGCGCTGTAGAGATACCTTCTGTACTCCTTTGTGCGCTGTAGAGATACCTTCTGTACTCATTTGTACGCTGTAGAGATACCTCGTGTACTCCTTTGTACGTTCTAGAGATATTTCCTGTACTCCTTTGTGCGCTGTAGAGATACCTTCTGTACTCCTTTGTGCGCTGTAGAGATACCTTCTGTACTCCTTTGTGCGCTGTAGAGATACCTTCTGTACTCCTTTGTACGCTGTAGAGATACCTTCTGTACTCCTTTGTGCGCTGTAAAGATACCTTCTGTACTCCTATGTACGCTGTAGAGATACCTCGTGTACTCCTTTGTACGTCCTAGAGATATTTCCTGTACTCCTTTGTGCGCTGTAGAGATACCTTCTGTACTCCTTTGTGCGCTGTAGAGATACGTTCTGTACTCCTTTGTGCGCTGTAGAGATACCTTCTGTACTCCTTTGTGCGCTGTAGAGATACCTTCTGTACTCCTTTGTGCGCTGTAGAGATACCTTCTGTACTCCTTTGTGCGCTGTAGAGATACCTTCTGTAATCCTTTGTACGCTGTAGAGATACCTCGTGTACTCCTTTGTACGTTCTAGAGATATTTCCTGTACTCCTTTGTGCGCTGTAGAGATACCTTCTGTACTCCTTTGTGCGCTGTAGAAATACCTTCTGTACTCCTTTGTGCGCTGTAGAGATACCTTCTGTACTCCTTTGTGCACTGTAGAGATACCTTCTGTACTCCTTTGTGCGCTGTAGAGATACCTCCTGTACTCCTTTGTACGCTGTAGAGATACCTCGTGTACTCCTTTGTACGTTCTAGAGATATTTCCTGTACTCCTTTGTGCGCTGTAGAGATACCTTCTGTACTCCTTTGTGCGCTGTAGAGATACCTTCTGTACTTCTTTGTGCGCTGTAGAGATACCTTCTGTACTCCTTTGTACGCTGTAGAGATACCTTCTGTACTCCTTTGTGCGCTGTAGAGATACCTTCTGTACTCCTTTGTACGCTGTAGAGATACCTTCTGTACTCCTTTGTGCGCTGTAGAGATACCTTCTGTACTCCTTTGTACGCTGTAGAGATACCTCGTGTACTCCTTTGTACGTTCTAGAGATATTTCCTGTACTCCTTTGTGCGCTGTAGAGATACCTTCTGTACTCCTTTGTGCGCTGTAGAGATACCTTCTGTACTCCTTTGTGCGCTGTAGAGATACCTTCTGTACTCCTTTGTGCGCTGTAGAGATACCTTCTGTACTCCTTTGTGCGCTGTAGAGATACCTTCTGTACTCATTTGTGCGCTGTAGAGATACCTTCTGTACTCCTTTGTTCGCTGTAGAGATACCTCGTGTACTCCTTTGAACGTTCTAGAGATATTTCCTGTACTCCTTTGTGCGCTGTAGAGATTTCTTCTGTACTCCTTTGTGCGCTGTAGAGATACCTTCTGTACTCCTTTGTGCGCTGTAGAGATACCTTCTGTACTCCTTTGTGCGCTGTAGAGATACCATCTGTACTCCTTTGTGCGCTGTAGAGATACCTTCTGTACTCCTTTGTGCGCTGTAGAGTTACCTTCTGTACTCCTTTGTGCGCTGTAGAGATACCTTCTGTACTCCTTTGTACGCTGTAGAGATACCTCGTGTACTCCTTTGTACGTTCTAGAGATATTTCCTGTACTCCTCTGTGCGAAGTAGAGATACCTTCTGTACTCCTTTGAGCGCTGAAGAGATACCTTCTGTACTCCTTTGTGCGCTGTAGAGATACCTTCTGTACTCCTTTGTGCGCTGTAGAGATACCTTCTGTACTCCTTTGTGCGCTGTAGAGATACCTTCTGTACTCCTTTGTGCGCTGTAGAGATACCTTCTGTACTCCTTTGTAGGCTGTAGAGATACCTCGTGTACTTCTTTGTACGTTCTAGAGATATTTCCTGTACTCCTTTGTGCGCTGTAGAGATACCTTCTGTACTCCTTTGTGCGCTGTAGAGATACCTTCTGTACTCCTTTGTGCGCTGTAGAGATACCTTCTGTACTTCTTTGTGCGCTGTAGAGATACCTTCTGTACTCCTTCGTACGCTGTAGAGATACCTCGTGTACTCCTTTGTACGTTCTAGAGATATTTCCTGTACTCCTTTGTGCGCTGTAGAGATACCTTCTGTACTCCTTTGTGCGCTGTAGAGATACCTTCTGTACTCCTTTGTGCGCTGTAGAGATACCTTCTGTACTCCTTTGTGCGCTGTAGAGATACCTTCTGTACTCCTTTGTGCGCGGTAGAGATACCTTCTGTACTCCTTTGTGCGCTGTAGAGATACCTTCTGTACTCCTTTGTACGCTGTAGAGATACCTCGTGTACTCCTTTGTACGTTCTAGAGATATTTTCTGTACTCCTTTGTGCGCTGTAGAGATACCTTCTGTACTCCTTTGTGCGCTGTAGAGATACCTTCTGTACTCCTTTGTGCGCTGTAGAGATACCTTCTGTACTCCTTTGTGCGCTGTAGAGATACCTTCTGTACTCCCTTGTGCGCTGTAGAGATACCTTCTGTACTCGTTTGTACGCTGTAGAGATAAATCGTGTACTCCTTTGTACGTTCTAGAGATATTTCCTGTACTCCTTTGTGCGCTGTAGAGATACCTTCTGTACTCCTTTGTGCGCTGTAGAGATACCTTCTGTACTCCTTTGTGCGCTGTAGAGATACCTTCTGTACTCCTTTGTACGCTGTAGAGATACCTTCTGTACTCCTTTGTGCGCTGTAGAGATACCTTCTGTACTCCTTTGTACGCTGTAGAGATACCTTCTGTACTCCTTTGTGCGCTGTAGAGATACCTTCTGTACTCCTTTGTACGCTGTAGAGACACCTCGTGTACTCCTTTGTACGTTCTAGAGATATTTCCTGTACTCCTTTGTGCGCTGTAGAGATACCTTTTGTACTCCTTTGTGCGCTGTAGAGATACCTTCTGTACTCCTTTGTGCGCTGTAGAGATACCTTCTG
Source organism: Morinoia aosen (assembly GCA_030386875.1). Taxonomy (NCBI): domain Eukaryota; kingdom Metazoa; phylum Arthropoda; class Malacostraca; order Amphipoda; family Talitridae; genus Morinoia; species Morinoia aosen. The sequence continues at coordinate 22,022,658 of JASJYW010000027.1, read as the reverse complement.
TACTCCTTTTTACGCTGTATAGATACCCTTTGTACTCCTTTGTACGCTGTAGAGATACCTCGTGTACTTCTTTGTACGTTCTAGAGATATTTCCTGTACTCCTTTGTGCGCTGTAGAGATACCTTCTGTACTCCTTTGTGCGCTGTAGAGATACCTTCTGTACTCCTTTGTGCGCTGTAGAGATACCTTCTGTACTCCTTTGTACGCTGTAGAGATACCTCGTGTACTCCTTTGTACGTTCTAAAGATATTTCCTGTACTCCTTTGTTCGCTGTAGAGATACCTTCTGTACTCCTTTGTGCGCTGTAGAGATACCTTCTGTACTCCTTTGTGCGCTGTAGAGATACCTTCTGTACTCCTTTGTGCGCTGTAGAGATACCTTCTGTACTCCTTTGTGCACTGTAGAGATACCTTCTGTACTCCTTTGTGCGCTGTAGAGATACCTTCTGTACTCCTTTGTGCGCTGTAGAGATACCTTCTGTACTTCTTAGTACGCTGTAGAGATACCTCGTGTACTCCTTTGTACGTTCTAGAGATATTTCCTGTACTCCTTTGTGCGCTGTAGAGATACCTTCTGTACTCCTTTGTGCGCTGTAGAGATAACTTCTGTACTCCTTTGTGCGCTGTAGAGATACCTTCTGTACTCCTTTGTGCGCTGTAGAGATACCTTCTTTACTCCTTTGTGCGCTGTAGAGATACCTTCTGTACTCCTTTGTGCGCTGTAGAGATACCTTCTGTACTCCTTTGTGCGCTGTAGAGATACCTTCTGTACTCCTTTGTGCGCTGTAGAGATACCTTCTGTACTCCTTTGTGCGCTGTAGAGATACCTTCTGTACTCCTTTGTGCGCTGTAGAGATACCTTCTGTACTCCTTTGTACGCTGTAGAGATACCTCGTGTACTCCTTTGTACGTTCTAGAGATATTTCCTGTACTCCTTTGTACGTTCTAGAGATATTTCCTGTACTCCTTTGTGCGCTGTAGAGATACCTTCTGTACTCCTTTGTGCGCTGTAGAGATACCTTCTGTACTCCTTTGTGCGCTGTATAGATACCTTCTGTACTCCTTTGTGCGCTGTAGAGATACCTTCTGTACTCCTTTGTGCGCTGTAGAGATACCTTCTGTACTCTTATGTGCGCTGTAGAGATACCTTCTGTACTCCTTGGTGCGCTGTAGAGATACCTTCTGTACTCCTTTGTGCGCTGTAGAGATACCTTCAGTACTCCTTTGTACGCTGTAGAGATACCTTCTGTACTCCTTTGTACGCTGTAGAGATACCTCGTGTACTCCTTTGTACGTTCTAGAGATATTTCCTGTACTCCTTTGTGCGCTGTAGAGATACCTTCTGTACTCCTTTGTGCGCTGTAGAGATACCTTCTGTACTCCTTTGTGCGCTGTAGAGATACCTTCTGTACTCCTTTTTACGCTGTAGAGATACCCTTTGTACTCCTTTGTGCGCTGTAGAGATACCTTCTGTACGCCATTGTGCGCTGAAGAGATACCTTCTGTACTCCTTTGTACGCTGTAGAGATACCTCGTGTACTCCTTTGTACGTTCCAGAGATATTTCCTGTATTCCTTTGTGCGCTGTAGAGATACCTTCTGTACTCCTTTGTGCGCTGTAGAGATACCTTCTGTACTCCTTTGTGCGCTGTAGAGATACCTTCTGTACTCCTTTGTGCGCTGTAGAGATACCTTCTGTACTCCTTTGTGCGCTGTAGAGATACCTTCTGTACTCCTTTGTACGCTGTAGAGATACCTCGTGTACTCCTTTGTACGTTCTAGAGATATTTCCTGTACTCCTTTGTGCGCTGTAGAGATACCTTCTGTACTCCTTTGTGCGCTGTAGAGATACCTTCTGTACACCTTTGTGCTCTGTAGAGACACCTTCTGTACTCCTTTGTACGCTGTAGAGATACCTTCTGTACTCCTTTGTGCGCTGTAGAAATACCTTCTGTACTCCTTTATGCGCTGTAGAGATACCTTCTGTACTTCTTTGTGCGCTGTAGAGATACCTTCTGTACTCCTTTGTGCGCTGTAGAGATACCTTCTGTACTCCTTTGTGCGCTGTAGAGATACCTTCTGTACTCCTCTGTACGCTGTAGAGATACATCGTGTACTCCTTTGTACGTTCTAGAGATATTTCCTGTACTCCTTTGTACGTTCTAGAGATATTTCCTGTACTCCTTTGTGCGCTGTAGAGATACCCTCTGTACTCCTTTGTGGGCTGTAGAGATACCTTCTGTACTCCTTTGTGCGCTGTAGAGATACCTTCTGTACTCCTTTGTGCGCTGTAGAGATACCTTTTGTACTCCTTTGTGCGCTGTAGAGATACCTTCTGTACTCCTTTGTGCGCTGTAGAGATACCTTCTGTACTCCTTTGTGCGCTGTAGAGATACCTTCTGTACTCCTTTGTGCGCTGTAGAGATACCTTCTGTACTCCCTTGTGCGCTGTAGAGATACCTTCTGAACTCCTTTGTGCGCTGTAGAGATACCTTCTGTACTCCTTTGTACGCTGTAGAAATACCTCGTGTACTCCTTTGTACGTTCTAGAGATATTTCCTGTACTCCTTTGTGCGCTGTAGAGATACCTTCTGTACTCCTTTGTGCGCTCTAGAGATACCTCGTGTACTCCTTTGTACGTTCTAGAGATATTTGCTGTACTCCTTTGTGCGCTGTAGAGATACCTTCTGTACTCCTTTGTGGGCTGTAGAGATACCTTCTGTACTCCTTTGTGCGCTGTAGAGATACCTCGTGTACTCCTTTGTACGTTCTATAGATATTTCCTGTACTCCTTTGTGCGCTGTGGAGATAACTTCTGTACTCCTTTGTGCGCTGTAGAGATGTCTTCTGTACTCCTTTGTGCGCTGTAGAGATACCTTCTGTACTCCTTTGTGCGCTGTAGAGATACCTTCTGTACTCCTTTGTGCGCTGTAGAGATACCTTCTTCACTCCTTTGTACGCTGTAGAGATACCTCGTGTACTCCTTTGTACGTTCTAGAGATATTTCCTGTACTCCTTTGTGCGCTGTAGAGATACCTTCTGTACTCCTTTGTGCGCTGTAGAGATACCTTCTGTACTCCTTTGTGCGCTGTAGAGATACCTTCTGTACTCCTTTGTGCGCTGTAGAGATACCTTCTGTACTCCTTTGTACGCTGTAGAGATACCTCGTGTACTCCTTTGTACGTTCTAGAGATATTTCCTGTACTCCTTTGTGCGCTGTAGAGATACCTTCTGTACACCTTTGTGCGCTGTAGAGATACCTTCTGTACTCCTTTGTGCGCTGTAGAGATACCTTCTGTACTCCTTTGTGCGCTGTAGAGATACCTTCTGTACTCCCTTGTGCGCTGTAGAGATACCTTCTGAACTCCTTTGTGCGCTGTAGAGATACCTTCTGTACTCCTTTGTACGCTGTAGAAATACCTCGTGTACTCCTTTGTACGTTCTAGAGATATTTCCTGTACTCCTTTGTGCGCTGTAGAGATACCTTCTGTACTCCTTTGTGCGCTGTAGAGATACCTCGTGTACTCCTTTGTTCGTTCTAGAGATATTTCCTGTACTCCTTTGTGAGCTGTAGAGATACCTTCTGTACTCCTTTGTGCGCTGTAGAGATACCTTCTGTACTCCTTTGTGCGCTGTAGAGATACCTTCTGTACTCCTTTGTGCGCTGTAGAGATACCTTCTGTACTCCTTTGTACGCTGTAGAGATACCTCGTGTACTTCTTTGTACGTTCTAGAGATATTTCCTGTACTCCTTTGTGCGCTGTAGAGATACCTTCTGTACTCCTTTGTGCGCTGTAGAGATACCTTCTGTACTCCTTTTGGCGCTGTAGAGATACCTTCTGTACTTCTTTGTGCGCTGTAGAGATACTTTCTGTACTCCTTTGTACGCTGTAGAGATACCTCGTGTACTCCTTTGTACGTTCTAGAGATATTTCCTGTACTCCTTTGTGCGCTGTAGAGATACCTTCTGTACTCCTTTATGCGCTGTAGAGATACCTTCTGTACTCCTTTGTGCGCTGTAGAGATACCTTCTGTACTCCTTTGTGCGCTGTAGAGATACCTTCTGTACTCCTTTGTGCGCTGTAGAGATACCTTCTGTACTCATTTGTGCGCTGTAGAGATACCTTCTGTACTCCTTTGTACGCTGTAGAGATACCTCGTGTACTCCTTTGTACGTTCTAGAGGTATTTCCTGTACTCCTTTGTGCGCTGTAGAGATACCTTCTGTACTCCTTTGTGCGCTGTAGAGATACCTTCTGTACTCCTTTGTGCGCTGTAGAGATACCTTCTGTACTCCTTTGTGCGCTGTAGAGATACCTTCTGTACTCCCTTGTGCGCTGTAGAGATACCTTCTGTACTCGTTTGTACGCTGTAGAGATAAATCGTGTACTCCTTTGTACGTTCTAGAGATATTTCCTGTACTCCTTTGTGCACTGTAGAGATACCTTCTGTACTCCTTTGTGCGCTGTAGAGATACCTTCTGTACTCCTTTGTGCGCTGTAGAGATACCTTCTGTACTCCTTTGTACGCTGTAGAGATACCTTCTGTACTCCTTTGTGCGCTGTAGAGATAACTTCTGTACTCCTTTGTACGCTGTAGAGATACCTTCTGTACTCCTTTGTGCGCTGTAGAGATACCTTCTGTACTCCTTTGTACGCTGTAGAGATACCTCGTGTACTCCTTTGTACGTTCTAGAGATATTTCCTGTACTCCTTTGTGCGCTGTAGAGATACCTTCTGTACTCCTTTGTGCGCTGTAGAGATACCTTCTGTACTCCTTTGTGCGCTGTAGAGATACCTTCTGTACTCCTTTTTACGCTGTAGAGATACCCTTTGTACTCCTTTGTGCGCTGTAGAGATACCTTCTCTACGCCTTTGTGCGCTGAAGAGATACCTTCTGTACTCCTTTGTACGCTGTAGAGATACCTCGTGTACTCCTTTGTACGTTCTAGAGATATTTCCTGTATTCCTTTGTGCGCTGTAGAGATACCTTCTGTACTCCTTTGTGCGCTGTAGAGATACCTTCTGTACTCCTTTGTGCGCTGTAGAGATACCTTCTGTACTCCTTTGTGCGCTGTAGAGATACCTTCTGTACTCCTTTGTGCGCTGTAGAGATACCTTCTGTACTCCTTTGTACGCTGTAGAGATACCTCGTGTACTCCTTTGTACGTTCTAGAGATATTTCCTGTACTCCTTTGTGCGCTGTAGAGATACCTTCTGTACTCCTTTGTGCGCTGTAGAGATACCTTCTGTACTCCTTTGTACTCTGTAGAGACACCTTCTGTACTCCTTTGTACGCTGTAGAGATACCTTCTGTACTCCTTTGTGCGCTGTAGAAATACCTTCTGTACTCCTTTATGCGCTGTAGAGATACCTTCAGTACTTCTTTGTGCGCTGTAGAGATACCTTCTGTACTCCTTTGTGCGCTGTAGAGATACCTTCTGTACTCCTTTGTGCGCTGTAGAGATACCTTCTGTACTCCTCTGTACGCTGTAGAGATACCTCGTGTACTCCTTTGTACGTTCTAGAGATATTTCCTGTACTCCTTTGTACGTTCTAGAGATATTTCCTGTACTCCTTTGTGCGCTGTAGAGATACCCTCTGTACTCCTTTGTGGGCTGTAGAGATACCTTCTGTACTCCTTTGTGCGCTGTAGAGATACCTTCTGTACTCCTTTGTGCGCTGTAGAGATACCTTTTGTACTCCTTTGTGCGCTGTAGAGATACCTTCTGTACTCCTTTGTGCGCTGTAGAGATACCTTCTGTACTCCTTTGTGCGCTGTAGAGATACCTTCTGTACTCTTTTGTGCGCTGTAGAGATACCTTCTGTACTCCTTTGTGCGCTGTAGAGATACCTTCTGTACTCCTTTGTGCGCTGTAGAGATTCCTCGTGTACTCCTTTGTACGTTCTAGAGATATTTGCTTTACTCCTTTGTGCGCTGTAGAGATACCTTCTGTACTCCTTTGTGGGCTGTAGAGATACCTTCTGTACTCCTTTGTGCGCTGTAGAGATACCTCGTGTACTCCTTTGTACGTTCTATAGATATTTCCTGTACTCCTTTGTGCGCTGTGGAGATAACTTCTGTACTCCTTTGTGCGCTGTAGAGATGTCTTCTGCACTCCTTTGTGCGCTGTAGAGATACCTTCTGTACTCCTTTGTGCGCTGTAGAGATACCTTCTGTACTCCTTTGTGCGCTGTAGAGATACCTTCTTCACTCCTTTGTACGCTGTAGAGATACCTCGTGTACTCCTTTGTACGTTCTAGAGATATTTCCTGTACTCCTTTGTGCGCTGTAGAGATACCTTCTGTACTCCTTTGTGCGCTGTAGAGATACCTTCTGTACTCCTTTGTGCGCTGTAGAGATACCTTCTGTACTCCTTTGTGCGCTGTAGAGATACCTTCTGTACTCCTTTGTACGCTGTAGAGATACCTCGTGTACTCCTTTGTACGTTCTAGAGATATTTCCTGTACTCCTTTGTGCGCTGTAGAGATACCTTCTGTACACCTTTGTGCGCTGTAGAGATACCTTCTGTACTCCTTTGTGCGCTGTAGAGATACCTTCTGTACTCCTTTGTGCGCTGTAGAGATACCTTCTGTACTCCCTTGTGCGCTGTAGAGATACCTTCTGAACTCCTTTGTGCGCTGTAGAGATACCTTCTGTACTCCTTTGTACGCTGTAGAAATACCTCGTGTACTCCTTTGTACGTTCTAGAGATATTTCCTGTACTCCTTAGTGCGCTGTAGAGATACCTTCTGTACTCCTTTGTGCGCTGTAGAGATACCTTCTGTACTCCTTTGTGCGCTGTAGAGATACCTTCTGTACTCCTTTGTGCGCTGTAGAGATACCTTCTGTACTCCTTTGTGCGCTGTAGAGATACCTTCTGTACTCCTTTGTGCGCTGTAGAGATACCTTCTGTACTCCTTTGTGCGCTGCAGAGATACCTTCTGTACTCCTTTGTGCGCTCTAGAGATACCATCTGTACTCCTTTGTGCGCTGTAGAGATACCTTCTGTACTCCTTTGTGCGCTGTAGAGATACCTCCTGTACTCCTTTGTGCGCTGTAGAGATACCTCGTGTACTCCTTTGTACGTTCTAGAGATATTTCCTGTACTCCTTTGTGCGCTGTAGAGATACCTTCTGTACTCCTTTGTGCGCTGAAAAGATTCCTTCTGTACTCCTTTGTGCGCTGTAGAGATACCTTCTGTACTCCTTTGTGCGCTGTAGAGATACCTTCTGTACTCCTTTGTACGCTGTAGAGATACCTTCTGTACTTCTTTGTGCGCTGGAGAGATACCTTCTGTACTCCTTTGTACGCTGTAGAGATACCTCGTGTACTCCTTTGTACGTTCTAGAGATATTTGCTGTACTCCTTTGTGCGCTGTAGAGATACCTTCTGTACTCCTTTGTGGGCTGTAGAGATACCTTCTGTACTCCTTTGTGCGCTGTAGAGATACCTCGTGTACTCCTTTGTACGTTCTATAGATATTTCCTGTACTCCTTTGTGCGCTGTGGAGATAACTTCTGTACTCCTTTGTGCGCTGTAGAGATGTCTTCTGTACTCCTTTGTGCGCTGTAGAGATACCTTCTGTACTCCTTTGTGCGCTGTAGAGATACCTTCTGTACTCCTTTGTGCGCTGTAGAGATACCTTCTTCACTCCTTTGTACGCTGTAGAGATACCTCGTGTACTCCTTTGTACGTTCTAGAGATATTTCCTGTACTCCTTTGTGCGCTGTAGAGATACCTTCTGTACTCCTTTGTGCGCTGTAGAGATACCTTCTGTACTCCTTTGTGCGCTGTAGAGATACCTTCTGTACTCCTTTGTGCGCTGTAGAGATACCTTCTGTACTCCTTTGTACGCTGTAGAGATACCTCGTGTACTCCTTTGTACGTTCTAGAGATATTTCCTGTACTCCTTTGTGCGCTGTAGAGATACCTTCTGTACACCTTTGTGCGCTGTAGAGATACCTTCTGTACTCCTTTGTGCGCTGTAGAGATACCTTCTGTACTCCTTTGTGCGCTGTAGAGATACCTTCTGTACTCCCTTGTGCGCTGTAGAGATACCTTCTGAACTCCTTTGTGCGCTGTAGAGATACCTTCTGTACTCCTTTGTACGCTGTAGAAATACCTCGTGTACTCCTTTGTACGTTCTAGAGATATTTCCTGTACTCCTTTGTGCGCTGTAGAGATACCTTCTGTACTCCTTTGTGCGCTGTAGAGATACCTCGTGTACTCCTTTGTTCGTTCTAGAGATATTTCCTGTACTCCTTTGTGAGCTGTAGAGATACCTTCTGTACTCCTTTGTGCGCTGTAGAGATACCTTCTGTACTCCTTTGTGCGCTGTAGAGATACCTTCTGTACTCCTTTGTGCGCTGTAGAGATACCTTCTGTACTCCTTTGTACGCTGTAGAGATACCTCGTGTACTTCTTTGTACGTTCTAGAGATATTTCCTGTACTCCTTTGTGCGCTGTAGAGATACCTTCTGTACTCCTTTGTGCGCTGTAGAGATACCTTCTGTACTCCTTTTGGCGCTGTAGAGATACCTTCTGTACTTCTTTGTGCGCTGTAGAGATACTTTCTGTACTCCTTTGTACGCTGTAGAGATACCTCGTGTACTCCTTTGTACGTTCTAGAGATATTTCCTGTACTCCTTTGTGCGCTGTAGAGATACCTTCTGTACTCCTTTGTGCGCTGTAGAGATACCTTCTGTACTCCTTTGTGCGCTGTAGAGATACCTTCTGTACTCCTTTGTGCGCTGTAGAGATACCTTCTGTACTCCTTTGTGCGCTGTAGAGATACCTTCTGTACTCATTTGTGCGCTGTAGAGATACCTTCTGTACTCCTTTGTACGCTGTAGAGATACCTCGTGTACTCCTTTGTACGTTCTAGAGGTATTTCCTGTACTCCTTTGTGCGCTGTAGAGATACCTTCTGTACTCCTTTGTGCGCTGTAGAGATACCTTCTGTACTCCTTTGTGCGCTGTAGAGATACCTTCTGTACTCCTTTGTGCGCTGTAGAGATACCTTCTGTACTCCCTTGTGCGCTGTAGAGATACCTTCTGTACTCGTTTGTACGCTGTAGAGATAAATCGTGTACTCCTTTGTACGTTCTAGAGATATTTCCTGTACTCCTTTGTGCACTGTAGAGATACCTTCTGTACTCCTTTGTGCGCTGTAGAGATACCTTCTGTACTCCTTTGTGCGCTGTAGAGATACCTTCTGTACTCCTTTGTACGCTGTAGAGATACCTTCTGTACTCCTTTGTGCGCTGTAGAGATAACTTCTGTACTCCTTTGTACGCTGTAGAGATACCTTCTGTACTCCTTTGTGCGCTGTAGAGATACCTTCTGTACTCCTTTGTACGCTGTAGAGATACCTCGTGTACTCCTTTGTACGTTCTAGAGATATTTCCTGTACTCCTTTGTGCGCTGTAGAGATACCTTCTGTACTCCTTTGTGCGCTGTAGAGATACCTTCTGTACTCCTTTGTGCGCTGTAGAGATACCTTCTGTACTCCTTTTTACGCTGTAGAGATACCCTTTGTACTCCTTTGTGCGCTGTAGAGATACCTTCTCTACGCCTTTGTGCGCTGAAGAGATACCTTCTGTACTCCTTTGTACGCTGTAGAGATACCTCGTGTACTCCTTTGTACGTTCTAGAGATATTTCCTGTATTCCTTTGTGCGCTGTAGAGATACCTTCTGTACTCCTTTGTGCGCTGTAGAGATACCTTCTGTACTCCTTTGTGCGCTGTAGAGATACCTTCTGTACTCCTTTGTGCGCTGTAGAGATACCTTCTGTACTCCTTTGTGCGCTGTAGAGATACCTTCTGTACTCCTTTGTACGCTGTAGAGATACCTCGTGTACTCCTTTGTACGTTCTAGAGATATTTCCTGTACTCCTTTGTGCGCTGTAGAGATACCTTCTGTACTCCTTTGTGCGCTGTAGAGATACCTTCTGTACTCCTTTGTGCTCTGTAGAGACACCTTCTGTACTCCTTTGTACGCTGTAGAGATACCTTCTGTACTCCTTTGTGCGCTGTAGAAATACCTTCTGTACTCCTTTATGCGCTGTAGAGATACCTTCAGTACTTCTTTGTGCGCTGTAGAGATACCTTCTGTACTCCTTTGTGCGCTGTAGAGATACCTTCTGTACTCCTTTGTGCGCTGTAGAGATACCTTCTGTACTCCTCTGTACGCTGTAGAGATACCTCGTGTACTCCTTTGTACGTTCTAGAGATATTTCCTGTACTCCTTTGTACGTTCTAGAGATATTTCCTGTACTCCTTTGTGCGCTGTAGAGATACCCTCTGTACTCCTTTGTGGGCTGTAGAGATACCTTCTGTACTCCTTTGTGCGCTGTAGAGATACCTTCTGTACTCCTTTGTGCGCTGTAGAGATACCTTTTGTACTCCTTTGTGCGCTGTAGAGATACCTTCTGTACTCCTTTGTGCGCTGTAGAGATACCTTCTGTACTCCTTTGTGCGCTGTAGAGATACCTTCTGTACTCTTTTGTGCGCTGTAGAGATACCTTCTGTACTCCTTTGTGCGCTGTAGAGATACCTTCTGTACTCCTTTGTGCGCTGTAGAGATTCCTCGTGTACTCCTTTGTACGTTCTAGAGATATTTGCTTTACTCCTTTGTGCGCTGTAGAGATACCTTGTGTACTCCTTTGTGGGCTGTAGAGATACCTTCTGTACTCCTTTGTGCGCTGTAGAGATACCTCGTGTACTCCTTTGTACGTTCTATAGATATTTCCTGTACTCCTTTGTGCGCTGTGGAGATAACTTCTGTACTCCTTTGTGCGCTGTAGAGATGTCTCCTGCACTCCTTTGTGCGCTGTAGAGATACCTTCTGTACTCCTTTGTGCGCTGTAGAGATACCTTCTGTACTCCTTTGTGCGCTGTAGAGATACCTTCTTCACTCCTTTGTACGCTGTAGAGATACCTCGTGTACTCCTTTGTACGTTCTAGAGATATTTCCTGTACTCCTTTGTGCGCTGTAGAGATACCTTCTGTACTCCTTTGTGCGCTGTAGAGATACCTTCTGTACTCCTTTGTGCGCTGTAGAGATACCTTCTGTACTCCTTTGTGCGCTGTAGAGATACCTTCTGTACTCCTTTGTACGCTGTAGAGATACCTCGTGTACTCCTTTGTACGTTCTAGAGATATTTCCTGTACTCCTTTGTGCGCTGTAGAGATACCTTCTGTACACCTTTGTGCGCTGTAGAGATACCTTCTGTACTCCTTTGTGCGCTGTAGAGATACCTTCTGTACTCCTTTGTGCGCTGTAGAGATACCTTCTGTACTCCCTTGTGCGCTGTAGAGATACCTTCTTAACTCCTTTGTGCGCTGTAGAGATACCTTCTGTACTCCTTTGTACGCTGTAGAAATACCTCGTGTACTCCTTTGTACGTTCTAGAGATATTTCCTGTACTCCTTAGTGCGCTGTAGAGATACCTTCTGTACTCCTTTGTGCGCTGTAGAGATACCTTCTGTACTCCTTTGTGCGCTGTAGAGATACCTTCTGTACTCCTTTGTGCGCTGTAGAGATACCTTCTGTACTCCTTTGTGCGCTGTAGAGATACCTTCTGTACTCCTTTGTGCGCTGTAGAGATACCTTCTGTACTCCTTTGTGCGCTGCAGAGATACCTTCTGTACTCCTTTGTGCGCTCTAGAGATACCTTCTGTACTCCTTTGTGCGCTGTAGAGATACCTTCTGTACTCCTTTGTGCGCTGTAGAGATACCTCCTGTACTCCTTTGTGCGCTGTAGAGATACCTCGTGTACTCCTTTGTACGTTCTAGAGATATTTCCTGTACTCCTTTGTGCGCTGTAGAGATACCTTCTGTACTCCTTTGTGCGCTGAAAAGATTCCTTCTGTACTCCTTTGTGCGCTGTAGAGATACCTTCTGTACTCCTTTGTGCGCTGTAGAGATACCTTCTGTACTCCTTTGTACGCTGTAGAGATACCTTCTGTACTTCTTTGTGCGCTGGAGAGATACCTTCTGTACTCCTTTGTACGCTGTAGAGATACCTCGTGTACTCCTTTGTACGTTCTAGAGATATTTCCTGTACTCCTTTGTGCGCTGTAGAGATACCTTCTGTACTCCTTTGTGCGCTGTAGAGATACCTTCTGTACTCCTTTGTGCGCTGTAGAGATACCTTCTGTACTCCTTTGTGCGCTGTAGAGATACCTTCTGTACTCCTTTGTGCGCTGTAGAGATACCTTCTGTACTCCTTTGTGCGCTGTAGAGATACCTTCTGTACTCTTTTGTACGCTGTAGAGATACATCGTGTACTCCTTTGTACGTTCTAGAGATATTTCCTGTATTCCTTTGTGCGCTGTAGAGATACCTTCTGTACTCCTTTGTGCGCTGTAGAGATACCTTCTGTACGCCTTTGTGCGCTGTAGAAATACCTTCTGTGCTCCTTTGTGCGCTGTAGAGATACCTTCTGTACTCCTTTGTGCGCTGTAGAAATACCTTCTGTACTCCTTTGTACGCTGTAGAGATACCTCGTGTACTCCTTTGTACGTTCTAGAGATATTTCCTGTACTCATTTGTGCGCTGTAGAGATACCTTCTGTACTCCTTTGTGCGCTGTAGAGATACCTTCTGTACTCCTTTGTGCGCTGTAGAGATACCTTCTGTACTCCTTTGTACGCTGTAGAGATACCTTCTGTACTCCTTTGTGTGCTGTAGAGATACCATCTGTACTCCTTTGTGCGCTGTAGAGATACCTTCTGTACTCCTTTGTGCGCTGTAGAGATACCTTCTGTACTCATTTGTGCGCTGTAGAGATACCTTCTGTACTCCTCTGTACGCTGTAGAGATACCTCGTGTACTCCTTTGTACGTTCTAGAGATATTTCCTGTACTCCTTTGTACGTTCTGGAGATATTTCCTGAACTCCTTTGTGCGCTGTAGAGATACCCTCTGTACTCCTTTGTGCGCTGTAGAGATACCTTCTGTACTCCTTTGTGAGCTGTAGAGATACCTTCTGTACTCCTTTGTGCGCTGTAGAGATACCTTTTGTACTCCTTTGTGCGCTGTAGAGATACCTTCTGTACTCCTTTGTGCGCTGTAGAGATACCTTCTGTACTCCTTTGTACGCTGTAGAGATACCTCGTGTACTCCTTTGTACGTTCTAGAGATATTTCCTGTACTCCTTTGTGCGCTGTAGAGATACCTTCTGTACTCCTTTGTGCGCTGTAGAGATACCTTCTGTACTCCTTTGTGCGCTGTAGAGATACCTTCTGTACTCCTTTGTACGCTGTAGAGATACCTTCTGTACTCCTTTGTGCGCTGTAGAGATACCTTCTGTACTCCTATGTACGCTGTAGAGATACCTCGTGTACTCCTTTGTACGTCCTAGAGATATTTCCTGTACTCCTTTGTGCGCTGTAGAGATACCTTCTGTACTCCTTTGTGCGCTGTAGAGATACGTTCTGTACTCCTTTGTGCGCTGTAGAGATACCTTCTGTACTCCTTTGTGCGCTGTAGAGATACCTTCTGTACTCCTTTGTGCGCTGTAGAGATACCTTCTGTACTCCTTTGTGCGCTGTAGAGATACCTTCTGTAATCCTTTGTACGCTGTAGAGATACCTCGTGTACTCCTTTGTACGTTCTAGAGATATTTCCTGTACTCCTTTGTGCGCTGTAGAGATACTTTCTGTACTCCTTTGTGCGCTGTAGAAATACCTTCTGTACTCCTTTGTGCGCTGTAGAGATACCTTCTGTACTCCTTTGTGCGCTGTAGAGATACCTTCTGTACTCCTTTGTGCGCTGTAGAGATACCTCCTGTACTCCTTTGTACGCTGTAGAGATACCTCGTGTACTCCTTTGTACGTTCTAGAGATATTTCCTGTACTCCTTTGTGCGCTGTAGAGATACCTTCTGTACTCCTTTGTGCGCTGTAGAGATACCTTCTGTACTTCTTTGTGCGCTGTAGAGATACCTTCTGTACTCCTTTGTACGCTGTAGAGATACCTTCTGTACTCCTTTGTGCGCTGTAGAGATACCTTCTGTACTCCTTTGTACGCTGTAGAGATACCTTCTGTACTCCTTTGTGCGCTGTAGAGATACCTTCTGTACTCCTTTGTACGCTGTAGAGATACCTCGTGTACTCCTTTGTACGTTCTAGAGATATTTCCTGTACTCCTTTGTGCGCTGTAGAGATACCTTCTGTACTCCTTTGTGCGCTGTAGAGATACCTTCTGTACTCCTTTGTGCGCTGTAGAGATACCTTCTGTACTCCTTTGTGCGCTGTAGAGATACCTTCTGTACTCCTTTGTGCGCTGTAGAGATACCTTCTGTACTCATTTGTGCGCTGTAGAGATACCTTCTGTACTTCTTTGTTCGCTGTAGAGATACCTCGTGTACTCCTTTGAACGTTCTAGAGATATTTCCTGTACTCCTTTGTGCGCTGTAGAGATACCTTCTGTACTCCTTTGTGCGCTGTAGAGATACCTTCTGTACTCCTTTGTGCGCTGTAGAGATACCTTCTGTACTCCTTTGTGCGCTGTAGAGATACCATCTGTACTCCTTTGTGCGCTGTAGAGATACCTTCTGTACTCCTTTGTGCGCTGTAGAGTTACCTTCTGTACTCCTTTGTGCGCTGTAGAGATACCTTCTGTACTCCTTTGTACGCTGTAGAGATACCTCGTGTACTCCTTTGTACGTTCTAGAGATATTTCCTGTACTCCTCTGTGCGAAGTAGAGATACCTTCTGTACTCCTTTGAGCGCTGAAGAGATACCTTCTGTACTCCTTTGTGCGCTGTAGAGATACCTTCTGTACTCCTTTGTGCGCTGTAGAGATACCTTCTGTACTCCTTTGTGCGCTGTAGAGATACCTTCTGTACTCCTTTGTGCGCTGTAGAGATACCTTCTGTACTCCTTTGTAGGCTGTAGAGATACCTCGTGTACTTCTTTGTACGTTCTAGAGATATTTCCTGTACTCCTTTGTGCGCTGTAGAGATACCTTCTGAACTCCTTTGTGCGCTGTAGAGATACCTTCTGTACTCCTTTGTGCGCTGTAGAGATACCTTCTGTACTTCTTTGTGCGCTGTAGAGATACCTTCTGTACTCCTTCGTACGCTGTAGAGATACCTCGTGTACTCCTTTGTACGTTCTAGAGATATTTCCTGTATTCCTTTGTGCGCTGTAGAGATACCTTCTGTACTCCTTTGTGCGCTGTAGAGATACCTTCTTTACTCCTTTATGCGCTGTAGAAATACCTTCTGTCCTCCTTTGTGCGCTGTAGAGATACCTTCTGTACTCCTTTGTGCGCTGTAGAAATACCTTCTGTACTCCTTTGTACGCTGTAGAGATACCTCGTGTACTCCTTTGTACGTTCTAGAGATATTTCCTGTACTCATTTGTGCGCTGTAGAGATACCTTCTGTACTCATTTGTGCGCTGTAGAGATACCTTCTGTACTCCTTTGTGCGCTGTAGAGATACCTTCTGTACTCCTTTGTACGCTGTAGAGATACCTTCTGTACTCCTTTGTGCGCTGTAGAGATACCATCTGTACTCCTTTGTGCGCTGTAGAGATACCTTCTGTACTCCTTTGTGCGCTGTAGAGATACCTTCTGTACTCCTTTGTGCGCTGTAGAGATACCTTCTGTACTCCTCTGTACGCTGTAGAGATACCTCGTGTACTCCTTTGTACGTTCTAGAGATATTTCCTGTACTCCTTTGTACGTTCTGGAGATATTTCCTGAACTCCTTTGTGCGCTGTAGAGATACCCTCTGTACTCCTTTGTGCGCTGTAGAGATACCTTCTGTACTCCTTTGTGAGCTGTAGAGATACCTTCTGTACTCCTTTGTGCGCTGTAGAGATACCTTTTGTACTCCTTTGTGCGCTGTAGAGATACCTTCTGTACTCCTTTGTGCGCTGTAGAGATACCTTCTGTACTCCTTTGTACGCTGTAGAGATACCTCGTGTACTCCTTTGTACGTTCTAGAGATATTTCCTGTACTCCTTTGTGCGCTGTAGAGATACCTTCTGTACTCCTTTGTGCGCTGTAGAGATACCTTCTGTACTCCTTTGTGCGCTGTAGAGATACCTTCTGTACTCCTTTGTACGCTGTAGAGATACCTTCTGTACTCCTTTGTGCGCTGTAGAGATACCTTCTGTACTCCTATGTACGCTGTAGAGATACCTCGTGTACTCCTTTGTACGTCCTAGAGATATTTCCTGTACTCCTTTGTGCGCTGTAGAGATACCTTCTGTACTCCTTTGTGCGCTGTAGAGATACGTTCTGTACTCCTTTGTGCGCTGTAGAGATACCTTCTGTACTCCTTTGTGCGCTGTAGAGATACCTTCTGTACTCCTTTGTGCGCTGTAGAGATACCTTCTGTACTCCTTTGTGCGCTGTAGAGATACCTTCTGTAATCCTTTGTACGCTGTAGAGATACCTCGTGTACTCCTTTGTACGTTCTAGAGATATTTCCTGTACTCCTTTGTGCGCTGTAGAGATACCTTCTGTACTCCTTTGTGCGCTGTAGAAATACCTTCTGTACTCCTTTGTGCGCTGTAGAGATACCTTCTGTACTCCTTTGTGCGCTGTAGAGATACCTTCTGTACTCCTTTGTGCGCTGTAGAGATACCTCCTGTACTCCTTTGTACGCTGTAGAGATACCTCGTGTACTCCTTTGTACGTTCTAGAGATATTTCCTGTACTCCTTTGTGCGCTGTAGAGATACCTTCTGTACTCCTTTGTGCGCTGTAGAGATACCTTCTGTACTTCTTTGTGCGCTGTAGAGATACCTTCTGTACTCCTTTGTACGCTGTAGAGATACCTTCTGTACTCCTTTGTGCGTTGTAGAGATACCTTCTTGACTCCTTTGTACGCTGTAGAGATACCTTCTGTACTCCTTTGTGCGCTGTAGAGATACCTTCTGTACTCCTTTGTACGCTGTAGAGATACCTCGTGTACTACTTTGTACGTTCTAGAGATATTTCCTGTACTCCTTTGTGCGCTGTAGAGATACCTTCTGTACTCCTTTGTGCGCTGTAGAGATACCTTCTGTACTCCTTTGTGCGCTGTAGAGATACCTTCTGTACTCCTTTGTGCGCTGTAGAGATACCTTCTGTACTCCTTTGTGCGCTGTAGAGATACCTTCTGTACTCATTTGTGCGCTGTAGAGATACCTTCTGTACTCCTTTGTTCGCTGTAGAGATACCTCGTGTACTCCTTTGAACGTTCTAGAGATATTTCCTGTACTCCTTTGTGCGCTGTAGAGATACCTTCTGTACTCCTTTGTGCGCTGTAGAGATACCTTCTGTACTCCTTTGTGCGCTGTAGAGATACCTTCTGTACTCCTTTGTGCGCTGTAGAGATACCATCTGTACTCCTTTGTGCGCTGTAGAGATGCCTTCTGTACTCCTTTGTGCGCTGTAGAGTTACCTTCTGTACTCCTTTGTGCGCTGTAGAGATACCTTCTGTACTCCTTTGTACGCTGTAGAGATACCTCGTGTACTCCTTTGTACGTTCTAGAGATATTTCCTGTACTCCTCTGTGCGAAGTAGAGATACCTTCTGTACTCCTTTGAGCGCTGAAGAGATACCTTCTGTACTCCTTTGTGCGCTGTAGAGATACCTTCTGTACTCCTTTGTGCGCTGTAGAGATACCTTCTGTACTCCTTTGTGCGCTGTAGAGATACCTTCTGTACTCCTTTGTGCGCTGTAGAGATACCTTCTGTACTCCTTTGTAGGCTGTAGAGATACCTCGTGTACTTCTTTGTACGTTCTAGAGATATTCCCTGTACTCCTTTGTGCGCTGTAGAGATACCATCTGTACTCCTTTGTGCGCTGTAGAGATACCTTCTGTACTCCTTTGTGCGCTGTAGAGATACCTTCTGTACTTCTTTGTGCGCTGTAGAGATACCTTCTGTACTCCTTCGTACGCTGTAGAGATACCTCGTGTACTCCTTTGTACGTTCTAGAGATATTTCCTGTACTCCTTTGTGCGCTGTAGAGATACCTTCTGTACTCCTTTGTGCGCTGTAGAGATACCTTCTGTACTCCTTTGTGCGCTGTAGAGATACCTTCTGTACTCCTTTGTGCGCTGTAGAGATACCTTCTGTACTCCTTTGTGCGCTGTAGAGATACCTTCTGTACTCCTTTGTGCGCTGTAGAGATACCTTCTGTACTCCTTTGTACGCTGTAGAGATACCTCGTGTACTCCTTTGTACGTTCTAGAGATATTTTCTGTACTCCTTTGTGCGCTGTAGAGATACCTTCTGTACTCCTTTGTGCGCTGTAGAGATACCTTCTGTACTCCTTTGTGCGCTGTAGAGATACCTTCTGTACTCCTTTGTGCGCTGTAGAGATACCTTCTGTACTCCCTTGTGCGCTGTAGAGATACCTTCTGTACTCGTTTGTACGCTGTAGAGATAAATCGTGTACTCCTTTGTACGTTCTAGAGATATTTCCTGTACTCCTTTGTGCGCTGTAGAGATACCTTCTGTACTCCTTTGTGCGCTGTAGAGATACCTTCTGTACTCCTTTGTGCGCTGTAGAGATACCTTCTGTACTCCTTTGTAAGCTGTAGAGATACCTTCTGTACTCCTTTGAGCGCTGTAGAGATACCTTCTGTACTCCTTTGTACGCTGTAGAGATACCTTCTGTACTCCTTTGTGCGCTGTAGAGATACCTTCTGTACTCCTTTGTACGCTGTAGAGACACCTCGTGTACTCCTTTGTACGTTCTAGAGATATTTCCTGTACTCCTTTGTGCGCTGTAGAGATACCTTTTGTACTCCTTTGTGCGCTGTAGAGATACCTTCTGTACTCCTTTGTGCGCTGTAGAGATACCTTCTGTACTCCTTTTTACGCTGTAGAGATACCCTTTGTACTCCTTTGTACGCTGTAGAGATACCTCGTGTACTTCTTTGTACGTTCTAGAGATATTTCCTGTACTCCTTTGTGCGCTGTAGAGATACCTTCTGTACTCCTTTGTGCGCTGTAGAGATACCTTCTGTACTCCTTTGTGCGCTGTAGAGATACCTTCTGTACTCCTTTGTACGCTGTAGAGATACCTCGTGTACTCCTTTGTACGTTCTAAAGATATTTCCTGTACTCCTTTGTTCGCTGTAGAGATACCTTCTGTACTCCTTCGTGCGCTGTAGAGATACCTTCTGTACTCCTTTGTGCGCTGTAGAGATACCTTCTGTACTCCTTTGTGCGCTGTAGAGATACCTTCTGTACTCCTTTGTGCACTGTAGAGATACCTTCTGTACTCCTTTGTGCGCTGTAGAGATACCTTCTGTACTCCTTTGTGCGCTGTAGAGATACCTTCTGTACTTCTTAGTACGCTGTAGAGATACCTCGTGTACTCCTTTGTACGTTCTAGAGATATTTCCTGTACTCCTTTGTGCGCTGTAGAGATACCTTCTGTACTCCTTTGTGCGCTGTAGAGATACCTTCTGTACTCCTTTGTGCGCTGTAGAGATACCTTCTGTACTCCTTTGTGCGCTGTAGAGATACCTTCTTTACTCCTTTGTGCGCTGTAGAGATACCTTCTGTACTCCTTTGTGCGCTGTAGAGATACCTTCTGTACTCCTTTGTGCGCTGTAGAGATACCTTCTGTACTCCTTTGTGCGCTGTAGAGATACCTTCTGTACTCCTTTGTGCGCTGTAGAGATACCTTCTGTACTCCTTTGTGCGCTGTAGAGATACCTTCTGTACTCCTTTGTACGCTGTAGAGATACCTCGTGTACTCCTTTGTACGTTCTAGAGATATTTCCTGTACTCCTTTGTACGTTCTAGAGATATTTCCTGTACTCCTTTGTGCGCTGTAGAGATACCTTCTGTACTCCTTTGTGCGCTGTAGAGATACCTTCTGTACTCCTTTGGGCGCTGTATAGATACCTTCTGTACTCCTTTGTGCGCTGTAGAGATACCTTCTGTACTCCTTTGTGCGCTGTAGAGATACCTTCTGTACTCTTATGTGCGCTGTAGAGATACCTTCTGTACTCCTTGGTGCGCTGTAGAGATACCTTCTGTACTCCTTTGTGCGCTGTAGAGATACCTTCCGTACTCCTTTGTACGCTGTAGAGATACCTTCTGTACTCCTTTGTACGCTGTAGAGATACCTCGTGTACTCCTTTGTACGTTCTAGAGATATTTCCTGTACTCCTTTGTGCGCTGTAGAGATACCTTCTGTACTCCTTTGTGTGCTGTAGAGATACCTTCTGTACTCCTTTGTGCGCTGTAGAGATACCTTCTGTACTCCTTTGTACGCTGTAGAGATACCTCGTGTACTCCTTTGTACGTTCTAGAGATATTTCCTGTACTCCTTTGTGCGCTGTAGAGATACCTTCTGTACTCCTTTGTGCGCTGTAGAGATACCTTCTGTACTCCTTTGTGCGCTGTAGAGATACCTTCTGTACTCCTTTGTGCGCTGTAGAGATACCTTCTGTACTCCTTTGTACGCTGTAGAGATACCTTGTGTACTCCTTTGTACGTTCTAGAGATATTTCCTGTACTCCTTTGTGCACTGTAGAGATACCTTCTGTACTCCTTTGTGCGCTGTAGAGATACCTTCTGTACTCCTTTGTGCGCTGTAGAGATACCTTCTGTACTCCTTTGTGCGGTGTAGATATACCTTCTGTACTCCTTTGTGCGCTGTAGAGATACCTTCTGTACTCCTTTGTGCGCTGTAGAGATACCTTCTGTACTCCTTTGTGCGCTGTAGAGGTACCTTCTGTACTCCTTTGTGCGCTGTAGAGATACCTCGTGTACTCCTTTGTGCGTTCTAGAGATATTTCCTGTACTCCTTTGTGCGCTGTAGAGATACCTTCTGTACTCTTTTTTGCGCTGTAGAGATACCTTCTGTACTCCTTTGTGCGCTGTAGAGATACCTCGTGTACTCCTTTGTACGTTCTAGAGATATATCCTGTACTCCTTTGTGCGCTGTAGAGATACCTTCTGTACTCCTTTGTGCGCTGTAGAGATACCTTCTGTACTCCTTTGAGCGCTGTAGAGATACCTTCTGTACTCCTTTGTGCGCTGTAGAGATACCTTCTGTACTCCTTTGTACGCTGTAGAGATACCTTCTGTACTCCTTTGTACGCTGTAGAGATACCTCGTGTACTCCTTTGTACGTTCTAGAGATATTTCCTGTACTCCTTTGTGCGCTGTAGAGATACCTTCTGTACTCCTTTGTGCGCTGTAGTGATACCTTCTGTACTCCTTTGTGCGCTGTAGAGATACCTTCTGTACTCCTTTGTGAGCTGTAGAGATACCTTCTGTACTCCTTTGTACGCTGTAGAGATACCTTCTGTACTCCTTTGTGCGCTGTAGAGATACCTTCTGTACTCCTTTGTACGCTGTAGAGATACCTCGTGTACTCCTTTGTACGTTCCAGAGATATTTCCTGTACTCCTTTGTGCGCTGTAGAGATACCTTCTGTACTCCTTTGTGCGCTGTAGAGATACCTTCTGTACTCCTTTGTGCGCTGTAGAGATACCTTCTGTACTCCTTTGTGCGCTGTAGAGATACCTTCTATACTCCTTTGTGCGCTGTAGAGATACCTTCTGTACTCCTTTGTGCGATGTAGAGATACCTTCTGTACTCCTTTATGCGCTGTAGAGATACCTTCTGTACTCCTTTGTGCGCTGTAGAGATACCTCGTGTACTCCTATGTACGTTCTAGAGATATTTCCTGTACTCCTTTGTGCGCTGTAGAGATACCTTCTGTACTCCTTTGTGCGCTGTAGAGATACCTTCTGTACTCCTTTGTGCGCTGTAGAGATACCTTCTGTACTCCTTTGTGCGCTGTAGAGATACCTTCTGTACTCCTTTGTGCGCTGTAGAGATACCTTCTGTACTCCTTGGTGCGCTGTAGAGATACCTTCTGTACTCCTTTGTGCGCTGTAGAGATACCTTCTGTACTCCTTTGTGCGCTGTAGAGATACCTTCTGTACTCCTTTGTGCGCTGTAGAGATACCTTCTATACTCCTTTGCGCGCTGTAGAGATACCTTCTGTACTCCTTTGTGCGATGTAGAGATACCTTCTGTACTCCTTTGTGCGCTGTAGAGATACCTTCTGTACTCCTTTGTGCGCTGTAGAGATACCTCGTGTACTCCTATGTACGTTCTAGAGATATTTCCTGTACTCCTTTGTGCGCTGTAGAGATACCTTCTGTACTCCTTTGTGCGCTGTAGAGATACCTTCTGTACTCCTTTGTGCGCTGTAGAGATACCTTCTGTACTCCTTTGTGCGCTGTAGAGATACCTTCTGTACTCCTTTGTGCGCTGTAGAGATACCTTCTGTACTCCTTTGTGCGCTGTAGAGATACCTTCTGTACTCCTTTGTGCGCTGTAGAGATACCTCGTGTACTCCTTTGTTCGTTCTAGAGATATTTCCTGTACTCCTTTGTGTGCTGTAGAGATACCTTCTGCACTCCTTTGTGCGCTGTAGAGATACCTTCTGTACTCCTTTGTACGCTGTAGAGATACCTTCTGTACTCCTTTGTGCGCTGTAGAGATACCTTCTGTACTCTTTTGTGCGCTCTAGAGATACCTTCTGTACTCCTTTGTGCGCTGTAGGGATACCTTCTGTACTCCTTTGTACTCTGTAGAGATACCTCGTGTACTCCTCTGTACGTTCTAGAGATATTTCCCGTACTCCCTTGTGCGCTGTAGAGATACCTTCTGTACTCCTTTGTGCGCTGTAGAGATACCTTCTGTACTCCTTTGTGCGCTGTAGAGATACCTCCTGTACTCCTTTGTGCGCTGTAGAGATACCTTCTGTACTCCTTTGTGCGCTGTAGAGATACCTTCTGTACTCCTTTGTACGCTGTAGAGATACCTCGTGTACTCCTTTGTACGTTCTAGAGATATTTCCTGTACTCCTTTGTGCGCTGTAGAGATACCTTCTGTACTCCTTTGTGCGCTGTAGAGATACCTTCTGTACTTCTTTGTGCGCTGTAGAGATACCTTCTGTACTCGTTTGTGCGCTGTAGAGATACCTTCTGTACTCCTTTGTGCGCTGTAGAGATACCTCCTGTACTCCTTTGTACGCTGTAGAGATACCTCGTGTACTCCTTTGTACGTTCTAGAGATATTTCCTGTACTCCTTTGTGCGCTGTAGAGATACCTTCTGTACTCCTTTGTGCGCTGTAGAGATACCTTCTGTACTTCTTTGTGCGCTGTAGAGATACCTTCTGTACTCCTTTGTACGCTGTAGAGATACCTTCTGTACTCCTTTGTGCGCTGTAGAGATACCTTCTGTACTCCTTTGTACGCTGTAGAGATACCTTCTGTACTCCTTTGTGCGCTGTAGAGATACCTTCTGTACTCCTTTGTACGCTGTAGAGATACCTCGTGTACTCCTTTGTACGTTCTAGAGATATTTCCTGTACTCCTTTGTGCGCTGTAGAGATACCTTCTGTACTCCTTTGTGCGCTGTAGAGATACCTTCTGTACTCCTTTGTGCGCTGTAGAGATACCTTCTGTACTCCTTCGTGCGCTGTAGAGATACCTTCTGTACTCCTTTGTGCGCTGTAGAGATACCTTCTGTACTCATTTGTGCGCTGTAGAGATACCTTCTGTACTCCTTTGTTCGCTGTAGAGATACCTCGTGTACTCCTTTGAACGTTCTAGAGATATTTCCTGTACTCCTTTGTGCGCTGTAGAGATACCTTCTGTACTCCTTTGTGCGCTGTAGAGATACCTTCTGTACTCCTTTGTGCGCTGTAGAGATACCTTCTGTACTCCTTTGTGCGCTGTAGAGATACCATCTGTACTCCTTTGTGCGCTGTAGAGATACCTTCTGTACTCCTTTGTGCGCTGTAGAGTTACCTTCTGTACTCCTTTGTGCGCTGTAGAGATACCTTCTGTACTCCTTTGTACGCTGTAGAGATACCTCGTGTACTCCTTTGTACGTTCTAGAGATATTTCCTGTACTCCTCTGTGCGAAGTAGAGATACCTTCTGTACTCCTTTGAGCGCTGAAGAGATACCTTCTGTACTCCTTTGTGCGCTGTAGAGATACCTTCTGTACTCCTTTGTGCGCTGTAGAGATACCTTCTGTACTCCTTTGTGCGCTGTAGAGATACCTTCTGTACTCCTTTGTGCGCTGTAGAGATACCTTCTGTACTCCTTTGTAGGCTGTAGAGATACCTCGTGTACTTCTTTGTACGTTCTAGAGATATTCCCTGTACTCCTTTGTGCGCTGTAGAGATACCTTCTGTACTCCTTTGTGCGCTGTAGAGATACCTTCTGTACTCCTTTGTGCGCTGTAGAGATACCTTCTGTACTTCTTTGTGCGCTGTAGAGATACCTTCTGTACTCCTTCGTACGCTGTAGAGATACCTCGTGTACTCCTTTGTACGTTCTAGAGATATTTCCTGTACTCCTTTGTGCGCTGTAGAGATACCTTCTGTACTCCTTTGTGCGCTGTAGAGATACCTTCTGTACTCCTTTGTGCGCTGTAGAGATACCTTCTGTACTCCTTTGTGCGCTGTAGAGATACCTTCTGTACTCCTTTGTGCGCTGTAGAGATACCTTCTGTACTCCTTTGTGCG
Organism: Morinoia aosen; assembly: GCA_030386875.1. Classification (NCBI taxonomy): domain Eukaryota; kingdom Metazoa; phylum Arthropoda; class Malacostraca; order Amphipoda; family Talitridae; genus Morinoia; species Morinoia aosen. Next base: position 21,998,132 of record JASJYW010000027.1, on the reverse strand, counting down.
CTGTAGAGATACCTTCTGTACTCCTTTGTACGCTGTAGAGATACCTCGTGTACTCCTTTGTACGTTCTAGAGATATTTTCTGTACTCCTTTGTGCGCTGTAGAGATACCTTCTGTACTCCTTTGTGCGCTGTAGAGATACCTTCTGTACTCCTTTGTGCGCTGTAGAGATACCTTCTGTACTCCTTTGTGCGCTGTAGAGATACCTTCTGTACTCCCTTGTGCGCTGTAGAGATACCTTCTGTACTCGTTTGTACGCTGTAGAGATAAATCGTGTACTCCTTTGTACGTTCTAGAGATATTTCCTGTACTCCTTTGTGCGCTGTAGAGATACCTTCTGTACTCCTTTGTGCGCTGTAGAGATACCTTCTGTACTCCTTTGTGCGCTGTAGAGATACCTTCTGTACTCCTTTGTGCGCTGTAGATATACCTTCTGTACTCCTTTGTGCGCTGTAGAGATACCTTCTGTACTCCTTTGTGCGCTGTAGAGATACCTTCTGTACTCCTTTGTGCGCTGTAGAGGTACCTTCTGTACTCCTTTGTGCGCTGTAGAGATACCTCGTGTACTCCTTTGTACTTTCTAGAGATATTTCCTGTACTCCTTTGTGCGCTGTAGAGATACCTTCTGTACTCTTTTTTGCGCTGTAGAGATACCTTCTGTACTCCTTTGTGCGCTGTAGAGATACCTCGTGTACTCCTTTGTACGTTCTAGAGATATATCCTGTACTCCTTTGTGCGCTGTAGAGATACCTTCTGTACTCCTTTGTGCGCTGTAGAGATACCTTCTGTACTCCTTTGAGCGCTGTAGAGATACCTTCTGTACTCCTTTGTGCGCTGTAGAGATACCTTCTGTACTCCTTTGTACGCTGTAGAGATACCTTCTGTACTCCTTTGTACGCTGTAGAGATACCTCGTGTACTCCTTTGTACGTTCTAGAGATATTTCCTGTACTCCTTTGTGCGCTGTAGAGATACCTTCTGTACTCTTTGTGCGCTGTAGTGATACCTTCTGTACTCCTTTGTGCGCTGTAGAGATACCTTCTGTACTCCTTTGTGAGCTGTAGAGATACCTTCTGTACTCCTTTGTACGCTGTAGAGATACCTTCTGTACTCCTTTGTGCGCTGTAGAGATACCTTCTGTACTCCTTTGTACGCTGTAGAGATACCTCGTGTACTCCTTTGTACGTTCCAGAGATATTTCCTGTACTCCTTTGTGCGCTGTAGAGATACCTTTTGTACTCCTTTGTGCGCTGTAGAGATACCTTCTGTACTCCTTTGTGCGCTGTAGAGATACCTTCTGTACTCCTTTGTGCGCTGTAGAGATACCTTCTATACTCCTTTGTGCGCTGTAGAGATACCTTCTGTACTCCTTTGTGCGATGTAGAGATACCTTCTGTACTCCTTTGTGCGCTGTAGCGATACCTTCTGTACTCCTTTGTGCGCTGTAGAGATACCTCGTGTACTCCTATGTACGTTCTAGAGATATTTCCTGTACTCCTTTGTGCGCTGTAGAGATACCTTCTGTACTCCTTTGTGCGCTGTAGAGATACCTTCTGTACTCCTTTGTGCGCTGTAGAGATACCTTCTGTACTCCTTTGTGCGCTGTAGAGATACCTTCTGTACTCCTTTGTGCGCTGTAGAGATACCTTCTGTACTCCTTTGTGCGCTGTAGAGATACCTTCTGTACTCCTTTGTGCGCTGTAGAGATACCTTCTGTACTCCTTTGTGCGCTGTAGAGATACCTTCTGTACTCCTTTGTGCGCTGTAGAGATACCTTCTATACTCCTTTGTGCGCTGTAGAGATACCTTCTGTACTCCTTTGTGCGATGTAGAGATACCTTCTGTACTCCTTTGTGCGCTGTAGAGATACCTTCTGTACTCCTTTGTGCGCTGTAGAGATACCTCGTGTACTCCTATGTACGTTCTAGAGATATTTCCTGTACTCCTTTGTGCGCTGTAGAGATACCTTCTGTACTCCTTTGTGCGCTGTAGAGATACCTTCTGTACTCCTTTGTGCGCTGTAGAGATACCTTCTGTACTCCTTTGTGCGCTGTAGAGATACCTTCTGTACTCCTTTGTGCGCTGTAGAGATACCTTCTGTACTCCTTTGTGCGCTGTAGAGATACCTTCTGTACTCCTTTGTGCGCTGTAGAGATACCTCGTGTACTCCTTTGTTCGTTCTAGAGATATTTCCTGTACTCCTTTGTGTGCTGTAGAGATACCTTCTGCACTCCTTTGTGCGCTGTAGAGATACCTTCTGTACTCCTTTGTACGCTGTAGAGATACCTTCTGTACTCCTTTGTGCGCTGTAGAGATACCTTCTGTACTCTTTTGTGCGCTGTAGAGATACCTTCTGTACTCCTTTGTGCGCTGTAGGGATACCTTCTGTACTCCTTTGTACTCTGTAGAGATACCTCGTGTACTCCTCTGTACGTTCTAGAGATATTTCCCGTACTCCCTTGTGCGCTGTAGAGATACCTTCTGTACTCCTTTGTGCGCTGTAGAGATACCTTCTGTACTCCTTTGTGCGCTGTAGAGATACCTCCTGTACTCCTTTGTGCGCTGTAGAGATACCTTCTGTACTCCTTTGTGCGCTGTAGAGATACCTTCTGTACTCCTTTGTACGCTGTAGAGATACCTCGTGTACTCCTTTGTACGTTCTAGAGATATTTCCTGTACTCCTTTGTGCGCTGTAGAGATACCTTCTGTACTCCTTTGTGCGCTGTAGAGATACCTTCTGTACTTCTTTGTGCGCTGTAGAGATACCTTCTGTACTCGTTTGTGCGCTGTAGAGATACCTTCTGTACTCCTTTGTGCGCTGTAGAGATACCTCCTGTACTCCTTTGTACGCTGTAGAGATACCTCGTGTACTCCTTTGTACGTTCTAGAGATATTTCCTGTACTCCTTTGTGCGCTGTAGAGATACCTTCTGTACTCCTTTGTGCGCTGTAGAGATACCTTCTGTACTTCTTTGTGCGCTGTAGAGATACCTTCTGTACTCCTTTGTACGCTGTAGAGATACCTTCTGTACTCCTTTGTGCGCTGTAGAGATACCTTCTGTACTCCTTTGTACGCTGTAGATATACCTTCTGTACTCCTTTGTGCGCTGTAGAGATACCTTCTGTACTCCTTTGTACGCTGTAGAGATACCTCGTGTACTCCTTTGTACGTTCTAGAGATATTTCCTGTACTCCTTTGTGCGCTGTAGAGATACCTTCTGTACTCCTTTGTGCGCTGTAGAGATACCTTCTGTACTCCTTTGTGCGCTGTAGAGATACCTTCTGTACTCCTTTGTGCGCTGTAGAGATACCTTCTGTACTCCTTTGTGCGCTGTAGAGATACCTTCTGTACTCATTTGTGCGCTGTAGAGATACCTTCTGTACTCCTTTGTTCGCTGTAGAGATACCTCGTGTACTCCTTTGAACGTTCTAGAGATATTTCCTGTACTCCTTTGTGCGCTGTAGAGATACCTTCTGTACTCCTTTGTGCGCTGTAGAGATACCTTCTGTACTCCTTTGTGCGCTGTAGAGATACCTTCTGTACTCCTTTGTGCGCTGTAGAGATACCATCTGTACTCCTTTGTGCGCTGTAGAGATACCTTCTGTACTCCTTTGTGCGCTGTAGAGTTACCTTCTGTACTCCTTTGTGCGCTGTAGAGATACCTTCTGTACTCCTTTGTACGCTGTAGAGATACCTCGTGTACTCCTTTGTACGTTCTAGAGATATTTCCTGTACTCCTCTGTGCGAAGTAGAGATACCTTCTGTACTCCTTTGAGCGCTGAAGAGATACCTTCTGTACTCCTTTGTGCGCTGTAGAGATACCTTCTGTACTCCTTTGTGCGCTGTAGAGATACCTTCTGTACTCCTTTGTGCGCTGTAGAGATACCTTCTGTACTCCTTTGTGCGCTGTAGAGATACCTTCTGTACTCCTTTGTAGGCTGTAGAGATACCTCGTGTACTTCTTTGTACGTTCTAGAGATATTCCCTGTTCTCCTTTGTGCGCTGTAGAGATACCTTCTGTACTCCTTTGTGCGCTGTAGAGATACCTTCTGTACTCCTTTGTGCGCTGTAGAGATACCTTCTGTACTTCTTTGTGCGCTGTAGAGATACCTTCTGTACTCCTTCGTACGCTGTAGAAATACCTCGTGTACTCCTTTGTACGTTCTAGAGATATTTCCTGTACTCCTTTGTGCGCTGTAGAGATACCTTCTGTACTCCTTTGTGCGCTGTAGAGATACCTTCTGTACTCCTTTGTGCGCTGTAGAGATACCTTCTGTACTCCTTTGTGCGCTGTAGAGATACCTTCTGTACTCCTTTGTGCGCTGTAGAGATACCTTCTGTACTCCTTTGTGCGCTGTAGAGATACCTTCTGTACTCCTTTGTACGCTGTAGAGATACCTCGTGTACTCCTTTGTACGTTCTAGAGATATTTTCTGTACTCCTTTGTGCGCTGTAGAGATACCTTCTGTACTCCTTTGTGCGCTGTAGAGATACCTTCTGTACTCCTTTGTGCGCTGTAGAGATACCTTCTGTACTCCTTTGTGCGCTGTAGAGATACCTTCTGTACTCCCTTGTGCGCTGTAGAGATACCTTCTGTACTCGTTTGTACGCTGTAGAGATAAATCGTGTACTCCTTTGTACGTTCTAGAGATATTTCCTGTACTCCTTTGTGCGCTGTAGAGATACCTTCTGTACTCCTTTGTGCGCTGTAGAGATACCTTCTGTACTCCTTTGTGCGCTGTAGAGATACCTTCTGTACTCCTTTGTACGCTGTAGAGATACCTTCTGTACTCCTTTGTGCGCTGTAGAGATACCTTCTGTACTCCTTTGTACGCTGTAGAGATACCTTCTGTACTCCTTTGTGCGCTGTAGAGATACCTTCTGTACTCCTTTGTACGCTGTAGAGACACCTCGTGTACTCCTTTGTACGTTCTAGAGATATTTCCTGTACTCCTTTGTGCGCTGTAGAGATACCTTTTGTACTCCTTTGTGCGCTGTAGAGATACCTTCTGTACTCCTTTGTGCGCTGTAGAGATACCTTCTGTACTCCTTTTTACGCTGTAGAGATACCCTTTGTACTCCTTTGTACGCTGTAGAGATACCTCGTGTACTTCTTTGTACGTTCTAGAGATATTTCCTGTACTCCTTTGTGCGCTGTAGAGATACCTTCTGTACTCCTTTGTGCGCTGTAGAGATACCTTCTGTACTCCTTTGTGCGCTGTAGAGATACCTTCTGTACTCCTTTGTACGCTGTAGAGATACCTCGTGTACTCCTTTGTACGTTCTAAAGATATTTCCTGTACTCCTTTGTTCGCTGTAGAGATACCTTCTGTACTCCTTTGTGCGCTGTAGAGATACCTTCTGTACTCCTTTGTGCGCTGTAGAGATACCTTCTGTACTCCTTTGTGCGCTGTAGAGATACCTTCTGTACTCCTTTGTGCACTGTAGAGATACCTTCTGTACTCCTTTGTGCGCTGTAGAGATACCTTCTGTACTCCTTTGTGCGCTGTAGAGATACCTTCTGTACTTCTTAGTACGCTGTAGAGATACCTCGTGTACTCCTTTGTACGTTCTAGAGATATTTCCTGTACTCCTTTGTGCGCTGTAGAGATACCTTCTGTACTCCTTTGTGCGCTGTAGAGATACCTTCTGTACTCCTTTGTGCGCTGTAGAGATACCTTCTGTACTCCTTTGTGCGCTGTAGAGATACCTTCTTTACTCCTTTGTGCGCTGTAGAGATACCTTCTGTACTCCTTTGTGCGCTGTAGAGATACCTTCTGTACTCCTTTGTGCGCTGTAGAGATACCTTCTGTACTCCTTTGTGCGCTGTAGAGATACCTTCTGTACTCCTTTGTGCGCTGTAGAGATACCTTCTGTACTCCTTTGTGCGCTGTAGAGATACCTTCTGTACTCCTTTGTACGCTGTAGAGATACCTCGTGTACTCCTTTGTACGTTCTAGAGATATTTCCTGTACTCCTTTGTACGTTCTAGAGATATTTCCTGTACTCCTTTGTGCGCTGTAGAGATACCTTCTGTACTCCTTTGTGCGCTGTAGAGATACCTTCTGTACTCCTTTGTGCGCTGTATAGATACCTTCTGTACTCCTTTGTGCGCTGTAGAGATACCTTCTGTACTCCTTTGTGCGCTGTAGAGATACCTTCTGTACTCTTATGTGCGCTGTAGAGATACCTTCTGTACTCCTTGGTGCGCTGTAGAGATACCTTCTGTACTCCTTTGTGCGCTGTAGAGATACCTTCAGTACTCCTTTGTACGCTGTAGAGATACCTTCTGTACTCCTTTGTACGCTGTAGAGATACCTCGTGTACTCCTTTGTACGTTCTAGAGATATTTCCTGTACTCCTTTGTGCGCTGTAGAGATACCTTCTGTACTCCTTTGTGTGCTGTAGAGATACCTTCTGTACTCCTTTGTGCGCTGTAGAGATACCTTCTGTACTCCTTTGTACGCTGTAGAGATACCTCGTGTACTCCTTTGTACGTTCTAGAGATATTTCCTGTACTCCTTTGTGCGCTGTAGAGATACCTTCTGTACTCCTTTGTGCGCTGTAGAGATACCTTCTGTACTCCTTTGTGCGCTGTAGAGATACCTTCTGTACTCCTTTGTGCGCTGTAGAGATACCTTCTGTACTCCTTTGTACGCTGTAGAGATACCTTGTGTACTCCTTTGTACGTTCTAGAGATATTTCCTGTACTCCTTTGTGCACTGTAGAGATACCTTCTGTACTCCTTTGTGCGCTGTAGAGATACCTTCTGTACTCCTTTGTGCGCTGTAGAGATACCTTCTGTACTCCTTTGTGCGCTGTAGATATACCTTCTGTACTCCTTTGTGCGCTGTAGAGATACCTTCTGTACTCCTTTGTGCGCTGTAGGGATACCTTCTGTACTCCTTTGTGCGCTGTAGAGGTACCTTCTGTACTCCTTTGTGCGCTGTAGAGATACCTCGTGTACTCCTTTGTACGTTCTAGAGATATTTCCTGTACTCCTTTGTGCGCTGTAGAGATACCTTCTGTACTCTTTTTTGCGCTGTAGAGATACCTTCTGTACTCCTTTGTGCGCTGTAGAGATACCTCGTGTACTCCTTTGTACGTTCTAGAGATATATCCTGTACTCCTTTGTGCGCTGTAGAGATACCTTCTGTACTCCTTTGTGCGCTGTAGAGATACCTTCTGTACTCCTTTGAGCGCTGTAGAGATACCTTCTGTACTCCTTTGTGCGCTGTAGAGATACCTTCTGTACTCCTTTGTACGCTGTAGAGATACCTTCTGTACTCCTTTGTACGCTGTAGAGATACCTCGTGTACTCCTTTGTACGTTCTAGAGATATTTCCTGTACTCCTTTGTGCGCTGTAGAGATACCTTCTGTACTCCTTTGTGCGCTGTAGTGATACCTTCTGTACTCCTTTGTGCGCTGTAGAGATACCTTCTGTACTCCTTTGTGAGCTGTAGAGATACCTTCTGTACTCCTTTGTACGCTGTAGAGATACCTTCTGTACTCCTTTGTGCGCTGTAGAGATACCTTCTGTACTCCTTTATACGCTGTAGAGATACCTCGTGTACTCCTTTGTACGTTCCAGAGATATTTCCTGTACTCCTTTGTGCGCTGTAGAGATACCTTCTGTACTCCTTTGTGCGCTGTAGAGATACCTTCTGTACTCCTTTGTGCGCTGTAGAGATACCTTCTGTACTCCTTTGTGCGCTGTAGAGATACCTTCTATACTCCTTTGTGCGCTGTAGAGATACCTTCTGTACTCCTTTGTGCGATGTAGAGATACCTTCTGTACTCCTTTGTGCGCTGTAGAGATACCTTCTGTACTCCTTTGTGCGCTGTAGAGATACCTCGTGTACTCCTATGTACGTTCTAGAGATATTTCCTGTACTCCTTTGTGCGCTGTAGAGATACCTTCTGTACTCCTTTGTGCGCTGTAGAGATACCTTCTGTACTCCTTTGTGCGCTGTAGAGATACCTTCTGTACTCCTTTGTGCGCTGTAGAGATACCTTCTGTACTCCTTTGTGCGCTGTAGAGATACCTTCTGTACTCCTTTGTGCGCTGTAGAGATACCTTCTGTACTCCTTTGTGCGCTGTAGAGATACCTTCTGTACTCCTTTGTGCGCTGTAGAGATACCTTCTGTACTCCTTTGTGCGCTGTAGAGATACCTTCTATACTCCTTTGTGCGCTGTAGAGATACCTTCTGTACTCCTTTGTGCGATGTAGAGATACCTTCTGTACTCCTTTGTGCGCTGTAGAGATACCTTCTGTACTCCTTTGTGCGCTGTAGAGATACCTCGTGTACTCCTATGTACGTTCTAGAGATATTTCCTGTACTCCTTTGTGCGCTGTAGAGATACCTTCTGTACTCCTTTGTGCGCTGTAGAGATACCTTCTGTACTCCTTTGTGCGCTGTAGAGATACCTTCTGTACTCCTTTGTGCGCTGTAGAGATACCTTCTGTACTCCTTTGTGCGCTGTAGAGATACCTTCTGTACTCCTTTGTGCGCTGTAGAGATACCTTCTGTACTCCTTTGTGCGCTGTAGAGATACCTCGTGTACTCCTTTGTTCGTTCTAGAGATATTTCCTGTACTCCTTTGTGTGCTGTAGAGATACCTTCTGTACTCCTTTGTGCGCTGTAGAGATACCTTCTGTACTCCTTTGTACGCTGTAGAGATACCTTCTGTACTCCTTTGTGCGCTGTAGAGATACCTTCTGTACTCTTTTGTGCGCTGTAGAGATACCTTCTGTACTCCTTTGTGCGCTGTAGGGATACCTTCTGTACTCCTTTGTACTCTGTAGAGATACCTCGTGTACTCCTCTGTACGTTCTAGAGATATTTCCCGTACTCCTTTGTGCGCTGTAGAGATACCTTCTGTACTCCTTTGTGCGCTGTAGAGATACCTTCTGTACTCCTTTGTGCGCTGTAGAGATACCTCCTGTACTCCTTTGTGCGCTGTAGAGATACCTTCTGTACTCCTTTGTGCGCTGTAGAGATACCTTCTGTACTCCTTTGTACGCTGTAGAGATACCTCGTGTACTCCTTTGTACGTTCTAGAGATATTTCCTGTACTCCTTTGTGCGCTGTAGAGATACCTTCTGTACTCCTTTGTGCGCTGTAGAGATACCTTCTGTACTTCTTTGTGCGCTGTAGAGATACCTTCTGTACTCGTTTGTGCGCTGTAGAGATACCTTCTGTACTCCTTTGTACGCTGTAGAGATACCTCGTGTACTACTTTGTACGTTCTAGAGATATTTCCTGTACTCCTCTGTGCGCTGTAGAGATACCTTCTGTACTCCTTTGTGCGCTGTAGAGATACCTTCTGTACTCCTTTGTGCGCTGTAGAGATACCTTCTGTACTCCTTTGTGCGCTGTAGAGATACCTTCTGTACTCCTTTGAGCGCTGTAGAGATACCTTCTGTACTCCTTTGTGCGCTGTAGAGATACCTTCTGTACTCCTTTGTACGCTGTAGAGATACCTTCTGTACTCCTTTGTACGCTGTAGAGATACCTCGTGTACTCCTTTGTACGTTCTAGAGATATTTCCTGTACTCCTTTGTGCGCTGTAGAGATACCTTCTGTACTCCTTTGTGCGCTGTAGTGATACCTTCTGTACTCCTTTGTGCGCTGTAGAGATACCTTCTGTACTCCTTTGTGAGCTGTAGAGATACCTTCTGTACTCCTTTGTACGCTGTAGAGATACCTTCTGTACTCCTTTGTGCGCTGTAGAGATACCTTCTGTACTCCTTTGTACGCTGTAGAGATACCTCGTGTACTCCTTTGTACGTTCCAGAGATATTTCCTGTACTCCTTTGTGCGCTGTAGAGATACCTTCTGTACTCCTTTGTGCGCTGTAGAGATACCTTCTGTACTCCTTTGTGCGCTGTAGAGATACCTTCTGTACTCCTTTGTGCGCTGTAGAGATACCTTCTATACTCCTTTGTGCGCTGTAGAGATACCTTCTGTACTCCTTTGTGCGATGTAGAGATACCTTCTGTACTCCTTTGTGCGCTGTAGAGATACCTTCTGTACTCCTTTGTGCGCTGTAGAGATACCTCGTGTACTCCTATGTACGTTCTAGAGATATTTCCTGTACTCCTTTGTGCGCTGTAGAGATACCTTCTGTACTCCTTTGTGCGCTGTAGAGATACCTTCTGTACTCCTTTGTGCGCTGTAGAGATACCTTCTGTACTCCTTTGTGCGCTGTAGAGATACCTTCTGTACTCCTTTGTGCGCTGTAGAGATACCTTCTGTACTCCTTTGTGCGCTGTAGAGATACCTTCTGTACTCCTTTGTGCGCTGTAGAGATACCTTCTGTACTCCTTTGTGCGCTGTAGAGATACCTTCTGTACTCCTTTGTGCGCTGTAGAGATACCTTCTATACTCCTTTGTGCGCTGTAGAGATACCTTCTGTACTCCTTTGTGCGATGTAGAGATACCTTCTGTACTCCTTTGTGCGCTGTAGAGATACCTTCTGTACTCCTTTGTGCGCTGAAGAGATACCTCGTGTACTCCTATGTACGTTCTAGAGATATTTCCTGTACTCCTTTGTGCGCTGTAGAGATACCTTCTGTACTCCTTTGTGCGCTGTAGAGATACCTTCTGTACTCCTTTGTGCGCTGTAGAGATACCTTCTGTACTCCTTTGTGCGCTGTAGAGATACCTTCTGTACTCCTTTGTGCGCTGTAGAGATACCTTCTGTACTCCTTTGTGCGCTGTAGAGATACCTTCTGTACTCCTTTGTGCGCTGTAGAGATACCTCGTGTACTCCTTTGTTCGTTCTAGAGATATTTCCTGTACTCCTTTGTGTGCTGTAGAGATACCTTCTGTACTCCTTTGTGCGCTGTAGAGATACCTTCTGTACTCCTTTGTACGCTGTAGAGATACCTTCTGTACTCCTTTGTGCGCTGTAGAGATACCTTCTGTACTCTTTTGTGCGCTGTAGAGATACCTTCTGTACTCCTTTGTGCGCTGTAGGGATACCTTCTGTACTCCTTTGTACTCTGTAGAGATACCTCGTGTACACCTCTGTACGTTCTAGAGATATTTCCCGTACTCCTTTGTGCGCTGTAGAGATACCTTCTGTACTCCTTTGTGCGCTGTAGAGATACCTTCTGTACTCCTTTGTGCGCTGTAGAGATACCTCCTGTACTCCTTTGTGCGCTGTAGAGATACCTTCTGTACTCCTTTGTGCGCTGTAGAGATACCTTCTGTACTCCTTTGTACGCTGTAGAGATACCTCGTGTACTCCTTTGTACGTTCTAGAGATATTTCCTGTACTCCTTTGTGCGCTGTAGAGATACCTTCTGTACTCCTTTGTGCGCTGTAGAGATACCTTCTGTACTTCTTTGTGCGCTGTAGAGATACCTTCTGTACTCGTTTGTGCGCTGTAGAGATACCTTCTGTACTCCTTTGTACGCTGTAGAGATACCTCGTGTACTACTTTATACGTTCTAGAGATATTTCCTGTACTCCTCTGTGCGCTGTAGAGATACCTTCTGTACTCCTTTGTGCGCTGTAGAGATACCTTCTGTACTCCTTTGTGCGCTGTAGAGATACCTTCTGTACTCCTTTGTGCGCTGTAGAGATACCTTCTGTACTCCTTTGTGCGCTGTAGAGATACCTTCTGTACTCCTTTGTGCGGTGTAGGGATACCTTCTGTACTCCTTTGTGCGCTGTAGAGATACCTTCTGTACTCCTTTGTGCGCTGTAGAGATACCTTCTGTACTCCTCTGTGCGCTGTAGAGATACCTCGTGTACTCCTTTGTACGTTCTAGAGATATTTCCTGTACTCCTTTGTGCGCTGTAGAGATACCTTCTGTACTCCTTTGTGCGCTGTAGAGATACCTTCTGTACTCCTTTGTGCGCTGTAGAGATACCTCGTGTACTCCTTTGTACGTTCTAGAGATATTTCCTGTACTCCTTTGTGCGCTGTAGAGATACCTTCTGTACTCCTTTGTGCGCTGTAGAGATACCTTCTGTACTCCTTTGTACGCTGTAGAGATACCTTCTGTACTCCTTTGTGCGCCGTAGAGATACCTTCTGTACTCCTTTGTGCGCTGTAGAGATACCTTCTGTACTCCTTTGTACGCTGTAGAGATACCTCGTGTACTCCTTTGTACGTTCTAGAGATATTTCCTGTACTCCTTTGGGCGCTGTAGAGATACCTTCTGTACTCCTTCGTGCGCTGTAGAGATACCTTCTGTACTCCTTTGTGCGCTGTAGAGATACCTTCTGTACTCCTTTGTGCGCTGTAGAGATACCTTCTGTACTTCTTTGTGCGCTGTAGAGATACCTTCTGTACTCCTTTGTGCGCTGTAGAGATACCTTCTGTACTCCTTTGTGCGCTGTAGAGATACCTTCTGTACTCTTTTGTGCGCTGTAGAGATACCTTCTGTACTCCTTTGTGCGCTGTAGAGATACCTTCTGTACTCCTTTGTGCGCTGTAGAGATACCTTCTGTACTCCTTTGTACGCTGTAGAGATACCTCGTGTACTCCTTTGTACGTTCTAGAGATATTTCCTGTACTCCTTTGTACGTTCTAGAGATATTTCCTGTACTCCTTTGTGCGCTGTAGAGATACCTTCTGTACTCCTTTGTGCGCTCTAGAGATACCTTCTGTACTCCTTTGTGCGCTGTAGAGATACCTTCTGTACTTCTTTGTGCGCTGTAGAGATACCTTCTGTACTCGTTTGTGCGCTGTAGAGATACCTTCTGTACTCCTTTGTACGCTGTAGAGATACCTCGTGTACTACTTTGTACGTTCTAGAGATATTTCCTGTACTCCTCTGTGCGCTGTAGAGATACCTTCTGTACTCCTTTGTGCGCTGTAGAGATACCTTCTGTACTCCTTTGTGCGCTGTAGAGATACCTTCTGTACTCCTTTATGCGCTGTAGAGATACCTTCTGTACTCCTTTGTGCGCTGTAGAGATACCTTCTGTACTCCTTTGTGCGCTGTAGAGATACCTTCTGTACTCCTTTGTGCGCTGTAGAGATATTTCCTGTACTCCTTTGTACGTTTTAGAGATATTTCCTGTACTCCTTAGTGCGCTGTAGAGATACCTTCTGTACTCCTTTGTGCGCTGTAGAGATACCTTCTGTACTCCTTTGTGCGCTGTAGAGATACCTTCTGTACTCCTTTGTGCGCTGTAGAGATACCTTCTGTACTCTTTTGTGCGCTGTAGAGATACCTTCTGTACTCCTTGGTGCGCTGTAGAGATACCTTCTGTACTCCTTTGTGCGCTGTAGAGATACCTTCAGTACTCCTTTGTACGCTGTAGAGATACCTTCTGTACTCCTTTGTACGCTGTAGAGATACCTCGTGTACTCCTTTGTACGTTCTAGAGATATTTCCTGTACTCCTTTGTGCGCTGTAGAGATACCTTCTGTACTCCTTTGTGTGCTGTAGAGATACCTTCTTTACTCCTTTGTGCGCTGTAGAGATACCTTCTGTACTCCTTTGTACGCTGTAGAGATACCTCGTGTACTCCTTTGTACGTTCTAGAGATATTTCCTGTACTCCTTTGTGCGCTGTAGAGATACCTTCTGTACTCCTTTGTGCGCTGTAGAGATACCTTCTGTACTCCTTTGTGCGCTGTAGAGATACCTTCTGTACTCCTTTGTGCGCTGTAGAGATACCTTCTGTACTCCTTTGTACGCTGTAGAGATACCTTGTGTTCTCCTTTGTACGTTCTAGAGATATTTCCTGTACTCCTTTGTGCACTGTAGAGATACCTTCTGTACTCCTTTGTGCGCTGTAGAGATACCTTCTGTACTCCTTTGTGCGCTGTAGAGATACCTTCTGTACTCCTTTGTGCGCTGTAGATATACATTCTGTACTCCTTTGTGCGCTGTAGAGATACCTTCTGTACTCCTTTGTGCGCTGTAGAGATACCTTCTGTACTCCTTTGTGCGCTGTAGAGGTACCTTCTGTACTCCTTTGTGCGCTGTAGAGATACCTCGTGTACTCCTTTGTACGTTCTAGAGATATTTCCTGTACTCCTTTGTGCGCTGTAGAGATACCTTCTGTACTCTTTTTTGCGCTGTAGAGATACCTTCTGTACTCCTTTGTGCGCTGTAGAGATACCTCGTGTACTCCTTTGTACGTTCTAGAGATATATCCTGTACTCCTTTGTGCGCTGTAGAGATACCTTCTGTACTCCTTTGTGCGCTGTAGAGATACCTTCTGTACTCCTTTGAGCGCTGTAGAGATACCTTCTGTACTCCTTTGTGCGCTGTAGAGATACCTTCTGTACTCCTTTGTACGCTGTAGAGATACCTTCTGTACTCCTTTGTACGCTGTAGAGATACCTCGTGTACTCCTTTGTACGTTCTAGAGATATTTCCTGTACTCCTTTGTGCGCTGTAGAGATACCTTCTGTACTCCTTTGTGCGCTGTAGTGATACCTTCTGTACTCCTTTGTGCGCTGTAGAGATACCTTCTGTACTCCTTTGTGCGCTGTAGAGATACCTTCTGTACTCCTTTGTACGCTGTAGAGATACCTTCTGTACTCCTTTGTGCCCTGTAGAGATACCTTCTGTACTCCTTTGTACGCTGTAGAGATACCTCGTGTACTCCTTTGTACGTTCCAGAGATATTTCCTGTACTCCTTTGTGCGCTGTAGAGATACCTTCTGTACTCCTTTGTGCGCTGTAGAGATACCTTCTGTACTCCTTTGTGCGCTGTAGAGATACCTTCTGTACTCCTTTATGCGCTGTAGAGATACCTTCTATACTCCTTTGTGCGCTGTAGAGATACCTTCTGTACTCCTTTGTGCGATGTAGAGATACCTTCTGTACTCCTCTGTGCGCTGTAGAGATACCTTCTGTACTCCTTTGTGCGCTGTAGAGATACCTCGTGTACTCCTATGTACGTTCTAGAGATATTTCCTGTACTCCTTTGTGCGCTGTAGAGATACCTTCTGTACTCCTTTGTGCGCTGTTGAGATACCTTCTGTACTCCTTTGTGCGCTGTAGAGATACCTTCTGTACTCCTTTGTGCGCTGTAGAGATACCTTCTGTACTCCTTCGTGCGCTGTAGAGATACCTTCTGTACTCCTTTGTGCGCTGTAGAGATACCTTCTGTACTCCTTTGTGCGCTGTAGAGATACCTCGTGTACTCCTTTGTTCGTTCTAGAGATATTTCCTGTACTCCTTTGTGTGCTGTAGAGATACCTTCTGTACTCCTTTGTGCGCTGTAGAGATATCTTCTGTACTCCTTTGTGCGCTGTAGAGATACCTTCTGTACTCCTTCGTGCGCTGTAGAGATACCTTCTGTACTCCTTTGTGCGCTGTAGAGATACCTTCTGTACTCCTTTGTGCGCTGTAGAGATACCTCTTGTACTCCTTTGTTCGTTCTAGAGATATTTCCTGTACTCCTTTGTGTGCTGTAGAGATACCTTCTGTACTCCTTTGTGCGCTGTAGAGATACCTTCTGTACTCCTTTGTACGCTGTAGAGATACCTTCTGTACTCCTTTGTGCGCTGTAGAGATACCTTCTGTACTCTTTTGTGCGCTGTAGAGATGCCTTCTGTACTCCTTTGTGCGCTGTAGGGATACCTTCTGTACTCCTTTGTACTTTGTAGAGATACCTCGTGTACTCCTCTGTACGTTCTAGAGATATTTCCCGTACTCCTTTGTGCGCTGTAGAGATACCTTCTGTACTCCTTTGTGCGCTGTAGAGATACCTTCTGTACTCCTTTGTGCGCTGTAGAGATAACTCCTGTACTCCTTTGTGCGCTGTAGAGATACCTTCTGTACTCCTTTGTGCGCTGTAGAGATACCTTCTGTACTCCTTTGTGCGCTGTAGAGATACCTCGTGTACTCCTTTGTTCGTTCTAGAGATATTTCCTGTACTCCTTTGTGTGCTGTAGAGATACCTTCTGTACTCCTTTGTGCGCTGTAGAGATACCTTCTGTACTCCTTTGTACGCTGTAGAGATACCTTCTGTACTCCTTTGTGCGCTGTAGAGATACCTTCTGTACTCTTTTGTGCGCTGTAGAGATACCTTCTGTACTCCTTTGTGCGCTGTAGGGATACCTTCTGTACTCCTTTGTACTCTGTAGAGATACCTCGTGTACTCCTCTGTACGTTCTAGAGATATTTCCCGTACTCCTTTGTGCGCTGTAGAGATACCTTCTGTACTCCTTTGTGCGCTGTAGAGATACCTTCTGTACTCCTTTGTGCGCTGTAGAGATACCTCCTGTACTCCTTTGTGCGCTGTAGAGATACCTTCTGTACTCCTTTGTGCGCTGTAGAGATACCTTCTGTACTCCTTTGTACGCTGTAGAGATACCTCGTGTACTCCTTTGTACGTTCTAGAGATGTTTCCTGTACTCCTTTGTGCGCTGTAGAGATACCTTCTGTACTCCTTTGTGCGCTGTAGAGATACCTTCTGTACTTCTTTGTGCGCTGTAGAGATACCTTCTGTACTCGTTTGTGCGCTGTAGAGATACCTTCTGTACTCCTTTGTACGCTGTAGAGATACCTCGTGTACTACTTTGTACGTTCTAGAGATATTTCCTGTACTCCTCTATGCGCTGTAGAGATACCTTCTGTACTCCTTTGTGCGCTGTAGAGATACCTTCTGTACTCCTTTGTGCGCTGTAGAGATACCTTCTGTACTCCTTTGTGCGCTGTAGAGATACCTTCTGTACTCCTTTGTGCGCTGTAGAGATACCTTCTGTACTCCTTTGTGCGGTGTAGAGATACCTTCTGTACTCCTTTGTGCGCTGTAGAGATACCTTCTGTACTCCTTTGTGCGCTGTAGAGATACCTTCTGTACTCCTTTGTGCGCTGTAGAGATACCTCGTGTACTCCTTTGTACGTTCTAGAGATATTTCCTGTACTCCTTTGTGCGCTGTAGAGATACCTTCTGTACTCCTTTGTGCGCTGTAGAGATACCTTCTGTACTCCTTTGTGCGCTGTAGAGATACCTCGTGTACTCCTTTGTACGTTCTAGAGATATTTCCTGTACTCCTTTGTGCGCTGTAGAGATACCTTCTGTACTCCTTTGTGCGCTGTAGAGATACCTTCTGTACTCCTTTGTACGCTGTAGAGATACCTTCTGTACTCCTTTGTGCGCCGTAGAGATACCTTCTGTACTCCTTTGTGCGCTGTAGAGATACCTTCTGTACTCCTTTGTACGCTGTAGAGATACCTCGTGTACTCCTTTGTACGTTCTAGAGATATTTCCTGTACTCCTTTGGGCGCTGTAGAGATACCTTCTGTACTCCTTCGTGCGCTGTAGAGATACCTTCTGTACTCCTTTGTGCGCTGTAGAGATACCTTCTGTACTCCTTTGTGCGCTGTAGAGATACCTTCTGTACTTCTTTGTGCGCTGTAGAGATACCTTCTGTACTCCTTTGTGCGCTGTAGAGATACCTTCTGTACTCTTTTGTGCGCTGTAGAGATACCTTCTGTACTCTTTTGTGCGCTGTAGAGATACCTTCTGTACTCCTTTGTGCGCTGTAGAGATACCTTCTGTACTCCTTTGTGCGCTGTAGAGATACCTTCTGTACTCCTTTGTACGCTGTAGAGATACCTCGTGTACTCCTTTGTACGTTCTAGAGATATTTCCTGTACTCCTTTGTACGTTCTAGAGATATTTCCTGTACTCCTTTGTGCGCTGTAGAGATACCTTCTGTACTCCTTTGTGCGCTCTAGAGATACCTTCTGTACTCCTTTGTGCGCTGTAGAGATACCTTCTGTACTTCTTTGTGCGCTGTAGAGATACCTTCTGTACTCGTTTGTGCGCTGTAGAGATACCTTCTGTACTCCTTTGTACGCTGTAGAGATACCTCGTGTACTACTTTGTACGTTCTAGAGATATTTCCTGTACTCCTCTGTGCGCTGTAGAGATACCTTCTGTACTCCTTTGTGCGCTGTAGAGATACCTTCTGTACTCCTTTGTGCGCTGTAGAGATACCTTCTGTACTCCTTTATGCGCTGTAGAGATACCTTCTGTACTCCTTTGTGCGCTGTAGAGATACCTTCTGTACTCCTTTGTGCGCTGTAGAGATACCTTCTGTACTCCTTTGTGCGCTGTAGAGATATTTCCTGTACTCCTTTGTACGTTTTAGAGATATTTCCTGTACTCCTTAGTGCGCTGTAGAGATACCTTCTGTACTCCTTTGTGCGCTGTAGAGATACCTTCTGTACTCCTTTGTGCGCTGTAGAGATACCTTCTGTACTCCTTTGTGCGCTGTAGAGATACCTTCTGTACTCTTTTGTGCGCTGTAGAGATACCTTCTGTACTCCTTGGTGCGCTGTAGAGATACCTTCTGTACTCCTTTGTGCGCTGTAGAGATACCTTCAGTACTCCTTTGTACGCTGTAGAGATACCTTCTGTACTCCTTTGTACGCTGTAGAGATACCTCGTGTACTCCTTTGTACGTTCTAGAGATATTTCCTGTACTCCTTTGTGCGCTGTAGAGATACCTTCTGTACTCCTTTGTGTGCTGTAGAGATACCTTCTGTACTCCTTTGTGCGCTGTAGAGATACCTTCTGTACTCCTTTGTACGCTGTAGAGATACCTCGTGTACTCCTTTGTACGTTCTAGAGATATTTCCTGTACTCCTTTGTGCGCTGTAGAGATACCTTCTGTACTCCTTTTTGCGCTGTAGAGATACCTTCTGTACTCCTTTGTGCGCTGTAGAGATACCTTCTGTACTCCTTTGTGCGCTGTAGAGATACCTTCTGTACTCCTTTGTACGCTGTAGAGATACCTTGTGTACTCCTTTGTACGTTCTAGAGATATTTCCTGTACTCCTTTGTGCACTGTAGAGATACCTTCTGTACTCCTTTGTGCGCTGTAGAGATACCTTCTGTACTCCTTTGTGCGCTGTAGAGATACCTTCTGTACTCCTTTGTGCGCTGTAGATATACCTTCTGTACTCCTTTGTGCGCTGTAGAGATACCTTCTGTACTCCTTTGTGCGCTGTAGAGATACCTTCTGTACTCCTTTGTGCGCTGTAGAGGTACCTTCTGTACTCCTTTGTGCGCTGTAGAGATACCTCGTGTACTCCTTTGTACGTTCTAGAGATATTTCCTGTACTCCTTTGTGCGCTGTAGAGATACCTTCTGTACTCTTTTTTGCGCTGTAGAGATACCTTCTGTACTCCTTTGTGCGCTGTAGAGATACCTCGTGTACTCCTTTGTACGTTCTAGAGATATATCCTGTACTCCTTTGTGCGCTGTAGAGATACCTTCTGTACTCCTTTGTGCGCTGTAGAGATACCTTCTGTACTCCTTTGAGCGCTGTAGAGATACCTTCTGTACTCCTTTGTGCGCTGTAGAGATACCTTCTGTACTCCTTTGTACGCTGTAGAGATACCTTCTGTACTCCTTTGTACGCTGTAGAGATACCTCGTGTACTCCTTTGTACGTTCTAGAGATATTTCCTGTACTCCTTTGTGCGCTGTAGAGATACCTTCTGTACTCCTTTGTGCGCTGTAGTGATACCTTCTGTACTCCTTTGTGCGCTGTAGAGATACCTTCTGTACTCCTTTGTGCGCTGTAGAGATACCTTCTGTACTCCTATGTACGCTGTAGAGATACCTTCTGTACTCCTTTGTGCCCTGTAGAGATACCTTCTGTACTCCTTTGTACGCTGTAGAGATACCTCGTGTACTCCTTTGTACGTTCCAGTGATATTTCCTGTACTCCTTTGTGCGCTGTAGAGATACCTTCTGTACTCCTTTGTGCGCTGTAGAGATACCTTCTGTACTCCTTTGTGCGCTGTAGAGATACCTTCTGTACTCCTTTGTGCGCTGTAGAGATACCTTCTATACTCCTTTGTGCGCTGTAGAGATACCTTCTGTACTCCTTTGTGCGATGTAGAGATACCTTCTGTACTCCTCTGTGCGCTGTAGAGATACCTTCTGTACTCCTTTGTGCGCTGTAGAGATACCTCGTGTACTCCTATGTACGTTCTAGAGATATTTCCTGTACTCCTTTGTGCGCTGTAGAGATACCTTCTGTACTCCTTTGTGCGGTGTAGAGATACCTTCTGTACTCCTTTGTGCGCTGTAGAGATACCTTCTGTACTCCTTTGTGCGCTGTAGAGATACCTTCTGTACTCCTTTGTGCGCTGTAGAGATACCTTCTGTACTCCTTTGTGCGCTGTAGAGATACCTTCTGTACTCCTTTGTGCGCTGTAGAGATACCTCGTGTACTCCTTTGTTCGTTCTAGAGATATTTCCTGTACTCCTTTGTGTGCTGTAGAGATACCTTCTGTACTCCTTTGTGCGCTGTAGAGATACCTTCTGTACTCCTTTGTGCGCTGTAGAGATACCTTCTGTACTCCTTCGTGCGCTGTAGAGATACCTTCTGTACTCCTTTGTGCGCTGTAGAGATACCTTCTGTACTCCTTTGTGCGCTGTAGAGATACCTCGTGTACTCCTTTGTTCGTTCTAGAGATATTTCCTGTACTCCTTTGTGTGCTGTAGAGATACCTTCTGTACTCCTTTGTGCGCTGTAGAGATACCTTCTGTACTCCTTTGTACGCTGTAGAGATACCTTCTGTACTCCTTTGTGCGCTGTAGAGATACCTTCTGTACTCTTTTGTGCGCTGTAGAGATGCCTTCTGTACTCCTTTGTGCGCTGTAGGGATACCTTCTGTACTCCTTTGTACTCTGTAGAGATACCTCGTGTACTCCTCTGTACGTTCTAGAGATATTTCCCGTACTCCTTTGTGCGCTGTAGAGATACCTTCTGTACTCCTTTGTGCGCTGTAGAGATACCTTCTGTACTCCTTTGTGCGCTGTAGAGATAACTCCTGTACTCCTTTGTGCGCTGTAGAGATACCTTCTGTACTCCTTTGTGCGCTGTAGAGATACCTTCTGTACTCCTTTGTGCGCTGTAGAGATACCTCGTGTACTCCTTTGTTCGTTCTAGAGATATTTCCTGTACTCCTTTGTGTGCTGTAGAGATACCTTCTGTACTCCTTTGTGCGCTGTAGAGATACCTTCTGTACTCCTTTGTACGCTGTAGAGATACCTTCTGTACTCCTTTGTGCGCTGTAGAGATACCTTCTGTACTCTTTTGTGCGCTGTAGAGATACCTTCTGTACTCCTTTGTGCGCTGTAGGGATACCTTCTGTACTCCTTTGTACTCTGTAGAGATACCTCGTGTACTCCTCTGTACGTTCTAGAGATATTTCCCGTACTCCTTTGTGCGCTGTAGAGATACCTTCTGTACTCCTTTGTGCGCTGTAGAGATACCTTCTGTACTCCTTTGTGCGCTGTAGAGATACCTCCTGTACTCCTTTGTGCGCTGTAGAGATACCTTCTGTACTCCTTTGTGCGCTGTAGAGATACCTTCTGTACTCCTTTGTACGCTGTAGAGATACCTCGTGTACTCCTTTGTACGTTCTAGAGATATTTCCTGTACTCCTTTGTGCGCTGTAGAGATACCTTCTGTACTCCTTTGTGCGCTGTAGAGATACCTTCTGTACTTCTTTGTGCGCTGTAGAGATACCTTCTGTACTCGTTTGTGCGCTGTAGAGATACCTTCTGTACTCCTTTGTACGCTGTAGAGATACCTCGTGTACTACTTTGTACGTTCTAGAGATATTTCCTGTACTCCTCTGTGCGCTGTAGAGATACCTTCTGTACTCCTTTGTGCGCTGTAGAGATACCTTCTGTACTCCTTTGTGCGCTGTAGAGATACCTTCTGTACTCCTTTGTGCGCTGTAGAGATACCTTCTGTACTCCTTTGTGCGCTGTAGAGATACCTTCTGTACTCCTTTGTGCGGTGTAGAGATACCTTCTGTACTCCTTTGTGCGCTGTAGAGATACCTTCTGTACTCCTTTGTGCGCTGTAGAGATACCTTCTGTACTCCTTTGTGCGCTGTAGAGATACCTCGTGTACTCCTTTGTACGTTCTAGAGATATTTCCTGTACTCCTTTGTGCGCTGTAGAGATACCTTCTGTACTCCTTTGTGCGCTGTAGAGATACCTTCTGTACTCCTTTGTGCGCTGTAGAGATACCTCGTGTACTCCTTTGTACGTTCTAGAGATATTTCCTGTACTCCTTTGTGCGCTGTAGAGATACCTTCTGTACTCCTTTGTGCGCTGTAGAGATACCTTCTGTACTCCTTTGTACGCTGTAGAGATACCTTCTGTACTCCTTTGTGCGCCGTAGAGATACCTTCTGTACTCCTTTGTGCGCTGTAGAGATACCTTCTGTACTCCTTTGTACGCTGTAGAGATACCTCGTGTACTCCTTTGTACGTTCTAGAGATATTTCCTGTACTCCTTTGGGCGCTGTAGAGATACCTTCTGTACTCCTTCGTGCGCTGTAGAGATACCTTCTGTACTCCTTTGTGCGCTGTAGAGATACCTTCTGTACTCCTTTGTGCGCTGTAGAGATACCTTCTGTACTTCTTTGTGCGCTGTAGAGATACCTTCTGTACTCCTTTGTGCGCTGTAGAGATACCTTCTGTACTCTTTTGTGCGCTGTAGAGATACCTTCTGTACTCTTTTGTGCGCTGTAGAGATACCTTCTGTACTCCTTTGTGCGCTGTAGAGATACCTTCTGTACTCCTTTGTGCGCTGTAGAGATACCTTCTGTACTCCTTTGTACGCTGTAGAGATACCTCGTGTACTCCTTTGTACGTTCTAGAGATATTTCCTGTACTCCTTTGTACGTTCTAGAGATATTTCCTGTACTCCTTTGTGCGCTGTAGAGATACCTTCTGTACTCCTATGTGCGCTCTAGAGATACCTTCTGTACTCCTTTGTGCGCTGTAGAGATACCTTCTGTACTTCTTTGTGCGCTGTAGAGATACCTTCTGTACTCGTTTGTGCGCTGTAGAGATACCTTCTGTACTCCTTTGTACGCTGTAGAGATACCTCGTGTACTACTTTGTACGTTCTAGAGATATTTCCTGTACTCCTCTGTGCGCTGTAGAGATACCTTCTGTACTCCTTTGTGCGCTGTAGAGATACCTTCTGTACTCCTTTGTGCGCTGTAGAGATACCTTCTGTACTCCTTTATGCGCTGTAGAGATACCTTCTGTACTCCTTTGTGCGCTGTAGAGATACCTTCTGTACTCCTTTGTGCGCTGTAGAGATACCTTCTGTACTCCTTTGTGCGCTGTAGAGATATTTCCTGTACTCCTTTGTACGTTTTAGAGATATTTCCTGTACTCCTTAGTGCGCTGTAGAGATACCTTCTGTACTCCTTTGTGCGCTGTAGAGATACCTTCTGTACTCCTTTGTGCGCTGTAGAGATACCTTCTGTACTCCTTTGTGCGCTGTAGAGATACCTTCTGTACTCTTTTGTGCGCTGTAGAGATACCTTCTGTACTCCTTGGTGCGCTGTAGAGATACCTTCTGTACTCCTTTGTGCGCTGTAGAGATACCTTCAGTACTCCTTTGTACGCTGTAGAGATACCTTCTGTACTCCTTTGTACGCTGTAGAGATACCTCGTGTACTCCTTTGTACGTTCTAGAGATATTTCCTGTACTCCTTTGTGCGCTGTAGAGATACCTTCTGTACTCCTTTGTGTGCTGTAGAGATACCTTCTGTACTCCTTTGTGCGCTGTAGAGATACCTTCTGTACTCCTTTGTACGCTGTAGAGATACCTCGTGTACTCCTTTGTACGTTCTAGAGATATTTCCTGTACTCCTTTGTGCGCTGTAGAGATACCTTCTGTACTCCTTTGTGCGCTGTAGAGATACCTTCTGTACTCCTTTGTGCGCTGTAGAGATACCTTCTGTACTCCTTTGTGCGCTGTAGAGATACCTTCTGTACTCCTTTGTACGCTGTAGAGATACCTTGTGTACTCCTTTGTACGTTCTAGAGATATTTCCTGTACTCCTTTGTGCACTGTAGAGATACCTTCTGTACTCCTTTGTGCGCTGTAGAGATACCTTCTGTACTCCTTTGTGCGCTGTAGAGATACCTTCTGTACTCCTTTGTGCGCTGTAGATATACCTTCTGTACTCCTTTGTGCGCTGTAGAGATACCTTCTGTACTCCTTTGTGCGCTGTAGAGATACCTTCTGGACTCCTTTGTGCGCTGTAGAGGTACCTTCTGTACTCCTTTGTGCGCTGTAGAGATACCTCGTGTACTCCTTTGTACGTTCTAGAGATATTTCCTGTACTCCTTTGTGCGCTGTAGAGATACCTTCTGTACTCTTTTTTGCGCTGTAGAGATACCTTCTGTACTCCTTTGTGCGCTGTAGAGATACCTCGTGTACTCCTTTGTACGTTCTAGAGATATATCCTGTACTCCTTTGTGCGCTGTAGAGATACCTTCTGTACTCCTTTGTGCGCTGTAGAGATACCTTCTGTACTCCTTTGAGCGCTGTAGAGATACCTTCTGTACTCCTTTGTGCGCTGTAGAGATACCTTCTGTACTCCTTTGTACGCTGTAGAGATACCTTCTGTACTCCTTTGTACGCTGTAGAGATACCTCGTGTACTCCTTTGTACGTTCTAGAGATATTTCCTGTACTCCTTTGTGCGCTGTAGAGATACCTTCTGTACTCCTTTGTGCGCTGTAGTGATACCTTCTGTACTCCTTTGTGCGCTGTAGAGATACCTTCTGTACTCCTTTGTGCGCTGTAGAGATACCTTCTGTACTCCTTTGTACGCTGTAGAGATACCTTCTGTACTCCTTTGTGCGCTGTAGAGATACCTTCTGTACTCCTTTGTACGCTGTAGAGATACCTCGTGTACTCCTTTGTACGTTCCAGAGATATTTCCTGTACTCCTTTGTGCGCTGTAGAGATACCTTCTGTACTCCTTTGTGCGCTGTAGAGATACCTTCTGTACTCCTTTGTGCGCTGTAGAGATACCTTCTGTACTCCTTTGTGCGCTGTAGAGATACCTTCTATACTCCTTTGTGCGCTGTAGAGATACCTTCTGTACTCCTTTGTGCGATGTAGAGATACCTTCTGTACTCCTTTGTGCGCTGTAGAGATACCTTCTGTACTCCTTTGTGCGCTGTAGAGATACCTCGTGTACTCCTATGTACGTTCTAGAGATATTTCCTGTACTCCTTTGTGCGCTGTAGAGATACCTTCTGTACTCCTTTGTGCGCTGTAGAGATACCTTCTGTACTCCTTTGTGCGCTGTAGAGATACCTTCTGTACTCCTTTGTGCGCTGTAGAGATACCTTCTGTACTCCTTTGTGCGCTGTAGAGATACCTTCTGTACTCCTTTGTGCGCTGTAGAGATACCTTCTGTACTCCTTTGTGCGCTGTAGAGATACCTCGTATACTCCTTTGTTCGTTCTAGAGATATTTCCTGTACTCCTTTGTGTGCTGTAGAGATACCTTCTGTACTCCTTTGTGCGCTGTAGAGATACCTTCTGTACTCCTTTGTGCGCTGTAGAGATACCTTCTGTACTCCTTTGTGCGCTGTAGAGATACCTTCTGTACTCCTTTGTGCGCTGTAGAGATACCTCGTGTACTCCTTTGTTCGTTCTAGAGATATTTCCTGTACTCCTTTGTGTGCTGTAGAGATACCTTCTGTACTCCTTTGTGCGCTGTAGAGATACCTTCTGTACTCCTTTGTACGCTGTAGAGATACCTTCTGTACTCCTTTGTGCGCTGTAGAGATACCTTCTGTACTCTTTTGTGCGCTGTAGAGATGCCTTCTGTACTCCTTTGTGCGCTGTAGGGATACCTTCTGTACTCCTTTGTACTCTGTAGAGATACCTCGTGTACTCCTCTGTAGGTTCTAGAGATATTTCCCGTACTCCTTTGTGCGCTGTAGAGATACCTTCTGTACTCCTTTGTGCGCTGTAGAGATACCTTCTGTACTCCTTTGTGCGCTGTAGAGATACCTCCTGTACTCCTTTGTGCGCTGTAGAGATACCTTCTGTACTCCTTTGTGCGCTGTAGAGATACCTTCTGTACTCCTTTGTACGCTGTAGAGATACCTCGTGTACTCCTTTGTACGTTCTAGAGATATTTCCTGTACTCCTTTGTGCGCGGTAGAGATACCTTCTGTACTCCTTTGTGCGCTGTAGAGATACCTTCTGTACTCCTTTGTGCGCTGTAGAGATACCTTCTGTACTCCTTTGTGCGCTGTAGAGATACCTTCTGTACTCTTTTGTGCGCTGTAGAGATACCTTCTGTACTCCTTGGTTCGCTGTAGAGATACCTTCTGTACTCCTTTGTGCGCTGTAGAGATACCTTCAGTACTCCTTTGTACGCTGTAGAGATACCTTCTGTACTCCTTTGTACGCTGTAGAGATACCTCGTGTACTCCTTTGTACGTTCTAGAGATATTTCCTGTACTCCTTTGTGCGCTGTAGAGATACCTTCTGTACTCCTGTGTGTGCTGTAGAGATACCTTCTGTACTCCTTTGTGCGCTGTAGAGATACCTTCTGTACTCCTTTGTGCGCTGTAGAGATACCTTCTGTACTCCTTTGTGCGCTGTAGAGATACCTCGTGTACTCCTTTGTACGTTCTAGAGATATTTCCTGTACTCCTTTGTGCGCTGTAGAGATACCTTCTGTACTCCTTTGTGCGCTGTAGAGATACTTTCTGTACTCCTTTGTGCGCTGTAGAGATACCTCGTGTACTCCTCTGTACGTTCTAGAGATATTTCCTGTACTCCTTTGTGCGCTGTAGAGATACCTTCTGTACTCCTTTGTGCGCTGTAGAGATACCTTCTGTACTCCTTTGTACGCTGTAGAGATACCTTCTGTACTCCTTTGTGCGCCGTAGAGATACCTTCTGTACTCCTTTGTGCGCTGTAGAGATACCTTCTGTACTCCATTGTACGCTGTAGAGATACCTCGTGTACTCCTTTGTACGTTCTAGAGATATTTCCTGTACTCCTTTGGGCGCTGTAGAGATACCTTCTGTACTCCTTCGTGCGCTGTAGAGATACCTTCTGTACTCCTTTGTGCGCTGTAGAGATACCTTCTGTACTCCTTTGTGCGCTGTAGAGATACCTTCTGTACTTCTTTGTGCGCTGTAGAGATACCTTCTGTACTCCATTGTACGCTGTAGAGATACCTCGTGTACTCCTTTGTACGTTCTAGAGATATTTCCTGTACTCCTTTGGGCGCTGTAGAGATACCTTCTGTACTCCTTTGTGCGCTGTAGAGATACCTTCTGTACTCCTTTGTGCGCTGTAGAGATACCTTCTGTACTCTTTTGTGCGCTGTAGAGATACCTTCTGTACTCCTTTGTGCGCTGTAGAGATACCTTCTGTACTCCTTTGTGCGCTGTAGAGATACCTTCTGTACTCCTTTGTACGCTGTAGAGATACCTCGTGTACTCCTTTGTACGTTCTAGAGATATTTCCTGTACTCCTTTGTACGTTCTAGAGATATTTCCTGTACTCCTTTGTGCGCTGTAGAGATACCTTCTGTACTCCTTTGTGCGCTGTAGAGATACCTTCTGTACTCCTTTGTGCGCTGTAGAGATACCTTCTGTACTCCTTTGTGCGCTGTAGAGATACCTTCTGTACTCCTTTGTGCGCTGTAGAGATACCTTCTGTACTCATTTGTGCGCTGTAGAGATACCTTCTGTACTCCTTTGTTCGCTGTAGAGATACCTCGTGTACTCCTTTGAACGTTCTAGAGATATTTCCTGTACTCCTTTGTGCGCTGTAGAGATACCTTCTGTACTCCTTTGTGCGCTGTAGAGATACCTTCTGTACTCCTTTGTGCGCTGTAGAGATACCTTCTGTACTCCTTTGTGCGCTGTAGAGATACCATCTGTACTCCTTTGTGCGCTGTAGAGATACCTTCTGTACTCCTTTGTGCGCTGTAGAGTTACCTTCTGTACTCCTTTGTGCGCTGTAGAGATACCTTCTGTACTCCTTTGTACGCTGTAGAGATACCTCGTGTACTCCTTTGTACGTTCTAGAGATATTTCCTGTACTCCTCTGTGCGCTGTAGAGATACCTTCTGTACTCCTTTGAGCGCTGAAGAGATACCTTCTGTACTCCTTTGTGCGCTGTAGAGATACCTTCTGTACTCCTTTGTGCGCTGTAGAGATACCTTCTGTACTCCTTTGTGCGCTGAAGAGATACCTTCTGTACTCCTTTGTGCGCTGTAGAGATACCTTCTGTACTCCTTTGTACGCTGTAGAGATACCTCGTGTACTTCTTTGTACGTTCTAGAGATATTTCCTGTACTCCTTTGTGCGCTGTAGAGATACCTTCTGTACTCCTTTGTGCGCTGTAGAGATACCTTCTGTACTCCTTTGTGCGCTGTAGAGATACCTTCTGTACTTCTTTGTGCGCTGTAGAGATACCTTCTGTACTCCTTCGTACGCTGTAGAGATACCTCGTGTACTCCTTTGTACGTTCTAGAGATATTTCCTGTACTCCTTTGTGCGCTGTAGAGATACCTTCTGTACTCCTTTGTGCGCTGTAGAGATACCTTCTGTACTCATTTGTGCGCTGTAGAGATACCTTCTGTACTCCTTTGTGCGCTGTAGAGATACCTTCTGTACTCCTTTGTGCGCTGTAGAGATACCTTCTGTACTCTTTTGTGCGCTGTAGAGATACCTTCTGTACTCCTTTGTACGCTGTAGAGATACCTCATGTACTCCTTTGTACGTTCTAGAGATATTTTCTGTACTCCTTTGTGCGCTGTAGAGATACCTTCTGTACTCCTTTGTGCGCTGTAGAGATACCTTCTGTACTCCTTTGTGCGCTGTAGAGATACCTTCTGTACTCCTTTTGCGCTGTAGAGATACCTTCTGTACTCCCTTGTGCGCTGTAGAGATACCTTCTGTACTCGTTTGTACGCTGTAGAGATAAATCGTGTACTCCTTTGTACGTTCTAGAGATATTTCCTGTACTCCTTTGTGCGCTGTAGAGATACCTTCTGTACTCCTTTGTGCGCTGTAGAGATACCTTCTGTACTCCTTTGTGCGCTGTAGAGATACCTTCTGTACTCCTTTGTACGCTGTAGAGATACCTTCTGTACTCCTTTGTGCGCTGTAGAGATACCTTCTGTACTCCTTTGTACGCTGTAGAGATACCTTCTGTACTCCTTTGTGCGCTGTAGAGATACCTTCTGTACTCCTTTGTACGCTGTAGAGATACCTCGTGTACTCCTTTGTACGTTCTAGAGATATTTCCTGTACTCCTTTGTGCGCTGTAGAGATACCTTCTGTACTCCTTTGTGCGCTGTAGAGATACCTTCTGTACTCCTTTGTGCGCTGTAGAGATACCTTCTGTACTCCTTTTTACGCTGTAGAGATACCCTTTGTACTTCTTTGTACGCTGTAGAGATACCTCGTGTACTTCTTTGTACGTTCTAGAGATATTTCCTGTACTCCTTTGTGCGCTGTAGAGATACCTTCTGTACTCCTTTGTGCGCTGTAGAGATACCTTCTGTACTCCTTTGTGCGCTGTAGAGATACCTTCTGTACTCCTTTGTACGCTGTAGAGATACCTCGTGTACTCCTTTGTACGTTCTAGAGATATTTCCTGTACTCCTTTGTGCGCTGTAGAGATACCTTCTGTACTCCTTTGTGCGCTGTAGAGATACCTTCTGTACTCCTTTGTGCGCTGTAGAGATACCTTCTGTACTCCTTTGTGCGCTGTAGAGATACCTTCTGTACTCCTTTGTGCACTGTAGAGATACCTTCTGTACTCCTTTGTGCGCTGTAGAGATACCTTCTGTACTCCTTTGTGCGCTGTAGAGATACCTTCTGTACTTCTTAGTACGCTGTAGAGATACCTCGTGTACTCCTTTGTACGTTCTAGAGATATTTCCTGTACTCCTTTGTGCGCTGTAGAGATACCTTCTGTACTCCTTTGTGCGCTGTAGAGATACCTTCTGTACTCCTTTGTGCGCTGTAGAGATACCTTCTGTACTCCTTTGTGCGCTGTAGAGATACCTTCTTTACTCCTTTGTGCGCTGTAGAGATACCTTCTGTACTCCTTTGTGCGCTGTAGAGATACCTTCTGTACTCTTTTGTGCGCTGTAGAGATACCTTCTGTACTCCTTGGTGCGCTGTAGAGATACCTTCTGTACTCCTTTGTGCGCTGTAGAGATACCTTCAGTACTCCTTTGTACGCTGTAGAGATACCTTCTGTACTCCTTTGTACGCTGTAGAGATACCTCGTGTACTCCTTTGTACGTTCTAGAGATATTTCCTGTACTCCTTTGTGCGCTGTAGAGATACCTTCTGTACTCCTTTGTGTGCTGTAGAGATACCTTCTGTACTCCTTTGTGCGCTGTAGAGATACCTTCTGTACTCCTTTGTACGCTGTAGAGATACCTCGTGTACTCCTTTGTACGTTCTAGAGATATTTCCTGTACTCCTTTGTGCGCTGTAGAGATACCTTCTGTACTCCTTTGTGCGCTGTAGAGATACCTTCTGTACTCCTTTGTGCGCTGTAGAGATACCTTCTGTACTCCTTTGTGCGCTGTAGAGATACCTTCTGTACTCCTTTGTACGCTGTAGAGATACCTTGTGTACTCCTTTGTACGTTCTAGAGATATTTCCTGTACTCCTTTGTGCACTGTAGAGATACCTTCTGTACTCCTTTGTGCGCTGTAGAGATACCTTCTGTACTCCTTTGTGCGCTGTAGAGATACCTTCTGTACTCCTTTGTGCGCTGTAGATATACCTTCTGTACTCCTTTGTGCGCTGTAGAGATACCTTCTGTACTCCTTTGTGCGCTGTAGAGATACCTTCTGTACTCCTTTGTGCGCTGTAGAGGTACCTTCTGTACTCCTTTGTGCGCTGTAGAGATACCTCGTGTACTCCTTTGTACGTTCTAGAGATATTTCCTGTACTCCTTTGTGCGCTGTAGAGATACCTTCTGTACTCTTTTTTGCGCTGTAGAGATACCTTCTGTACTCCTTTGTGCGCTGTAGAGATACCTCGTGTACTCCTTTGTACGTTCTAGAGATATATCCTGTACTCCTTTGTGCGCTGTAGAGATACCTTCTGTACTCCTTTGTGCGCTGTAGAGATACCTTCTGTACTCCTTTGTACGCTGTAGAGATACCTTCTGTACTCCTTTGTACGCTGTAGAGATACCTCGTGTACTCCTTTGTACGTTCTAGAGATATTTCCTGTACTCCTTTGTGCGCTGTAGAGATACCTTCTGTACTCCTTTGTGCGCTGTAGTGATACCTTCTGTACTCCTTTGTGCGCTGTAGAGATACCTTCTGTACTCCTTTGTGCGCTGTAGAGATACCTTCTGTACTCCTTTGTACGCTGTAGAGATACCTTCTGTACTCCTTTGTGCGCTGTAGAGATACCTTCTGTACTCCTTTGTACGCTGTAGAGATACCTCGTGTACTCCTTTGTACGTTCCAGAGATATTTCCCGTACTCCTTTGTGCGCTGTAGAGATACCTTCTGTACTCCTTTGTGCGCTGTAGAGATACCTTCTGTACTCCTTTGTGCGCTGTAGAGATACCTTCTGTACTCCTTTGTGCGCTGTACAGATACCTTCTATACTCCTTTGTGCGCTGTAGAGATACCTTCTGTACTCCTTTGTGCGATGTAGAGATACCTTCTGTACTCCTTTGTGCGCTGTAGAGATACCTCGTGTACTCCTTTGTACGTTCTAGAGATATTTCCTGTACTCCTTTGTGCGCTGTAGAGATACCTTCTGTACTCCTTTGTGCGCTGTAGAGATACCTTCTGTACTCCTTTGTGCGCTGTAGAGATACCTTCTGTACTCCTTTGTGCGCTGTAGAGATACCTTCTGTACTCCTTTGTGCGCTGTAGAGATACCTTCTGTACTCCTTTGTGCGCTGTAGAGATACCTTCTGTACTCCTTTGTGCGCTGTAGAGATACCTCGTGTACTCCTTTGTTCGTTCTAGAGATATTTCCTGTACTCCTTTGTGTGCTGTAGAGATACCTTCTGTACTCCTTTGTGCGCTGTAGAGATACCTTCTGTACTCCTTTGTGCGCTGTAGAGATACCTTCTGTACTCCTTTGTGCGCTGTAGAGATACCTTCTGTACTCCTTTGTGCGCTGTAGAGATACCTTCTGTACTCCTTTGTACGCTGTAGAGATACCTCGTGTACTCCTTTGTACGTTCTAGAGATATTTCCTGTACTCCTTTGTACGTTCTAGAGATATTTCCTGTACTCCTTTGTGCGCTGTAGAGATACCTTCTGTACTCCTTTGTGCGCTGTAGAGATACCTTCTGTACTCCTTTGTACGCTGTAGAGATACCTTCTGTACTCCTTTGCGCGCTGTAGAGATACCTTCTGTACTCCTTTGTGCGCTGTAGAGATACCTTCTGTTCTCCTTTGTGCGCTGTAGAGATACCTTCTGTACTCCTTTGTACGCTGTAGAGATACCTCGTGTACTCCTTTGTACGTTCTAGAGATATTTCCTCTACTCCTTTGTGCGCTGTAGAGATACCTTCTGTACTCCTTTGTGCGCTGTAGAGATACCTTCTGTACTCCTTTGTGCGCTGTAGAGATACCTTCTGTACTCCTTTGTGCGCTGTAGAGATACCTTCTGTACTCCTTTGTACGCTGTAGAGATACCTTCTGTACTCCTTTGTACGCTCTAGAGATACCTCGTGTACTCCTTTGTACGTTCTAGAGATATTTCCTGTACTCCTTTGTGCGCTGTAGAGATACCTTCTGTACTCCTTTGTGCGCTGTAGAGATACCTTCTGTACTCTTTTGTACGCTGTAGAGATACCTCGTGTACTCCTTTGTACGTTCTAGAGATATTTCCTGTACTCCTTTGTGCGCTGTAGAGATACCTTCTGTACTCCTTTGTGCGCTGTAGAGATACCTTCTGTACTCCTTTGTGCGCTGTAGAGATACCTTCTGTACTCCTTCGTGCGCTGTAGAGATACCTTCTGTACTCCTTTGTACGCTGTAGAGATACCTCGTGTACTCCTTTGTACGTTCTAGAGATATTTCCTGTACTCCTTTGTGCGCTGTAGAGATACCTTCTGTACTCCTTTGTGCGCTGTAGAGATACCTTCGGTACTCCTTTGTGCGCTGTAGAGATACCTTCTGTACTCCTTTGTGCGCTGTAGAGATACCTTCTGTACTCCTTTGTGCGCTGTAGAGATACCTTCTGTACTCCTTTGTGCGCTGTAGAGATACCTTCTGTACTCCTCTGTGCGGTGTAGAGATACCTTCTGTACTCCTTTGTGCGCTGTAGAGATACCTTCTGTACTCCTTTGTGCGCTGTAGAGACACCTTCTGTACTCCTTTGTGCGCTGTAGAGATACCTCGTGTACTCCTTTGTACGTTCTAGAGATATTTCCTGTACTCCTTTGTGCGCTGTAGAGATACCTTCTGTACTCCTTTGTGCGCTGTAGAGATACCTTCTGTACTCCTTTGTGCGCTGTAGAGATACCTCGTGTACTCCTTTGTACGTTCTAGAGATATTTCCTGTACTAATTGTGCGCTGAAGAGATACCTTCTGTACTCCTTTGTGCGCTGTAGAGATACCTTCTGTACTCCTTTGTACGCTGTAGAGATACCTCGTGTACTCCTTTGTACGTTCTAGAGATATTTCCTGTACTCCTTTGTACGCTGTAGAGATACCTTTTGTACTCCTTTGTACGCTGTAGAGATACCTCGTGTACTCCTTTGTACGTTCTAGAGATATTTCCTGTACTCCTTTGTGCGCTGTAGAGATACCTTCCGTACTCCTTTGTGCGCGGTAGAGATACCTTCTGTACTCCTTTGTGCGCTGTAGAAATACCTTCTGTACTCCTTTGTGCGCTGTAGAGATACCTTCTGTAATCCTTTGTACGCTGTAGAAATACCTTCTGTACTCCTTTGTGCGCTGTAGAGATACCTTCTGTACTCCTATGTACGCTGTAGAGATACCTCGTGTACTCCTTTGTACGTTCTAGAGATATTTCCTGTACTCCTTTGTGCGCTGTAGAGATACCTTCTGTACTTCTTTGTGCGCTGTAGAGATACCTTCTGTACTCCTTTGTGCGCTGTAGAGATACCTTCTGTACTCCTTTGTGCGCTGTAGAGATACCTTCTGTACTCCTTTGTGCGCTGTAGAGATACCTTCTGTACTCCTTTGTGCGCTGTAGAGATACCTTCTGTACTCCTTTGTGCGCTGTAGAGATACCTTCTGTACTCCTTTGTACGCTGTAGAGATACCTTCTGTACTCCTTTGTGCGCTGTAAAGATACCTTCTGTACTCCTTTGTACGCTGTAGAGATACCTCGTGTGCTCCTTTGTACGTTCTAGAGATATTTCCGGTACTCCTTTGTGCGCTCTGGAGATACCTTCTGTACTTCTTTGTGCGCTGTAGAGATACCTTCTATACTCCTTTGTGCGCTGTAGAGATACCTTCTGTACTCCTTTGTGCGCTGTAGAGATACTTGCTGTACTCCTTTGTGCGCTGTAGAGATACCTTCTGTACTCCTTTGTGCGCTGTAGAGATACCTTCTGTACTCCTTTGTGCGCTGTAGAGATACCTTCTGTACTCCTTTGTACGCTGTAGAGATACCTCGTGTACTCCTTTGTACGTTCTAGAGATATTTCCTGTACTCCCTTGTGCGCTGTAGAGATACCTTCTGTACTCCTTTGTGCGCTGTAGAGATACCTTCTGTACTCCTTTGTGCGCTGTAGAGATACCTTCTGTACTCCTTTGTGCGCTGTAGAGATACCTTCTGTACTCCTTTGTGCGCTGTAGAGATATTTCCTGTACTCCTTTGTACGTTCTAGAGGTATTTCCTGTACTCCTTTGTGCGCTGTAGAGATACCTTCTGTACTCCTTTGTGCGCCGTAGAGATACCTTCTGTACTCCTTTGTACGCTGTAGAGATACCTTCTGTACTCCTTTGTGCGCTGTAGAGATACCTTCTGTACTCCTTTGTGCGCTGTAGAGATACCTTCTGTACTCCTTTGTGCGCTGTAGAGATACCTTCTGTACTCCTTTGTACGCTGTAAAGATACGTCGTGTACTCCTTTGTAGGTTCTAGAGATATTTCCTGTACTCCTTTGTGCGCTGTAGAGATACCTTCTGTTCTCCTTTGTGCGCTGTAGAGATACCTACTGTACTCCTTTGTGCGCTGTAGAGATACCTTCTGTACTCCTTTGTACGTTCTAGAGATATTTCCTGTACTCCTTTGTGCGCTGTAGAGATACCTTCTGTACTCCTTTGTGCACTCTAGAGATACCTTCTGTACTCCTTTGTGCGCTGTAGAGATACCTTCTGTAGTCCTTTGTGCGCTGTAGAGATACCTTCTGTAATCCTTTGTGCGCTGTAGAGATACCTTCTGTACTCCTTTGTGCGCTCTAGAGATATTTCCTGTACTCCTTTGTACGTTTTAGAGATATTTCCTGTACTCCTTAGTGCGCTGTAGAGATACCTTCTGTACTCCTTTGTGCGCTGTAGAGATACCTTCTGTACTCCTTTGTGCGCTGTAGAGATACCTTCTGTACTCCTTTGTGCGCTGTAGAGATACCTTCTGTACTCCTTTGTACGCTGTAGAGATACCTCGTGTACTCCTTTGTGCGTTCTAGAGATATTTCCTGTACTCCTTTGTGCGCTGTAGAGATACCTTCTGTACTTCTTTGTCCGCTGTAGAGATACCTTCTGTACTCCTTTGTGCGCTGTAGAGATACCTTCTGTACTCCTTTGTGCGCTGTAGAGATACCTTCTGTACTCCTTTGTACGCTGTAGAGATACCTTCTGTACTCCTTTGTACGCTGTAGAGATACCTCGTGTACTCCTTTGTACGTTCTAGAGATATTTCCTGTACTCCTTTGTGCGCTGTAGAGATACCTTCTGTACTCCTTTGTGCGCTGTAGAGATACCTTCTGTACTCCTTTGTGCGCTGTAGAGATACTTTCTGTACTCCTTTGTACGCTGTAGAGATACCTCGTGTACTCCTTTGTACGTTCTAAAGATATTTCCTGTACTCCTTTGTGCGCTGTAGAGATACCTTCTGTACTCCTTTGTGCGCTGTAGAGATACCTTCTGTACTCCTTTGTGCGCTGTAGAGATACCTTCTGTACTCCTTTGTGCGCTGTAGAGATACCTTCTATACTAATTTGTACGCTATAGAGATACATCGTGTACTCCTTTGTACGTTCTAGAGATATTTCCTGTATTCCTTTGTGCGCTGTAGAGATACCTTCTGTACTCCTTTGTGCGCTGTAGAGATACCTTCTGTACTCCTTTGTGCGCTGTAGAGATACCTTCCGTACTCCTTTGTGCGCTGTAGAGATACCTTCTGTACTCCATTGTGCGCTGTAGAGATACCTTCTGTACTCCTTTGTGCGCTGTAGAGATTCCTTCTGTACTCCTTTGTGCGCTGTGGAGATACCTTGTGTACTCCTTTGTGCGCTGTAGAGATACCTTCTGTACTCCTTTGTGCGCTGTAGAGATACCTTCTTACTCCTTTGTGCGCTGTAGAGATACCTCGTGTACTCCTTTGTACGTTCTAGAGATATTTCCTGTACTCCTTTGTGCGCTGTAGAGATACCTTCTGTACTCCTTTGTGCGCTGTAGAGATACCTTCTGTACTCCTTTGTGCGCTGTAGAGATACCTCGTGTACTCCTTTGTACGTTCTATAGATATTTCCTGTACTCCTTTGTGCGCTGTAGAGATACCTTCTGTACTCCTTGGTGCGCTGTAGAGATACCTTCTGTACTCCTTTGTACGCTGTAGAGATACCTCGTGCACTCCTTTGTACGTTCTAGAGATATTTCCTGTACTCCTTTGTGCGCTGTAGAGATACCTTCTGTACTACTTTGTGCGCTGTAGAGATACCTTCTGTACTCCTTTGTGCGCTGTAGAGATACCTTCTGTACTCCTTTGTGCGCTGTAGAGATACCTTCTGTACTAATTTGTACGCTATAGAGATACATCGTGTACTCCTTTGTACGTTCTAGAGATATTTCCTGTATTCCTTTGTGCGCTGTAGAGATACCTTCTGTACTCCTTTGTGCGCTGTAGAGATACCTTCTGTACTCCTTTGTGCGCTGTAGAGATACCTCGTGTACTCCTTTGTACGTTCTATAGATATTTCCTGTACTCCTTTGTGCGCTGTAGAGATACCTTCTGTACTCCTTGGTGCGCTGTAGAGATACCTTCTGTACTCCTTTGTACGCTGTAGAGATACCTCGTGCACTCCTTTGTACGTTCTAGAGATATTTCCTGTACTCCTTTGTGCGCTGTAGAGATACCTTCTGTACTACTTTGTGCGCTGTAGAGATACCTTCTGTACTCCTTTGTGCGCTGTAGAGATACCTTCTGTACTCCTTTGTGCGCTGTAGAGATACCTTCTGTACTAATTTGTACGCTATAGAGATACATCGTGTACTCCTTTGTACGTTCTAGAGATATTTCCTGTATTCCTTTGTGCGCTGTAGAGATACCTTCTGTACTCCTTTGTGCGCTGTAGAGATACCTTCTGTACTCCTTTGTGCGCTGTAGAGATACCTTCCGTACTCCTTTGTGCGCTGTAGAGATACCTTCTGTACTCCATTGTGCGCTGTAGAGATACCTTCTGTACTCCTTTGTGCGCTGTAGAGATTCCTTCTGTACTCCTTTGTGCGCTGTGGAGATACCTTGTGTACTCCTTTGTGCGCTGTAGAGATACCTTCTGTACTCCTTTGTGCGCTGTAGAGATACCTTCTTACTCCTTTGTGCGCTGTAGAGATACCTCGTGTACTCCTTTGTACGTTCTAGAGATATTTCCTGTACTCCTTTGTGCGCTGTAGAGATACCTTCTGTACTCCTTTGTGCGCTGTAGAGATACCTTCTGTACTCCTTTGTGCGCTGTAGAGATACCTCGTGTACTCCTTTGTACGTTCTATAGATATTTCCTGTACTCCTTTGTGCGCTGTAGAGATACCTTCTGTACTCCTTGGTGCGCTGTAGAGATACCTTCTGTACTCCTTTGTACGCTGTAGAGATACCTCGTGCACTCCTTTGTACGTTCTAGAGATATTTCCTGTACTCCTTTGTGCGCTGTAGAGATACCTTCTGTACTACTTTGTGCGCTGTAGAGATACCTTCTGTACTCCTTTGTGCGCTGTAGAGATACCTTCTGTACTCCTTTGTGCGCTGTAGAGATACCTTCTGTACTCCTTTGTACGCTGTAGAGATACCTCGTGTACTCCTTTGTACGTTCTAGAGATATTTCCTGTACTCCTTTGTGCGCTGTAGAGATACCTTCTGTACTCCTTTGTGCGCTGTAGAGATACCTTCTGTACTCTTTTGTGCGCTGTAGAGATACCTTCTGTACTCCGTTGTGCGCTGTAGAGATACCTTCTGTACTCCTTTGTGCGCTGTAGAGATACCTTCTGTACTCCTTTGTACGCTGTAGAGATACCTCGTGTACTCCTTTGTACGTTCTAGAGATATTTCCTGTACTCCTTTGTGCGCTGTAGAGATACCTTCTGTACTCCTTTGTGCGCTGTAGAGATACCTTCTGTACTCCTTTGTGCGCTGTAGAGATACCTTCTGTACTCCTTTGTGCGCTGTAGAGATACCTTGTGTACTCCTTTGTACGCTGTAGAGATACCTCGTGTACTCCTTTGTACGTTCTAGAGATATTTCCTGTACTCCTTTGTGCGCTGTAGAGATTCCTTCTGTACTCCTTTGTGCGCTGTAGAGATACCTTCTGTACTCCTTTGTGCGCTGTAGAGATACCTTCTGTACTCCTTTTTGCGCTGTAGAGATACCTTTTGTACTCCTTTGTGCGCTGTAGAGATACCTTCTGTACTCCTTTGTACGCTGTCGAGATACCTCGTGTACTCCTTTGTACGTTCTAGAGATATTTCCTGTACTCCTTTGTGCGCTGTAGAGATACCTTCTGTACTCCTTTGTGCGCTGTATAGATACCTTCTGTACTCCTTTGTGCGCTGTAGAGATACCTTCTGTACTCCTTTGTGCGCTGTAGAGATACCTTCTGTACTTTTTTTGTACGCTGTAGAGATACCTCGTGTACCCTTTTGTACGTTCTAGAGATATTTCCTGTACTGCTTTGTACTTTCTAGAGATATTTCCTGTACTCCTTTGTGCGCTGTAGAAATACCTTCTGTACTCCTTTGTGCGCTGTAGAGATACCTTCTGTACTCCTTTGTGCGCTGTAGAGATACCTTCTG
This sequence comes from Morinoia aosen, assembly GCA_030386875.1. NCBI lineage: Eukaryota > Metazoa > Arthropoda > Malacostraca > Amphipoda > Talitridae > Morinoia > Morinoia aosen. Next base: position 21,959,110 of record JASJYW010000027.1, on the reverse strand, counting down.
TACTCTTTTGAGCGCTGTAGAGATACCTTCTGTACTCCTTTGTGCGCTGTAGAGATACCTTCTGTACTCCTTTGTACGCTGTAGAGATACCTCGTGCACTACTTTGTACGTTATAGAGATATTTCCTGTACTCCTTTGTGCGCTGTAGAGATACCTTCTGTACTCCTTTGTGCGCTGTAGAGATACCTTCTGTACTCCTTTGTGCGCTGTAGAGATACCTTCTGTACTCCTTTGTGCGCTGTAGAGATACCTTCTGTACTCCTTTGTACGCTGTAGAGATACCTCGTGTACTCCTTTGTACGTTCTAGAGATATTTCCTGTACTCCTTTGTGCGCTGTAGAGATACCTTCTGTACTCCTTTGTGCGCTGTAGAGATACCTTCTGTACTCCTTTGTGCGCTGTAGAGATACCTTCTGTACTCCTTTGTGTGCTGTAGAGATACCTTCTGTACTCCTTTGTGCGCTGTAGAGATACCTTCTGTACTCCTTTGTGCGCTGTAGAGATACCTTCTGTACTCCTTGGTACGTTGTAGAGATACCTCGTGTACTCCTTTGTACGTTCTAGAGATATTTCCTGTACTCCTTTGTGCGCTGTAGAGATACCTTCTGTACTCCTTTGTGCGCTGTAGAGATACCTTCTGTTCTCCTTTGTGCGCTGTAGAGATACCTTCTGTACTTCTTTGTACGCTGTAGAGATACCTTCTGTACTCCTTTGTGCGCTGTAGAGATACCTTCTGTACTCCTTTGTGCGCTGTAGAGATACCTTCTGTACTCCTTTGTGCGCTGTAGAGATACCTTCTGTACTCCTTTGTGCGCTGTAGAGATACCTTCTGTACTCCTTTGTGCGCTGTAGAGATACCTTCTGTACTCCTTTGTACGCTGTAGAGATACCTCGTGTACTCCTTTGTACGTTCTAGAGATATTTCCTGTACTCCTTTGTGCGCTGAAGAGATACCTTCTGTACTCCTTTGTGCGCTGTAGAGATACCTTCTGTACTCCTTTGTGCGCTGTAGAGATACCTTCTGTACTCCTTTGTGCGCTGTAGAGATACCTTCTGTACTCCTTTGTGCGCTGTAGAGATACCTTCTGTACTCCTTTGTACGTTCTAGAGATATTTCCTGTACTCCTTGGTGCGCTGTAGAGATACCTTCTGTACTCTTTTGTACGCTGTAGAGATACCTCGTGTACTTGTTTGTACGTTCTAGAGATATTTCCTGTACTCCTTTGTGCGCTGTAGAGATACCTTCTGTACTCCTTTGTGCGCTGTAGAGATACCTTCTGTACTCCTTTGTGCGCTGTAGAGATACCTTCTGTACTCCTTTGTGCGCTGTAGAGATACCTTCTGTACTCCTTTGTACGCTGTAGAGATACCTCGTGTACTCCTTTGTACGTTCTAGAGATATTTCCTGTACTCCTTTGTGCGCTGTAGAGATACCTTCTGTACTTCTTTGTGCGCTGTAGAGATACCTTCTGTACTCCTTTGTGCGCTGTAGAGATACCTTCTGTACTCCTTTGTACGCTGTAGAGATACCTTCTGTACTCCTTTGTGCGCTGTAGAGTTACCTTCTGTACTCCTTTGTACGCTGTAGAGATACACAGTGTACTCCTTTGTACGTTCTAGAGATATTTACTGTACTCCTTTGTGCGCTGTAGAGATACCTTCTGTACTCCTTTGTGCGCTGTAGAGATACCTTCTGTACTCCTTTGTGCGCTGTAGAGATAGCTTCTGTACTCCTATGTGCGCTGTAGAGATACCTTCTGTACTCCTTTGTGCGCTGTAGAGATACCTTCTGTACTCTTTTGTGCGCTGTAGAGATACCTTCTGTACTCCTTTGTGCGCTGTAGAGATACCTTCTGTACTCTTTTGTACGCTGTAGAGATACCTCGTGTACTCCTCTGTACGTTCTAGAGACATTTCCCGTACTCCTTTGTGCGCTCTAGAGATACCTTCTGTACTCCTTTGTGCGCTGTAGAGATACCTTCTGTACTCCTTTGTGCGCTGTAGAGATACCTCCTGTACTCCTTTGTGCGCTGTAGAGATGCTCTCTGTACTCCTTTGTGCGCTGTAGAGATACCTTCTGTACTCCTTTGTACGCTGTAGAGATACCTCGTGTACTCCTTTGTACGTTCTAGAGATATTTCCTGTACTCCTTTGTGCGCTGTAGAGATACCTTCTGTACTCCTTTGTGCGCTGTAGAGATACCTTCTGTACTTCTTTGTGCGCTGTTGAGATACCTTCTGTACTCGTTTGTGCGCTGTAGAGATACCTTCTGTACTCCTTTGTACGCTGTAGAGATACCTCGTGTACTACTTTGTACGTTCTAGAGATATTTCCTGTACTCCTCTGTGCGCTGTAGAGATACCTTCTGTACTCCTTTGTGCGCTGTAGAGATACCTTCTGTACTCCTTTGTGCGCTGTAGAGATACCTTCTGTACTCCTTTATGCGCTGTAGAGATACCTTCTGTACTCCTTTGTGCGCTGTAGAGATACCTTCTGTACTCCTTTGTGCGCTGTAGAGATACCTTCTGTACTCCTTTGTGCGCTGTAGAGATATTTCCTGTACTCCTTTGTACGTTTTAGAGATATTTCCTGTACTCCTTAGTGCGCTGTAGAGATACCTTCTGTACTCTTTTGTGCGCTGTAGAGATACCTTCTGTACTCCTTTGTGCGCTGTAGAGATACCTTCTGTACTCCTTTGTGCGCTGTAGAGATACCTTCTGTACTCCTTTGTACGCTGTAGAGATACCTCGTGTACTCCTTTGTACGTTCTAGAGATATTTCCTGTACTCCTTTGTGCGCTGTAGAGATACCTTCTGTACTTCTTTGTGCGCTGTAGAGATACCTTCTGTACTCCTTTGTGCGCTGTAGAGATACCTTCTGTACTCCTTTGTGCGCTGTAGAGATACCTTCTGTACTCCTTTGTACGCTGTAGAGATACCTTCTGTACTCCTTTGTACGCTGTAGAGATACCTCGTGTACTCCTTTGTACGTTCTAGAGATATTTCCTGTACTCCTTTGTGCGCTGTAGAGATACCTTCTGTACTCCTCTGTGCGCTGTAGAGATACCTTCTGTACTCCTTTGTGCGCTGTAGAGATACTTTCTGTACTCCTTTGTACGCTGTAGAGATACCTCGTGTACTCCTTTGTACGTTCTAGAGATATTTCCTGTACTCCTTTGTGCGCTGTAGAGATACCTTCTGTACTCCTTTGTGCGCTGTAGAGATACCTTCTGTACTCCTTTGTGCGCTGTAGAGATACCTTCCGTACTCCTTTGTGCGCTGTAGAGATACCTTCTGTACTCCATTGTGCGCTGAAGAGATACCTTCTGTACTCCTTTGTGCGCTGTAGAGATTCCTTCTGTACTCCTTTGTGCGCTGTAGAGATACCTTCTGTACTCCTTTGTGCGCTGTAGAGATACCTTCTGTACTCCTTTGTGCGCTATAGAGATACCTTCTGTACTCCTTTGTGCGCTGTAGAGATACCTCGTGTACTCCTTTGTACGTTCTAGAGATATTTCCTGTACTCCTTTGTGCGCTGTAGAGATACCTTCTGTACTCCTTTGTGCGCTGTAGAGATACCTTCTGTACTCCTTTGTGCGCTGTAGAGATACCTCGTGTACTCCTTTGTACGTTCTAGAGATATTTCCTGTACTCCTTTGTGCGCTGTAGAGATACCTTCTGTACTCCTTGGTGCGCTGTAGAGATACCTTCTGTACTCCTTTGTACGCTGTAGAGATACCTCGTGCACTCCTTTGTACGTTCTAGAGATATTTCCTGTACTCCTTTGTGCGCTGTAGAGATACCTTCTGTACTCCTTTGTGCGCTGTAGAGATACCTTCTGTACTCCTTTGTGCGCTGTAGAGATACCTTCTGTACTCCTTTGTGCGCTGTAGAGATACCTTATGTACTCCTTTGTACGCTGTAGAGATAAAGGGTGGGGCAGAAAAACCTATCCGATTTCAAATCCCTTTTTCTCAGAAGAGGGAGCAGGTAGAGTAATGGGGTAAAAACCGTTAGAAAGCCGGTTTTATGCCATTTGTCAGTAGTCAACATGCCTTGGTCTGGTGAACATCGTGCTTTTGTTATTGAGCGGTTTATCGAATGCGGCGGTTCGATAATTGCTACACAACGTGCTTTTCGAATTCATTTCGGACTCGGGCGTCATGATCCTGTTCCACATTACGCTACGATTAAAGTGTGGGTGTCAAATTTTAGACAGACGAGTTCAGCATTGAAAAAGAAGTCGCCTGGACGTCCCAGGACAGCAACAGGACCTGAAAACGTGGCCAATGTGAGAGCCGCGATTGAACGTTCCCCGCGTCGTTCGGCGCGAAAACATTCGCTCGCTTTGGCGATTTCCAACCGCAGTATTCGGCGCATTTTGCACCGGGACCTCAAAATGCATCCCTACAAAATGGTTGTTGCACAGGAATTAAGTGAAAGGGATTTTGAAACCCGTACGAACCTGTGTCGCGATCTCCGAGAACTCCCAAACGACGATGTTGTGCTCTTCACGGACGAAGCCCATTTTCACCTTTGTGGTGCCGTTAACAGGCAGAATTTTCGATATTGGAGTGACGAAAATCCTCGAGAAATCCATCAGGAACCCCTCCATAGCCCAAAAGTGACTGTGTGGTGTGCTCTTTCCCGCCTAGGCGTCTGGGGGCCTTACTTTTTTGAAGAAAATGGGCAAACCGTAACGGTCAACAGCGAGCGCTATTGTTTCATGCTGGAAAATTTTCTTAGACCCAAAATGGAAGAAAATGGCGTGGAAAATGTGTGGTTTCAACAGGATGGTGCAACCGCCCACACATCGCGACGATCAATGGACATTCTCAGGGAACTGTTTCCCCGGTCGCCTCATTTCCCTGAGAGGTGATCTTGGCTGGCCGCCGCGCTCACCGGATCTCACTCCATGTGACTTCTTCCTTTGGGGTTACCTCAAATCGAAGGTTTACCAGCATCGACCAAGGACCCTTCTTGCTTTACGAAGGGAAATTGCTCGGGGCAATTGAAGAAATTCCTGTGGAAATGACGGTGAAAGTCATGGAAAGCTACCGCGAGCGCCTAAATCAGTGTATCCGCTCCCAAGGACGACATTTGAGTGGTGTGCTTTTCAAAACTTAAATTTGAAAATGGCATAAAATTTGCGATATGCTAATAAAAAAATTTTTTTGACAAGTTGAGTGGTTTTAATTTTATAACGTTTTGAAATCGGATAGGTTTTTCTGCCCCACCCTGTACCTCGTGTACTCCTTTGTACGTTCTAGAGATATTTCCTGTACTCCTTTGTGCGCTGTAGAGATACCTTCTGTACTCCTTTGTGCGCTGTAGAGATACCTTCTGTACTCCTTTGTGCGCTGTAGAGATACCTTCTGTACTCCTTTGTGCGCTGTAGAGATACCTTCTGTACTCCTTTGTGCGCTGTAGAGATACCTTCTTTACTCCTTTGTACGCTGTAGAGATACCTCGTGTACTCCTTTGTACGTTCTAGAGATATTTCCTGTACTCCTTTGTGCGCTGTAGAGATACCTTCTGTACTCCTTTGTGCGCTGTAGAGATACCTTCTGTACTCCTTTGTGCGCTGTAGAGATACCTTCTGTACTCCTTTGTGCGCTGTAGAGATACCTTCTGTACTCTTTTGTACGCTGTAGAGATACCTCGTGTACTCCTTTGTACGTTCTAGAGATATTTCCTGTACTCCTTTTTGCGCTGTAGAGATTCCTTCTGTACTCCTTTGTGCGCTGTAGAGATACCTTCTGTACTCCTTTGTGCGCTGTAGAGATACCTTCTGTACTCCTTTGTGCGCTGTAGAGATACCTTTTGTACTCCTTTGTGCGCTGTAGAGATACCTTCTGTACTCCTTTGTACGCTGTAGAGATACCTCGTGTACTCCTTTGTACGTTCTAGAGATATTTCCTGTACTCCTTTGTGCGCTGTAGAGATACCTTCTGTACTCCTTTGTGCGCTGTAGAGATACCTTCTGTACTCCTTTGTGCGCTGTAGAGATACCTTCTGTACTCCTTTGTGCGCTGTAGAGATACCTTCTGTACTTTTTTGTGCGCTGTAGAGATACCTCGTGAACTCCTTTGTACGTTCTAGAGATATTTCCTGTACTTCTTTGTACTTTCTAGAGATATTTCCTGTACTCCTTTGTGCGCTGTAGAAATACCTTCTGTACTCCTTTGTGCGCTGTAGAGATACCTTCTGTACTCCTTTGTGCGCTGTAGAGATACCTTCTGTACTCCTTTGAGCGCTGTAGAGATACCTTCTGTACTCCTTTGTGCGCTGTAGAGATACCTTCTGTACTCCTTTGTACGCTGTAGAGATACCTCGTGCACTCCTTTGTACGTTCTAGAGATATTTCCTGTACTCCTTTGTGAGCTGTAGAGATACCTTCTGTACTCCTTTGTGCGCTGTATAGATACCTTCTGTACTCCTTTGTGCGCTGTAGAGATACCTTCTGTACTCCTTTGTGCGCTGTAGAGATACCTTCTGTACTCCTTTGTACGCTGTAGAGATACCTCGTGTACTCCTTTGTATGTCTAGAGATATTTCCTGTACTCCTTTGTGCGCTGTAGAGATACCTTCTGTACTCCTTTGTGCGCTGTAGAGATACCTTCTGTACTCCTTTGTGCGCTGTAGAGATACCTTCTGTACTCCTTTGTGTGCTGTAGAGATACCTTCTGTACTCCTTTGTGCGCTGTAGAGATACCTTCTGTACTCCTTTGTGCGCTGTAGAGATACCTTCTGTACTCCTTTGTACGTTGTAGAGATACCTCGTGTACTCCTTTGTACGTTCTAGAGATATTTCCTGTACTCCTTTGTGCGCTGTAGAGATACCTTCTGTACTCTTTTGTGCGCTGTAGAGATACCTTCTGTTCTCCTTTGTGCGCTGTAGAAATACCTTCTGTACTCCTTTGTACGCAGTAGAGATACCTTCTGTACTCCTTTGTGCGCTGTAGAGATACCTTCTGTACTCCTTTGTACGCTGTAGAGATACCTCGTGTACTCCTTTGTACGTTCTAGAGATATTTCCTGTACTCCTTTGTGCGCTGTAGAGATACCTTCTGTACTTCTTTGTGCGCTGTAGAGATACCTTCTGTACTCCTTTCTACGCTGTAGAGATACCTCGTGTACTCCTTTGTACGTTCTAGAGATATTTCCTGTACTCCTTTGTGCGCTGTAGAAAAACCTTCTGTACTCCTTTGTGCGCTGTAGAGATACCTTCTGTACTTCTTTGTGCGCTGTAGAGATACCTTCTGTACTCCTTTGTGCGCTGTAGAGATACCTTCTGTACTCCTTTGTGCGCTGTAGAGATACCTTCTGTACTCCTTTGTGCGCTGTAGAGATATCTTCTGTACTCCTTTGTGCGCTGTAGAGATACCTTCTGTACTCCTTTGTGCGCTGTAGAGATACCTTCTGTACTCCTTTGTGCGCTGTAGAGATACCTTCTGTACTCCTTTGTGCGCTGTAGAGATACCTTCTGTACTCCTTTGTGCGCTGTAGAGATACCTTCTGTACTCCTTTGTGCGCTGTAGAGATACCTTCTGTACTCCTTTGTACGCTGTAGAGATACCTCGTGTACTCCTTTGTACGTTCTAGAGATATTTCCTGTACTCCTTTGTGCGCTGTAGAGGTACCTTCTGTACTCCTTTGTGCACTGTAGAGATACCTTCTGTACTCCTTTGTGCGCTGTAGAGATACCTTCTGTACTCCTTTGTGCGCTGTAGAGATACCTTCTGTACTCCTTTGTACGCTGTAGAGATACCTCGTGTACTCCTTTGTACGTTCTAGAGATATTTCCTGTACTCCTTTGTGCGCTGAAGAGATACCTTCTGTACTCCTTTGTGCGCTGTAGAGATACCTTCTGTACTCCTTTGTGCGCTGTAGAGATACCTTCTGTACTCCTTTGTGCGCTGTAGAGATACCTTCTGAACTCCTTTGTGCGCTGTAGAGATACCTTCTGTACTCCTTTGTACGTTCTAGAGATATTGCCTGTACTCCTTGGTGCGCTGTAGAGATACCTTCTGTACTCTTTTGTACGCTGTAGAGATACCTCATGTACTTGTTTGTACGTTCTAGAGATATTTCCTGTACTCCTTTGTGCGCTGTAGAGATACCTTCTGTACTCCTTTGTGCGCTGTAGAGATACCTTCTGTACTCCTTTGTGCGCTGTAGAAATACCTTCTGTACTCCTTTGTGCGCTGTAGAGATACCTTCTGTACTCCTTTGTACGCTGTAGAGATACCTCGTGTACTCCTTTGTACGTTCTAGAGATATTTCCTGTACTCCTTTGTGCGCTGTAGAGATACCTTCTGTACTCCTTTGTGCGCTGTAGAGATACCTTCTGTACTCCTTCGTGCGCTGTAGAGATACCTTCTGTACTCCTTTGTGCGCGGTAGAGATACCTTCTGTACTCCTTTGTGCGCTGTAGAGATACCTTCTGTACTCCTTTGTGCGCTGTAGAGATACCTTCTGTACTCCTTTGTACGCTGTAGAGATACCTAGTGTACTCCTCTGTACGTTCTAGAGATATTTCCCGTACTCCTTTGTGCGCTGTAGAGATACCTTCTGTACTCCTTTGTGCGCTGTAGAGATACCTTCTGTACTCCTTTGTGCGCTGTAGAGATACCTCGTGTACTCCTTTGTACGTTCTAGAGATATTTCCTGTACTCCTTTGTGCGCTGTAGAGATACCTTCTGTACTCCTTGGTGCGCTGTAGAGATACCTTCTGTACTCCTTTGTACGCTGTAGAGATACCTCGTGCACTCCTTTGTACGTTCTAGAGATATTTCCTGTACTCCTTTGTGCGCTGTAGAGATACCTTCTGTACTCCTTTGTGCGCTGTAGAGATACCTTCTGTACTCCTTTGTGCGCTGTAGAGATACCTTCTGTACTCCTTTGTGCGCTGTAGAGATACCTTATGTACTCCTTTGTACGCTGTAGAGATAAAGGGTGGGGCAGAAAAACCTATCCGATTTCAAATCCCTTTTTCTCAGAAGAGGGAGCAGGTAGAGTAATGGGGTAAAAACCGTTAGAAAGCCGGTTTTATGCCATTTGTCAGTAGTCAACATGCCTTGGTCTGGTGAACATCGTGCTTTTGTTATTGAGCGGTTTATCGAATGCGGCGGTTCGATAATTGCTACACAACGTGCTTTTCGAATTCATTTCGGACTCGGGCGTCATGATCCTGTTCCACATTACGCTACGATTAAAGTGTGGGTGTCAAATTTTAGACAGACGAGTTCAGCATTGAAAAAGAAGTCGCCTGGACGTCCCAGGACAGCAACAGGACCTGAAAACGTGGCCAATGTGAGAGCCGCGATTGAACGTTCCCCGCGTCGTTCGGCGCGAAAACATTCGCTCGCTTTGGCGATTTCCAACCGCAGTATTCGGCGCATTTTGCACCGGGACCTCAAAATGCATCCCTACAAAATGGTTGTTGCACAGGAATTAAGTGAAAGGGATTTTGAAACCCGTACGAACCTGTGTCGCGATCTCCGAGAACTCCCAAACGACGATGTTGTGCTCTTCACGGACGAAGCCCATTTTCACCTTTGTGGTGCCGTTAACAGGCAGAATTTTCGATATTGGAGTGACGAAAATCCTCGAGAAATCCATCAGGAACCCCTCCATAGCCCAAAAGTGACTGTGTGGTGTGCTCTTTCCCGCCTAGGCGTCTGGGGGCCTTACTTTTTTGAAGAAAATGGGCAAACCGTAACGGTCAACAGCGAGCGCTATTGTTTCATGCTGGAAAATTTTCTTAGACCCAAAATGGAAGAAAATGGCGTGGAAAATGTGTGGTTTCAACAGGATGGTGCAACCGCCCACACATCGCGACGATCAATGGACATTCTCAGGGAACTGTTTCCCGGTCGCCTCATTTCCCTGAGAGGTGATCTTGGCTGGCCGCCGCGCTCACCGGATCTCACTCCATGTGACTTCTTCCTTTGGGGTTACCTCAAATCGAAGGTTTACCAGCATCGACCAAGGACCCTTCTTGCTTTACGAAGGGAAATTGCTCGGGCAATTGAAGAAATTCCTGTGGAAATGACGGTGAAAGTCATGGAAAGCTACCGCGAGCGCCTAAATCAGTGTATCCGCTCCCAAGGACGACATTTGAGTGGTGTGCTTTTCAAAACTTAAATTTGAAAATGGCATAAAATTTGCGATATGCTAATAAAAAAATTTTTTTGACAAGTTGAGTGGTTTTAATTTTATAACGTTTTGAAATCGGATAGGTTTTTCTGCCCCACCCTGTACCTCGTGTACTCCTTTGTACGTTCTAGAGATATTTCCTGTACTCCTTTGTGCGCTGTAGAGATACCTTCTGTACTCCTTTGTGCGCTGTAGAGATACCTTCTGTACTCCTTTGTGCGCTGTAGAGATACCTTCTGTACTCCTTTGTGCGCTGTAGAGATACCTTCTGTACTCCTTTGTGCGCTGTAGAGATACCTTCTTTACTCCTTTGTACGCTGTAGAGATACCTCGTGTACTCCTTTGTACGTTCTAGAGATATTTCCTGTACTCCTTTGTGCGCTGTAGAGATACCTTCTGTACTCCTTTGTGCGCTGTAGAGATACCTTCTGTACTCCTTTGTGCGCTGTAGAGATACCTTCTGTACTCCTTTGTGCGCTGTAGAGATACCTTCTGTACTCTTTTGTACGCTGTAGAGATACCTCGTGTACTCCTTTGTACGTTCTAGAGATATTTCCTGTACTCCTTTTTGCGCTGTAGAGATTCCTTCTGTACTCCTTTGTGCGCTGTAGAGATACCTTCTGTACTCCTTTGTGCGCTGTAGAGATACCTTCTGTACTCCTTTGTGCGCTGTAGAGATACCTTTTGTACTCCTTTGTGCGCTGTAGAGATACCTTCTGTACTCCTTTGTACGCTGTAGAGATACCTCGTGTACTCCTTTGTACGTTCTAGAGATATTTCCTGTACTCCTTTGTGCGCTGTAGAGATACCTTCTGTACTCCTTTGTGCGCTGTAGAGATACCTTCTGTACTCCTTTGTGCGCTGTAGAGATACCTTCTGTACTCCTTTGTGCGCTGTAGAGATACCTTCTGTACTTTTTTGTACGCTGTAGAGATACCTCGTGAACTCCTTTGTACGTTCTAGAGATATTTCCTGTACTTCTTTGTACTTTCTAGAGATATTTCCTGTACTCCTTTGTGCGCTGTAGAAATACCTTCTGTACTCCTTTGTGCGCTGTAGAGATACCTTCTGTACTCCTTTGTGCGCTGTAGAGATACCTTCTGTACTCCTTTGAGCGCTGTAGAGATACCTTCTGTACTCCTTTGTGCGCTGTAGAGATACCTTCTGTACTCCTTTGTACGCTGTAGAGATACCTCGTGCACTCCTTTGTACGTTCTAGAGATATTTCCTGTACTCCTTTGTGAGCTGTAGAGATACCTTCTGTACTCCTTTGTGCGCTGTATAGATACCTTCTGTACTCCTTTGTGCGCTGTAGAGATACCTTCTGTACTCCTTTGTGCGCTGTAGAGATACCTTCTGTACTCCTTTGTACGCTGTAGAGATACCTCGTGTACTCCTTTGTATGTCTAGAGATATTTCCTGTACTCCTTTGTGCGCTGTAGAGATACCTTCTGTACTCCTTTGTGCGCTGTAGAGATACCTTCTGTACTCCTTTGTGCGCTGTAGAGATACCTTCTGTACTCCTTTGTGTGCTGTAGAGATACCTTCTGTACTCCTTTGTGCGCTGTAGAGATACCTTCTGTACTCCTTTGTGCGCTGTAGAGATACCTTCTGTACTCCTTTGTACGTTGTAGAGATACCTCGTGTACTCCTTTGTACGTTCTAGAGATATTTCCTGTACTCCTTTGTGCGCTGTAGAGATACCTTCTGTACTCTTTTGTGCGCTGTAGAGATACCTTCTGTTCTCCTTTGTGCGCTGTAGAAATACCTTCTGTACTCCTTTGTACGCAGTAGAGATACCTTCTGTACTCCTTTGTGCGCTGTAGAGATACCTTCTGTACTCCTTTGTACGCTGTAGAGATACCTCGTGTACTCCTTTGTACGTTCTAGAGATATTTCCTGTACTCCTTTGTGCGCTGTAGAGATACCTTCTGTACTTCTTTGTGCGCTGTAGAGATACCTTCTGTACTCCTTTCTACGCTGTAGAGATACCTCGTGTACTCCTTTGTACGTTCTAGAGATATTTCCTGTACTCCTTTGTGCGCTGTAGAAAAACCTTCTGTACTCCTTTGTGCGCTGTAGAGATACCTTCTGTACTCCTTTGTGCGCTGTAGAGATACCTTCTGTACTCCTTTGTGCGCTGTAGAGATACCTTCTGTACTCCTTTGTGCGCTGTAGAGATACCTTCTGTACTCCTTTGTGCGCTGTAGAGATATCTTCTGTACTCCTTTGTGCGCTGTAGAGATACCTTCTGTACTCCTTTGTGCGCTGTAGAGATACCTTCTGTACTCCTTTGTGCGCTGTAGAGATACCTTCTGTACTCCTTTGTGCGCTGTAGAGATACCTTCTGTACTCCTTTGTGCGCTGTAGAGATACCTTCTGTACTCCTTTGTGCGCTGTAGAGATACCTTCTGTACTCCTTTGTACGCTGTAGAGATACCTCGTGTACTCCTTTGTACGTTCTAGAGATATTTCCTGTACTCCTTTGTGCGCTGTAGAGGTACCTTCTGTACTCCTTTGTGCACTGTAGAGATACCTTCTGTACTCCTTTGTGCGCTGTAGAGATACCTTCTGTACTCCTTTGTGCGCTGTAGAGATACCTTCTGTACTCCTTTGTACGCTGTAGAGATACCTCGTGTACTCCTTTGTACGTTCTAGAGATATTTCCTGTACTCCTTTGTGCGCTGAAGAGATACCTTATGTACTCCTTTGTGCGCTGTAGAGATACCTTCTGTACTCCTTTGTGCGCTGTAGAGATACCTTCTGTACTCCTTTGTGCGCTGTAGAGATACCTTCTGAACTCCTTTGTGCGCTGTAGAGATACCTTCTGTACTCCTTTGTACGTTCTAGAGATATTGCCTGTACTCCTTGGTGCGCTGTAGAGATACCTTCTGTACTCTTTTGTACGCTGTAGAGATACCTCATGTACTTGTTTGTACGTTCTAGAGATATTTCCTGTACTCCTTTGTGCGCTGTAGAGATACCTTCTGTACTCCTTTGTGCGCTGTAGAGATACCTTCTGTACTCCTTTGTGCGCTGTAGAAATACCTTCTGTACTCCTTTGTGCGCTGTAGAGATACCTTCTGTACTCCTTTGTACGCTGTAGAGATACCTCGTGTACTCCTTTGTACGTTCTAGAGATATTTCCTGTACTCCTTTGTGCGCTGTAGAGATACCTTCTGTACTCCTTTGTGCGCTGTAGAGATACCTTCTGTACTCCTTCGTGCGCTGTAGAGATACCTTCTGTACTCCTTTGTGCGCGGTAGAGATACCTTCTGTACTCCTTTGTGCGCTGTAGAGATACCTTCTGTACTCCTTTGTGCGCTGTAGAGATACCTTCTGTACTCCTTTGTACGCTGTAGAGATACCTAGTGTACTCCTCTGTACGTTCTAGAGATATTTCCCGTACTCCTTTGTGCGCTGTAGAGATACCTTCTGTACTCCTTTGTGCGCTGTAGAGATACCTTCTGTACTCCTTTGTGCGCTGTAGAGATACCTTCTGTACTCGTTTGTGCGCTGTAGAGATACCTTCTGTACTCCTTTGTACGTTCTAGAGATATTTCCTGTACTCCTTTGTGCGCTGTAGAGATACCTTCTATACTCCTCTGTGCGCTGTAGAGATACCTTCTGTACTCCTTTGTGCGCTGTAGAGATACTTTCTGTACTCCTTTGTACGCTGTAGAGATACCTCGTGTACTCCTTTGTACGTTCTAGAGATATTTCCTGTACTCCTTTGTGCGCTGTAGAGATACCTTCTGTACTCCTTTGTGCGCTGTAGAGATACCTTCTGTACTCCTTTGTGCGCTGTAGAGATACCTTCCGTACTCCTTTGTGCGCTGTAGAGATACCTTCTGTACTCCATTGTGCGCTGTAGAGATACCTTCTGTACTCCTTTGTGCGCTGTAGAGATTCCTTCTGTACTCCTTTGTGCGCTGTAGGGATACCTTCTGTACTCCTTTGTGCGCTGTAGAGATACCTTCTGTACTCCTTTGTGCGCTGTAGAGATACCTTCTGTACTCCTTTGTGCGCTGTAGAGATACCTCGTGTACTCCTTTGTACGTTCTAGAGATATTTCCTGTACTCCTTTGTGCGCTGTAGAGATACCTTCTGTACTCCTTTGTGCGCTGTAGAGATACCTTCTGTACTCCTTTGTGCGCTGTAGAGATACCTCGTGTACTCCTTTGTACGTTCTAGAGATATTTCCTGTACTCCTTTGTGCGCTGTAGAGATACCTTCTGTACTCCTTGGTGCGCTGTAGAGATACCTTCTGTACTCCTTTTTACGCTGTAGAGATACCTCGTGCACTCCTTTGTACGTTCTAGAGATATTTCCTTTACTCCTTTGTGCGCTGTAGAGATACCTTCTGTACTCCTTTGTGCGCTGTAGAGATACCTTCTGTACTCCTTTGTGCGCTGTAGAGATACCTTCTGTACTCCTTTGTGCGCTGTAGAGATACCTTATGTACTCCTTTGTACGCTGTAGAGATACCTCGTGTACTCCTTTGTACGTTCTAGAGATATTTCCTGTACTCCTTTGTGCGCTGTAGAGATACCTTCTGTACTCCTTTGTGCGCTGTAGAGATACCTTCTGTACTCCTTTGTGCGCTGTAGAGATACCTTCTGTACTCCTTTGTGCGCTGTAGAGATACCTTCTGTACTCCTTTGTGCGCTGTAGAGATACCTTCTTTACTCCTTTGTACGCTGTAGAGATACCTCGTGTACTCCTTTGTACGTTCTAGAGATATTTCCTGTACTCCTTTGTGCGCTGTAGAGATACCTTCTGTACTCCTTTGTGCGCTGTAGAGATACCTTCTGTACTCCTTTGTGCGCTGTAGAGATACCTTCTGTACTCCTTTGTGCGCTGTAGAGATACCTTCTGTACTCTTTTGTACGCTGTAGAGATACCTCGTGTACTCCTTTGTACGTTCTAGAGATATTTCCTGTACTCCTTTGTGCGCTGTAGAGATTCCTTCTGTACTCCTTTGTGCGCTGTAGAGATACCTTCTGTACTCCTTTGTGCGCTGTAGAGATACCTTCTGTACTCCTTTGTGCGCTGTAGAGATACCTTTTGTACTCCTTTGTGCGCTGTAGAGATACCTTCTGTACTCCTTTGTACGCTGTAGAGATACCTCGTGTACTACTTTGTACGTTCTAGAGATATTTCCTGTACTCCTTTGTGCGCTGTAGAGATACCTTCTGTACTCCTTTGTGCGCTGTAGAGATACCTTCTGTACTCCTTTGTGCGCTGTAGAGATACCTTCTGTACTCCTTTGTGCGCTGTAGAGATACCTTCTGCACTTTTTTGTACGCTGTAGAGATACCTCGTGTACTCCTTTGTACGTTCTAGAGATATTTCCTGTACTCCTTTGTACTTTCTAGAGATATTTCCTGTACTCCTTTGTGCGCTGTAGAAATACCTTCTGTACTCCTTTGTGCGCTGTAGAGATACCTTCTGTACTCCTTTGTGCGCTGTAGAGATACCTTCTGTACTCCTTTGAGCGCTGTATAGATACCTTCTGTACTCCTTTGTGCGCTGTAGAGATACCTTCTGTACTCCTTTGTACGCTGTAGAGATACCTCGTGCACTCCTTTGTACGTTCTAGAGATATTTCCTGTACTCCTTTGTGAGCTGTAGAGATACCTTCTGTACTCCTTTGTGCGCTGTAGAGATACCTTCTGTACTCCTTTGTGCGCTGTAGAGATACCTTCTGTACTCCTTTGTGCGCTGTAGAGATACCTTCTGTACTCCTTTGTACGCTGTAGAGATACCTCGTGTACTCCTTTGTATGTCTAGAGATATTTCCTGTACTCCTTTGTGCGCTGTAGAGATACCTTCTGTACTCCTTTGTGCGCTGTAGAGATACCTTCTGTACTCCTTTGTGCGCTGTAGAGATACCTTCTGTACTCCTTTGTGTGCTGTAGAGATACCTTCTGTACTCCTTTGTGCGCTGTAGAGATACCTTCTGTACTCCTTTGTGCGCTGTAGAGATACCTTCTGTACTCCTGTGTACGTTGTAGAGATACCTCGTGTACTCCTTTGTACGTTCTAGAGATATTTCCTGTACTCCTTTGTGCGCTGTAGAGATACCTTCTGTACTCTTTTGTGCGCTGTAGAGATACCTTCTGTTCTCCTTTGTGCGCTGTAGAGATACCTTCTGTACTCCTTTGTACGCAGTAGATATACCTTCTGTACTCCTTTGTGCGCTGTAGAGATACCTTCTGTACTCCTTTGTACGCTGTAGAGATACCTCGTGTACTCCTTTGTACGTTCTAGAGATATTTCCTGTACTCCTTTGTGCGCTGTAGAGATACCTTCTGTACTCCTTTGTGCGCTGTAGAGATACCTTCTGTACTCCTTTCTACGCTGTAGAGATACCTCGTGTACTCCTTTGTACGTTCTATAGATATTTCCTGTACTCCTTTGTGCGCTGTAGAGATACCTTCTGTACTCCTTTGTGCGCTGTAGAGATACCTTCTGTACTCCTTTGTGCGCTGTAGAGATACCTTCTGTACTCCTTTGTGCGCTGTAGAGATACCTTCTGTACTCCTTTGTGCGCTGTAGAGATACCTTCTGTACTCCTTTGTGCGCTGTAGAGATATCTTCTGTACTCCTTTGTGCGCTGTAGAGATACCTTCTGTACTCCTTTGTGCGCTGTAGAGATACCTTCTGTACTCCTTTGTGCGCTGTAGAGATACCTTCTGTACTCCTTTGTGCGCTGTAGAGATACCTTCTGTACTCCTTTGTGCGCTGTAGAGATACCTTCTGTACTCCTTTGTGCGCTGTAGAGATACCTTCTGTACTCCTTTGTACGCTGTAGAGATACCTCGTGTACTCCTTTGTACGTTCTAGAGATATTTCCTGTACTCCTTTGTGCGCTGTAGAGGTACCTTCTGTACTCCTTTGTGCACTGTAGAGATACCTTCTGTACTCCTTTGTGCGCTGTAGAGATACCTTCTGTACTCCTTTGTGCGCTGTAGAGATACCTTCTGTACTCCTTTGTACGCTGTAGAGATACCTCGTGTACTCCTTTGTACGTTCTAGAGATATTTCCTGTACTCCTTTGTGCGCTGAAGAGATACCTTCTGTACTCCTTTGTGCGCTGTAGAGATACCTTCTGTACTCCTTTGTGCGCTGTAGAGATACCTTCTGTACTCCTTTGTGCGCTGTAGAGATACCTTCTGAACTCCTTTGTGCGCTGTAGAGATACCTTCTGTACTCCTTTGTACGTTCTAGAGATATTTCCTGTACTCCTTGGTGCGCTGTAGAGATACCTTCTGTACTCTTTTGTACGCTGTAGAGATACCTCGTGTACTTGTTTGTACGTTCTAGAGATATTTCCTGTACTCCCTTGTGCGCTGTAGAGATACCTTCTGTACTCCTTTGTGCGCTGTAGAGATACCTTCTGTACTCCTTTGTGCGCTGTAGAAATACCTTCTGTACTCCTTTGTGCGCTGTAGAGATACCTTCTGTACTCCTTTGTACGCTGTAGAGATACCTCGTGTACTCCTTCGTACGTTCTAGAGATATTTCCTGTACTCCTTTGTGCGCTGTAGAGATACCTTCTGTACTTATTTGTGCGCTGTAGAGATACCTTCTGTACTCCTTTGTGCGCTGTAGAGATACCTTCTGTACTCCTTTGTACGCTGTAGAGATACCTTCTGTACTCATTTGTGCGCTGTAGAGTTACCTTCTGTACTCCTTTGTACGCTGTAGAGATACCTCGTGTAATCCTTTGTACGTTCTAGAGATATTTCCTGTACTCCTTTGTGCGCTGTAGAGATACCTTCTGTACTCCTTTGTGCGCTGTAGAGATACCTTCTGTACTCCTTCGTGCGCTGTAGAGATACCTTCTGTACTCCTTTGTGCGCGGTAGAGATACCTTCTGTTTTCATTTGTGCGCTGTAGAGTTACCTTCTGTACTCCTTTGTACGCTGTAGAGATACCTCGTGTAATCCTTTGTACGTTCTAGAGATATTTCCTGTACTCCTTTGTGCGCTGTAGAGATACCTTCTGTACTCCTTTGTGCGCTGTAGAGATACCTTCTGTACTCCTTCGTGCGCTGTAGAGATACCTTCTGTACTCCTTTGTGCGCGGTAGAGATACCTTCTGTACTCCTTTGTGCGCTGTAGAGATACCTTCTGTACTCCTTTGTACGCTGTAGAGATACCTAGTGTACTCCTCTGTACGTTCTAGAGATATTTCCCGTACTCCTTTGTGCGCTGTAGAGATACCTTCTGTACTCCTTTGTGCGCTGTAGAGATACCTTCTGTACTCCTTTGTGCGCTGTAGAGATACCTCGTGTACTCCTTTGTACGTTCTAGAGATATTTCCTGTACTCCTTTGTGCGCTGTAGAGATACCTTCTGTACTCCTTTGTGCGCTGTAGAGATACCTTCTGTACTTCTTTGTGCGCTGTAGAGATACCTTCTGTACTCGTTTGTGCGCTGTAGAGATACCTTCTGTACTCCTTTGTACGTTCTAGAGATATTTCCTGTACTCCTTTGTGCGCTGTAGAGATACCTTCTATACTCCTCTGTGCGCTGTAGAGATACCTTCTGTACTCCTTTGTGTGCTGTAGAGATACTTTCTGTACTCCTTTGTACGCTGTAGAGATACCTCGTGTACTCCTTTGTACGTTCTAGAGATATTTCCTGTACTCCTTTGTGCGCTGTAGAGATACCTTCTGTACTCCTTTGTGCGCTGTAGAGATACCTTCTGTACTCCTTTGTGCGCTGTAGAGATACCTTCCGTACTCCTTTGTGCGCTGTAGAGATTCCTTCTGTACTCCTTTGTGCGCTGTAGAGATACCTTCTGTACTCCTTTGTGCGCTGTAGAGATACCTTCTGTACTCCTTTGTGCGCTGTAGAGATACCTTCTGTACTCCTTTGTGCGCTGTAGAGATACCTCGTGTACTCCTTTGTACGTTCTAGAGATATTTCCTGTACTCCTTTGTGCGCTGTAGAGATACCTTCTGTACTCCTTTGTGCGCTGTAGAGATACCTTCTGTACTCCTTTGTGCGCTGTAGAGATACCTCGTGTACTCCTTTGTACGTTCTAGAGATATTTCCTGTACTCCTTTGTGCGCTGTAGAGATACCTTCTGTACTCCTTGGTGCGCTGTAGAGATACCTTCTGTACTCCTTTTTACGCTGTAGAGATACCTCGTGCACTCCTTTGTACGTTCTAGAGATATTTCCTTTACTCCTTTGTGCGCTGTAGAGATACCTTCTGTACTCCTTTGTGCGCTGTAGAGATACCTTCTGTACTCCTTTGTGCGCTGTAGAGATACCTTCTGTACTCCTTTGTGCGCTGTAGAGATACCTTATGTACTCCTTTGTACGCTGTAGAGATACCTCGTGTACTCCTTTGTACGTTCTAGAGATATTTCCTGTACTCCTTTGTGCGCTGTAGAGATACCTTCTGTACTCCTTTGTGCGCTGTAGAGATACCTTCTGTACTCCTTTGTGCGCTGTAGAGATACCTTCTGTACTCCTTTGTGCGCTGTAGAGATACCTTCTGTACTCCTTTGTGCGCTGTAGAGATACCTTCTTTACTCCTTTGTACGCTGTAGAGATACCTCGTGTACTCCTTTGTACGTTCTAGAGATATTTCCTGTACTCCTTTGTGCGCTGTAGAGATACCTTCTGTACTCCTTTGTGCGCTGTAGAGATACCTTCTGTACTCCTTTGTGCGCTGTAGAAATACCTTCTGTACTCCTTTGTGCGCTGTAGAGATACCTTCTGTACTCTTTTGTACGCTGTAGAGATACCTCGTGTACTCCTTTGTACGTTCTAGAGATAATTCCTGTACTCCTTTGTGCGCTGTAGAGATTCCTTCTGTACTCCTTTGTGCGCTGTAGAGATACCTTCTGTACTCCTTTGTGCGCTGTAGAGATACCTTCTGTACTTCTTTGTGCGCTGTAGAGATACCTTCTGTACTCGTTTGTGCGCTGTAGAGATACCTTCTGTACTCCTTTGTACGTTCTAGAGATATTTCCTGTACTCCTTTGTGCGCTGTAGAGATACCTTCTATACTCCTCTGTGCGCTGTAGAGATACCTTCTGTACTCCTTTGTGTGCTGTAGAGATACTTTCTGTACTCCTTTGTACGCTGTAGAGATACCTCGTGTACTCCTTTGTACGTTCTAGAGATATTTCCTGTACTCCTTTGTGCGCTGTAGAGATACCTTCTGTACTCCTTTGTGCGCTGTAGAGATACCTTCTGTACTCCTTTGTGCGCTGTAGAGATACCTTCCGTACTCCTTTGTGCGCTGTAGAGATACCTTCTGTACTCCATTGTGCGCTGTAGAGATACCTTCTGTACTCCTTTGTGCGCTGTAGAGATTCCTTCTGTACTCCTTTGTGCGCTGTAGAGATACCTTCTGTACTCCTTTGTGCGCTGTAGAGATACCTTCTGTACTCCTTTGTGCGCTGTAGAGATACCTTCTGTACTCCTTTGTGCGCTGTAGAGATACCTCGTGTACTCCTTTGTACGTTCTAGAGATATTTCCTGTACTCCTTTGTGCGCTGTAGAGATACCTTCTGTACTCCTTTGTGCGCTGTAGAGATACCTTCTGTACTCCTTTGTGCGCTGTAGAGATACCTCGTGTACTCCTTTGTACGTTCTAGAGATATTTCCTGTACTCCTTTGTGCGCTGTAGAGATACCTTCTGTACTCCTTGGTGCGCTGTAGAGATACCTTCTGTACTCCTTTTCACGCTGTAGAGATACCTCGTGCACTCCTTTGTACGTTCTAGAGATATTTCCTTTACTCCTTTGTGCGCTGTAGAGATACCTTCTGTACTCCTTTGTGCGCTGTAGAGATACCTTCTGTACTCCTTTGTGCGCTGTAGAGATACCTTCTGTACTCCTTTGTGCGCTGTAGAGATACCTTATGTACTCCTTTGTACGCTGTAGAGATACCTCGTGTACTCCTTTGTACGTTCTAGAGATATTTCCTGTACTCCTTTGTGCGCTGTAGAGATACCTTCTGTACTCCTTTGTGCGCTGTAGAGATACCTTCTGTACTCCTTTGTGCGCTGTAGAGATACCTTCTGTACTCCTTTGTGCGCTGTAGAGATACCTTCTGTACTCCTTTGTGCGCTGTAGAGATACCTTCTTTACTCCTTTGTACGCTGTAGAGATACCTCGTGTACTCCTTTGTACGTTCTAGAGATATTTCCTGTACTCCTTTGTGCGCTGTAGAGATACCTTCTGTACTCCTTTGTGCGCTGTAGAGATACCTTCTGTACTCCTTTGTGCGCTGTAGAAATACCTTCTGTACTCCTTTGTGCGCTGTAGAGATACCTTCTGTACTCTTTTGTACGCTGTAGAGATACCTCGTGTACTCCTTTGTACGTTCTAGAGATAATTCCTGTACTCCTTTGTGCGCTGTAGAGATTCCTTCTGTACTCCTTTGTGCGCTGTAGAGATACCTTCTGTACTCCTTTGTGCGCTGTAGAGATACCTTCTGTACTCCTTTGTGCGCTGTAGAGATACCTTTTGTACTCCTTTGTGCGCTGTAGAGATACCTTCTGTACTCCTTTGTACGCTGTAGAGATACCTCGTGTACTCCTTTGTACGTTCTAGAGATATTTCCTGTACTCCTTTGTGCGCTGTAGAGATACCTTCTGTACTCCTTTGTGCGCTGTAGAGATACCTTCTGTACTCCTTTGTGCGCTGTAGAGATACCTTCTGTACTCCTTTGTGCGCTGTAGAGATACCTTCTGTACTTTTTTGTACGCTGTAGAGATACCTCGTGTACTCCTTTGTACGTTCTAGAGATATTTCCTGTACTCCTTTGTACTTTCTAGAGATATTTCCTGTACTCCTTTGTGCGCTGTAGAAATACCTTCTGTACTCCTTTGTGCGCTGTAGAGATACCTTCTGTACTCCTTTGTGCGCTGTAGAGATACCTTCTGTACTCCTTTGAGCGCTGTAGAGATACCTTCTGTACTCCTTTGTGCGCTGTAGAGATACCTTCTGTACTCCTTTGTACGCTGTAGAGATACCTCGTGCACTCCTTTGTACGTTCTAGAGATATTTCCTGTACTCCTTTGTGAGCTGTAGAGATACCTTCTGTACTCCTTTGTGCGCTGTAGAGATACCTTCTGTACTCCTTTGTGCGCTGTAGAGATACCTTCTGTACTCCTTTGTGCGCTGTAGAGATACCTTCTGTACTCCTTTGTACGCTGTAGAGATACCTCGTGTACTCCTTTGTATGTCTAGAGATATTTCCTGTACTCCTTTGTGCGCTGTAGATTTACCTTCTGTACTCCTTTGTGCGCTGTAGAGATACCTTCTGTACTCCTTTGTGCGCTGTAGAGATACCTTCTGTACTCCTTTGTGTGCTGTAGAGATACCTTCTGTACTCCTTTGTGCGCTGTAGAGATACCTTCTGTACTCCTTTGTGCGCTGTAGAGATACCTTCTGTACTCCTTTGTACGTTGTAGAGATACCTCGTGTACTCCTTTGTACGTTCTAGAGATATTTCCTGTACTCCTTTGTGCGCTGTAGAGATACCTTCTGTACTCTTTTGTGCGCTGTAGAGATACCTTCTGTTCTCCTTTGTGCGCTGTAGAGATACCTTCTGTACTCCTTTGTACGCAGTAGATATACCTTCTGTACTCCTTTGTGCGCTGTAGAGATACCTTCTGTACTCCTTTGTACGCTGTAGAGATACCTCGTGTACTCCTTTGTACGTTCTAGAGATATTTCCTGTACTCCTTTGTGCGCTGTAGAGATACCTTCTGTACTCCTTTGTGCGCTGTAGAGATACCTTCTGTACTCCTTTCTACGCTGTAGAGATACCTCGTGTACTCCTTTGTACGTTCTATAGATATTTCCTGTACTCCTTTGTGCGCTGTAGAGATACCTTCTGTACTCCTTTGTGCGCTGTAGAGATACCTTCTGTACTCCTTTGTGCGCTGTAGAGATACCTTCTGTACTCCTTTGTGCGCTGTAGAGATACCTTCTGTACTCCTTTGTGCGCTGTAGAGATACCTTCTGTACTCCTTTGTGCGCTGTAGAGATATCTTCTGTACTCCTTTGTTCGCTGTAGAGATACCTTCTGTACTCCTTTGTGCGCTGTAGAGATACCTTCTGTACTCCTTTGTGCGCTGTAGAGATACCTTCTGTACTCCTTTGTGCGCTGTAGAGATACCTTCTGTACTCCTTTGTGCGCTGTAGAGATACCTTCTGTACTCCTTTGTGCGCTGTAGAGATACCTTCTGTACTCCTTTGTACGCTGTAGAGATACCTCGTGTACTCCTTTGTACGTTCTAGAGATATTTCCTGTACTCCTTTGTGCGCTGTAGAGGTACCTTCTGTACTCCTTTGTGCACTGTAGAGATACCTTCTGTACTCCTTTGTGCGCTGTAGAGATACCTTCTGTACTCCTTTGTGCGCTGTAGAGATACCTTCTGTACTCCTTTGTACGCTGTAGAGATACCTCGTGTACTCCTTTGTACGTTCTAGAGATATTTCCTGTACTCCTTTGTGCGCTGAAGAGATACCTTCTGTACTTCTTTGTGCGCTGTAGAGATACCTTCTGTACTCCTTTGTGCGCTGTAGAGATACCTTCTGTACTCCTTTGTGCGCTGTAGAGATACCTTCTGAACTCCTTTGTGCGCTGTAGAGATACCTTCTGTACTCCTTTGTACGTTCTAGAGATATTTCCTGTACTCCTTGGTGCGCTGTAGAGATACCTTCTGTACTCTTTTGTACGCTGTAGAGATACCTCGTGTACTTGTTTGTACGTTCTAGAGATATTTCCTGTACTCCTTTGTGCGCTGTAGAGATACCTTCTGTACTCCTTTGTGCGCTGTAGAGATACCTTCTGTACTCCTTTGTGCGCTGTAGAAATACCTTCTGTACTCCTTTGTGCGCTGTAGAGATACCTTCTGTACTCCTTTGTACGCTGTAGAGATACCTCGTGTACTCCTTCGTACGTTCTAGAGATATTTCCTGTACTCCTTTGTGCGCTGTAGAGATACCTTCTGTACTTATTTGTGCGCTGTAGAGATACCTTCTGTACTCCTTTGTGCGCTGTAGAGATACCTTCTGTACTCCTTTGTACGCTGTAGAGATACCTTCTGTACTCATTTGTGCGCTGTAGAGTTACCTTCTGTACTCCTTTGTACGCTGTAGAGATACCTCGTGTAATCCTTTGTACGTTCTAGAGATATTTCCTGTACTCCTTTGTGCGCTGTAGAGATACCTTCTGTACTCCTTTGTGCGCTGTAGAGATACCTTCTGTACTCCTTCGTGCGCTGTAGAGATACCTTCTGTACTCCTTTGTGCGCGGTAGAGATACCTTCTGTACTCCTTTGTGCGCTGTAGAGATACCTTCTGTACTCCTTTGTGCGCTGTAGAGATACCTTCTGTACTCCTTTGTACGCTGTAGGGATACCTAGTGTACTCCTCTGTACGTTCTAGAGATATTTCCCGTACTCCTTTGTGCGCTGTAGAGATACCTTCTGTACTCCTTTGTGCGCTGTAGAGATACCTTCTGTACTCCTTTGTGCGCTGTAGAGATACCTCCTGTACTCCTTTGTGCGCTGTAGAGATTCCTTCTGTACTCCTTTGTGCGCTGTAGAGATACCTTCTGTTTTCCTTTGTACGCTGTAGAGATACCTCGTGTACTCCTTTGTACGTTCTAGAGATATTTCCTGTACTCCTTTGTGCGCTGTAGAGATACCTTCTGTACTCCTTTGTGCGCTGTAGAGATACCTTCTGTACTTCTTTGTGCGCTGTAGAGATACCTTCTGTACTCGTTTGTGCGCTGTAGAGATACCTTCTGTACTCCTTTGTACGCTGTGAAGATACCTCGTGTGCTCCTTTGTACGTTCTAGAGATATTTCCTGTACTCCTCTGTGCGCTGTAGAGATACCTTCTGTACTCCTTTGTGCGCTGTAGAGATACCTTCTGTACTCCTTTGTGCGCTGTAGAGATACCTTCTGTACTCCTTTGTACGCTGTAGAGATACCTTCTGTACTCCTTTGTGCGCTGTAGAGATACCTTCTGTACTCCTTTGTACACTGTAGAGATACCTCGTGTACTCCTTTGTACGTTCTAGAGATATTTCCTGTACTCCTTTGTGCGGTGTAGAGATACCTTCTGTACTCCTTTGTGCGCTGTAGAGATACCTTCTGTACTCCTTTGTGCGCTGTAGAGATACCTTCTGTACTCTTATTTGCGCTGTAGAGATACCTTCTGTACTCCTTTGTACGCTGTAGAGATACCTTCTGTACTCCTTTGTGCGCTGTAGAGATACCTTCTGAACTCCTATGTGCGCTGTAGAGATACCTTCTGTACTCCTTTGTGCGCTGTAGAGATACCTTCTGTACTCCTTTGTACGTTCTAGAGATATTTCCTGTACTCCTTTGTGCGCTGTAGAGATACCTTCTGTACTCCTTTGTACGCTGTAGAGATACCTCGTGTACTCCTTTGTACGTTCTAGAGATATTTCCTGTACTCCTTTGTGCGCTGTAGAGATACCTTCTGTACTCCTTTGTGCGCTGTAGAGATACCTTCTGTACTCCTTTTTGCGCTGTAGAGATACCTTCTGTACTCCTTTGTACGCTGTAGAGATACCTCGTGTACTCCTTTGTACGTTCTAGAGATATTTCCTGTACTCCTTTGTGCGCTGTAGAGATACCTTCTGTACTCCTTTGTGCGCTGTAGAGATACCTTCTGTACTCCTTTGTGCGCTGTAGAGATACCTTCTGTACTCCTTTGTGCGCTGTAGAGATACCTTCTGTACTCCTTTGTGCGCTGTAGAGATACCTTCTGTACTCCTTTGTACGCTGTAGAGATACGTCGTGTACTCCATTGTACGTTCTAGAGATATTTCCTGTACTCCTTTGTGCGCTGTAGAGACACCTTCTGTACTCCTTTGTGCGCTGTAGAGATACCTTCTGTACTCCTTTGTGCGCTGTAGAGATACTTTCTGTACTCCTTTGTACGCTGTAGAGATACCTCGTGTACTCCTTTGTACGTTCTAGAGATATTTCCTGTACTCCTTTGTGCGCTGTAGAGATACCTTCTGTACTCCTTTGTGCGCTGAAGAGATACCTTCTGTACTCCTTTGTGCGCTGTAGAGATACCTTCCGTACTCCTTTGTGCGCTGTAGAGATACCTTCTGTACTCCATTGTGCGCTGTAGAGATACCTTCTGTACTCCTTTGTGCGCTGTAGAGATTCCTTCTGTACTCCTTTGTGCGCTGTAGAGATACCTTCTGTACTCCTTTGTGCGCTGTAGAGATACCTTCTGTACTCCTTTGTGCGCTGTAGAGATACCTTCTGTACTCCTTTGTGCGCTGTAGAGATACCTCGTGTACTCCTTTGTACGTTCTAGAGATATTTCCTCTACTCCTTTGTGCGCTGTAGAGATACCTTCTGTACTCCTTTGTGCGCTGTAGAGATACCTTCTGTACTCCTTTGTGCGCTGTAGAGATACCTCGTGTACTCCTTTGTACGTTCTAGAGATATTTCCTGTACTCCTTTGTGCGCTGTAGAGATACCTTCTGTACTCCTTGGTGCGCTGTAGAGATACCTTCTGTACTCCTTTGTACGCTGTAGAGATACCTCGTGCACTCCTTTGTATGTTCTAGAGATATTTCCTGTACTCCTTTGTGCGCTGTAGAGATACCTTCTGTACTCCTTTGTGCGCTGTAGAGATACCTTCTGTACTCCTTTGTGCGCTGTAGAGATACCTTCTGTACTTCTTTGTGCGCTGTAGAGATACCTTATGTACTCCTTTGTACGCTGTAGAGATACCTCGTGTACTCCTTTGTACGTTCTAGAGATATTTCCTGTACTCCTTTGTGCGCTGTAGAGATACCTTCTGTACTCCTTTGTGCGCTGTAGAGATACCTTCTGTACTCCTTTGTGCGCTGTAGAGACACCTTCTGTACTCCTTTGTGCGCTGTAGAGATACCTTCTGTACTCCTTTGTGCGCTGTAGAGATACCTTCTTTACTCCTTTGTATGCTGTAGAGATACCTCGTGTACTCCTTTGTACGTTCTAGAGATATTTCCTGTACTCCTTTGTGCGCTGTAGAGATACCTTCTGTACTCCTTTGTGCGCTGTAGAGATACCTTCTGTACTCCTTTGTGCGCTGTAGAGATACCTTCTGTACTCCTTTGTGCGCTGTAGAGATACCTTCTGTACTTTTTGTACGCTGTAGAGATACCTCGTGTACTCCTTTGTACGTTCTAGAGATATTTCCTGTACTCCTTTGTGCGCTGTAGAGATTCCTTCTGTACACCTTTGTGCGCTGTAGAGATACCTTCTGTACTCCTTTGTGCGCTGTAGAGATACCTTCTGTACTCCTTTGTGCGCTGTAGAGATACCTTTTGTACTCCTTTGTGCGCTGTAGAGATACCTTCTGTACTCCTTTGTACGCTGTAGAGATACCTCGTGTACTCCTTTGTACGTTCTAGAGATATTTCCTGTACTCCTTTGTGCGCTGTAGAGATACCTTCTGTACTCCTTTGTGCGCTGTAGAGATATCTTCTGTACTCCTTTGTGCGCTGTAGAGATACCTTCTGTACTCCTTTGTGCGCTGTAGAGATACCTTCTGTACTTTTTTGTACGCTCTAGAGATACCTCGTGTACTCCTTTGTACGTTCTAGAGATATTTCCTGTACTCCTTTGTACTTTCTAGAGATATTTCCTGAACTCCTTTGTGCGCTGTAGAAATACCTTCTGTACTCCTTTGTGCGCTGTAGAGATACCTTCTGTACTCCTTTGTGCGCTGTAGAGATTCCTTCTGTACTCCTTTGAGCGCTGTAGAGATACCTTCTGTACTCCTTTGTGCGCTGTAGAGATACCTTCTGTACTCCTTTGTACGCTGTAGAGATACCTCGTGCACTCCTTTGTACGTTCTAGAGATATTTCCTGTACTCCTTTGTGAGCTGTAGAGATACCTTCTGTACTCCTTTGTGCGCTGTAGAGATACCTTCTGTACTCCTTTGTGCGCTGTAGAGATACCTTCTGTACTCCTTTGTGCGCTGTAGAGATACCTTCTGTACTCCTTTGTACGCTGTAGAGATACCTCGTGTACTCCTTTGTATGTCTAGAGATATTTCCTGTACTCCTTTGTGCGCTGTAGAGATACCTTCTGTACTCCTTTGTGCGCTGTAGAGATACCTTCTGTACTCCTTTGTGCGCTGTAGAGATACCTTCTGTACTCCTTTGTGTGCTGTAGAGATACCTTCTGTACTCCTTTGTGCGCTGTAGAGATACCTTCTGTACTCCTTTGTGCGCTGTAGAGATACCTTCTGTACTCCTTTGTACGTTGTAGAGATACCTCGTGTACTCCTTTTACGTTCTAGAGATATTTCCTGTACTCCTTTGTGCGCTGTAGAGATACCTTCTGTACTCTTTTGTGCGCTGTAGAGATACCTTCTGTTCTCCTTTGTGCGCTGTAGAGATACCTTCTGTACTCCTTTGTACGCAGTAGATATACCTTCTGTACTCCTTTGTGCGCTCTAGAGATACCTTCTGTACTCCTTTGTACGCTGTAGAGATACCTCGTGTACTCCTTTGTACGTTCTAGAGATATTTCCTGTACTCCTTTGTGCGCTGTAGAGATACCTTCTGTACTCCTTTGTGCGCTGTAGAGATACCTTCTGTACTCCTTTCTACGCTGTAGAGATACCTCGTGTACTCCTTTGTACGTTCTATAGATATTTCCTGTACTCCTTTGTGCGCTGTAGAGATACCTTCTGTACTCCTTTGTGCGCTGTAGAGATACCTTCTGTACTCCTTTGTGCGCTGTAGAGATACCTTCTGTACTCCTTTGTGCGCTGTAGAGATACCTTCTGTACTCCTTTGTGCGCTGTAGAGATACCTTCTGTACTCCTTTGTGCGCTGTAGAGATACCTTCTGTACTCCTTTGTGCGCTGTAGAGATACCTTCTGTACTCCTTTCTACGCTGTAGAGATACCTCGTGTACTCCTTTGTACGTTCTAGAGATATTTCCTGTACTCCTTTGTGCACTGTAGAGATACCTTCTGTACTCCTTTGTGCACTGTAGAGATACCTTCTGTACTCCTTTGTGCGCTGTAGAGATACCTTCTGTACTCCTTTGTGCGCTGTAGAGATACCTTCTGTACCCCTTTGTGCGCTGTAGAGATACCTTCTGTACTCCTTTGTGCGCTGTAGAGATATTTCCTGTACTCCTTTGTACGTTTTAGAGATATTTCCTGTACTCCTTAGTGCGCTGTAGAGATACCTTCTGTACTCCTTTGTGCGCTGTAGAGATACCTTCTGTACTCCTTTGTGCGCTGTTGAGATACCTTCTGTACTCCTTTGTGCGCTGTAGAGATACCTTCTGTACTCCTTTGTACGCTGTAGAGATACCTCGTGTACTTCTTTGTACGTTCTAGAGATATTTCCTGTACTCCTTTGTGCGCTGTAGAGATACCTTCTGTACTTCTTTGTGCGCTGTAGAGATACCTTCTGTACTCCTTTGTGCGCTGTAGAGATACCTTCTGTACTCCTTTGTGCGCT
Organism: Morinoia aosen; assembly: GCA_030386875.1. NCBI lineage: Eukaryota > Metazoa > Arthropoda > Malacostraca > Amphipoda > Talitridae > Morinoia > Morinoia aosen. Next base: position 21,929,437 of record JASJYW010000027.1, on the reverse strand, counting down.
GTAGAGATACCTTCTGTACTCCTTTGTACGCTGTAGAGATACCTTCTGTACTCCTTTGTACGCTGTAGAGATACCTCGTGTACTCCTTTGTACGTTCTAGAGATATTTCCTGTACTCCTTTGTGCGCTGTAGAGATACCTTCTGTACTCCTTTGTGCGCTGTAGAGATACCTTCTGTACTCCTTTGTGCGCTGTAGAGATACTTTCTGTACTCCTTTGTACGCTGTAGAGATACCTCGTGTACTCCTTTGTACGTTCTAGAGATATTTCCTGTACTCCTTTGTGCGCTGTAGAGATACCTTCTGTACTCCTTTGTGCGCTGTAGAGATACCTTCTGTACTCCTTTGTGCGCTGTAGAGATACCTTCTGTACTCCTTTGTGCGCTGTAGAGATACCTTCTGTACTAATTTGTACGCTATAGAGATACATCGTGTACTCCTTTGTACGTTCTTGAGATATTTCCTGTACTCCTTTGTGCGCTGTAGAGATACCTTCTGTACTCCTTTGTGCGCTGTAGAGATACCTTCTGTACTCCTTTGTGCGCTGTAGAGATACCTTCCGTACTCCTTTGTGCGCTGTAGAGATACCTTCTGTACTCCATTGTGCGCTGTAGAGATACCTTCTGTACTTCTTTGTGCGCTGTAGAGATTCCTTCTGTACTCCTTTGTGCGCTGTAGAGATACCTTCTGTACTCCTTTGTGCGCTGTAGAGATACCTTCTGTACTCCTTTGTGCGCTGTAGAGATACCTTCTGTACTCCTTTGTGCGCTGTAGAGATACCTCGTGTACTCCTTTGTACGTTCTAGAGATATTTCCTGTACTCCTTTGTGCGCTGTAGAGATACCTTCTGTACTCCTTTGTGCGCTGTAGAGATACCTTTTGTACTCCTTTGTGCGCTGTAGAGATACCTCGTGTACTCCTTTGTACGTTCTATAGATATTTCCTGTACTCCTTTGTGCGCTGTAGAGATACCTTCTGTACTCCTTGGTGCGCTGTAGAGATACCTTCTGTACTCCTTTGTACGCTGTAGAGATACCTTGTGCACTCCTTTGTACGTTCTAGAGATATTTCCTGTACTCCTTTGTGCGCTGTAGAGATACCTTCTGTACTCCTTTGTGCGCTGTAGAGATACCTTCTGTACTCCTTTGTGCGCTGTAGAGATACCTTCTGTACTCCTTTGTGCGCTGTAGAGATACCTTCTGTACTCCTTTGTACGCTGTAGAGATACCTCGTGTACTCCTTTGTACGTTCTAGAGATATTTCCTGTACTCCTTTGTGCGCTGTAGAGATACCTTCTGTACTCCTTTGTGCGCTGTAGAGATACCTTCTGTACTCCTTTGTGCGCTGTAGAGATACCTTCTGTACTCCTTTGTGCGCTGTAGAGATACCTTCTGTACTCCTTTGTGCGCTGTAGAAATACCTTCTGTACTCCTTTGTACGCTGTAGAGATACCTCGTGTACCCCTTTGTACGTTCTAGAGATATTTCCTGTACTCCTTTGTGCGCTGTAGAGATACCTTCTGTACTCCTTTGTGCGCTTTAGAGATACCTTCTGTACTCCTTTGTGCGCTGTAGAGATACCTTCTGTACTCCTTTGTGTGCTGTAGAGATACCTTCTTTACTCCTTTGTACGCTGTAGAGATACCTCGTGTACTCCTTTGTACGTTCTAGAGATATTTCCTGTACTCCTTTGTGCGCTGTAGAGATTCCTTCTGTACTCCTTTGTGCGCTGTAGAGATACCTTCTGTACTCCTTTGTGCGCTGTTGAGATACCTTCTGTACTCCTTTGTGCGCTGTAGAGATACCTTTTGTACTCCTTTGTGCGCTGTAGAGATACCTTCTGTACTCCTTTGTACGCTGTCGAGATACCTCGTGTACTCCTTTGTACGTTCTAGAGATATTTCCTGTACTCCTTTGTGCGCTGTAGAGATACCTTCTGTACTCCTTTGTGCGCTGTAGAGATACCTTCTGTACTCCTTTGTGCGCTGTAGAGATACCTTCTGTACTCCTTTGTGCGCTGTATAGATACCTTCTGTACTTTTTTGTACGCTGTAGAGATACCTCGTGTACCCTTTTGTACGTTCTAGAGATATTTCCTGTACTCCTTTTTACTTTCTAGAGATATTTCCTGTACTCCTTTGTGCGCTGTAGAAATACCTTCTGTACTCCTTTGTGCGCTGTAGAGATACCTTCTGTACTCCTTTGTGCGCTGTAGAGATACCTTCTGTACTCCTTTGAGCGCTGTAGAGATACCTTCTGTACTCCTTTGTGCGCTGTAGAGATACCTTCTGTACTCCTTTGTACGCTGTAGAGATACCTCGTGCACTCCTTTGTACGTTCTAGAGATATTTCCTGTACTCCTTTGTGCGCTGTAGAGATACCTTCTGTACTCCTTTGTGCGCTGTAGAGATACCTTCTGTACTCCTTTGTGCGCTGTAGAGATACCTTCTGTACTCCTTTGTGCGCTGTAGAGATACCTTCTGTACTCCTTTGTACGCTGTAGAGATACCTCGTGTACTCCTTTGTACGTTCTAGAGATATTTCCTGTACTCCTTTGTGCGCTGTAGAGATACCTTCTGTACTCCTTTGTGCGCTGTAGAGATACATTCTGTACTCCTTTGTGCGCTGTAGAGATACCTTCTGTACTCCTTTGTGTGCTGTAGAGATACCTTCTGTACTCCTTTGTGCGCTGTAGAGATACCTTCTGTACTCCTTTGTGCGCTGTAGAGATACCTTCTGTACTCCTTTGTACGTTGTAGAGATACCTCGTGTACTCCTTTGTACGTTCTAGAGATATTTCCTGTACTCCTTTGTGCGCTGTAGAGATACCTTCTGTACTCCTTTGTGCGCTGTAGAGATACCTTCTGTTCTCCCTTTGTGCGCTGTAGAGATACCTTCTGTACTCCTTTGTACGCTGTAGAGATACCTTCTGTACTCCTTTGTGCGTTGTAGAGATACCTTCTGTACTCCTTTGTACGTTGTAGAGATACCTCGTGTACTCCTTTGTACGTTCTAGAGATATTTCCTGTACTCCTTTGTGCGCTGTAGAGATACCTTCTGTACTCCTTTGTGCGCTGTAGAGATACCTTCTGTACTCCTTTCTACGCTGTAGAGATACCTCGTGTACTCCTTTGTACGTTCTAGAGATATTTCCTGTACTCCTTTGTGCGCTGTAGAGATACCTTCTGTACTCCTTTGTGCGCTGTAGAGATACCTTCTGTACTCCTTTGTGCGCTGTAGAGATACCTTCTGTACTCCTTTGTGCGCTGTAGAGATACCTTCTGTACTCCTTTGTGCGCTGTAGAGATACATTCTGTACTCCTTTGTGCGCTGTAGAGATATCTTCTGAACTCCTTTGTGCGCTGTAGAGATACCTTCTGTACCTCTTTGTGCGCGGTAAAGATACCTTCTGTACTCCTTTGTGCGCTGTAGAGATACCTTCTGTACTTCTTTGTGCGCTGTAGAGATACCTTCTGTACTCCTTTGTGCGCTGTAGAGATACCTTCTGTACTCCTTTGTGCGCTGTAGAGATACCTTCTGTACTCCTTTGTACGCTGTAGAGATACCTCGTGTACTCCTTTGTACGTTCTAGAGATATTTCCTGTACACCTTTGTGCGCTTGTAGAGATACCTTCTGTACTCCTTTGTGCGCTGTAGAGATACCTTCTATACTCCTTTGTGCGCTGTAGAGATACCTTCTGTACTCCTTTGTGCGCTGTAGAGATACCTTCTGTACTCCTTTGTACGCTGTAGAGATACCTCGTGTACTCCTCTGTACGTTCTAGAGATATTTCCCGTACTCCTTTGTGCGCTTGTAGAGATACCTTCTGTACTCCTTTGTGCGCTGTAGAGATACCTTCTGTACTCCTTTGTGCGCTGTAGAGATACCTCCTGTACTCCTTTGTGCGCTGTAGAGATACCTTCTGTACTCTTTTGTGCGCTGTAGAGATACCTTCTGTACTCCTTTGTACGCTGTAGAGATACCTCGTGTACTCCTTTGTACGTTCTAGAGATATTTCCTGTACTCCTTTGTACGCTGTAGAGATACCTTCTGTACTCCTTTGTGCGCTGTAGAGATACCTTCTGTACTTCTTTGTGCGCTGTAGAGATACCTTCTGTACTCGTTTGTGCGCTGTAGAGATACCTTCTGTACTCCTTTGTACGCTGTAGAGATACCTCGTGTACTCCTTTGTAGGTTCTAGAGATATTTCCTGTACTCCTCTGTGCGCTGTAGAGATACCTTCTGTACTCCTTTGTGCACTGTAGAGGTACCTTCTGTACTCCTTTGTGCGCTGTAGAGATACCTTCTGTACTCCTTTGTGGGCTGTAGAGATACCTTCTGTACTCCTTTGTGCGCTGTAGAGATACCTTCTGTACTCCTTTGTGCGCTGTAGAGATACCTTCTGTACTCCTTTGTGCGCTGTAGAGATATTTCCTGTACTCCTTTGTACGTTTTAGAGATATTTCCTGTACTCCTTAGTGCGCTGTAGAGATACCTTCTGTACTCCTTTGTGGCTGTAGAGATACCTTCTGTACTCCTTTGTGCGCTGTAGAGATACCTTCTGTACTCCTTTGTGCGCTGTAGAGATACCTTCTGTACTCCTTTGTACGCTGTAGAGATACCTCGTGTACTCCTTTGTACGTTCTAGAGATATTTCCTGTACTCCTTTGTGCGCTGTAGAGATACCTTCTGTACTTCTTTGTGCGCTGTAGAGATACCTTCTGTACTCCTTTGTGCGCTGTAGAGATACCTTCTGTACTCCTTTGTGCGCTGTAGGGATACCTTCTGTACTCCTTTGTACGCTGTAGAGATACCTTCTGTACTCCTTTGTACGCTGTAGAGATACCTCGTGTACTCCTATGTACGTTCTAGAGATATTTCCTGTACTCCTTGTGCGCTGTAGAGATTCCTTCTGTACTCCTCTGTGCGCTGTAGAGATACCTTCTGTACTCCTTTGTGCGCTGTAGAGATACTTTCTGTACTCCTTTGTACGCTGAAGTGATACCTCGTGTGCTCCTTTGTACGTTCTAGAGATATTTCCTGTACTCCTTTGTGCGCTGTAGAGATACCTTCTGTACTCCTTTGTGCGCTGTAGAGATACCTTCTGTACTCCTTTGTGCGCTGTAGAGATACCTTCCGTACTCCTTTGTGCGCTGTAGAGATACCTTCTGTACTCCATTGTGCGCTGTAGAGATACCTTCTGTACTCCTTTGTGCGCTGTAGAGATTCCTTCTGTACTCCTTTGTGCGCTGTAGAGATACCTTCTGTACTCCTTTGTGTGCTGTAGAGATACCTTCTGTACTCCTTTGTGCGCTGTAGAGATACCTTCTGTACTCCTTTGTGCGCTGTAGAGATACCTCGTGTACTCCTTTGTACGTTCTAGAGATATTTCCTGTACTCCTTTGTGCGCTGTAGAGATACCTTCTGTACTCCTTTGTGCGCTGTAGAGATACCTTCTGTACTCCTTTGTGCGCTGTAGAGATACCTCGTGTACTCCTTTGTACGTTCTAGAGATATTTCCTGTACTCCTTTGTGCGCTGTAGAGATACCTTCTGTACTCCTTGGTGCGCTGTAGAGATACCTTCTGTACTCCTTTGTACGCTGTAGAGATACCTCGTGCACTCCTTTGTACGTTCTAGAGATATTTCCTGTACTCCTTTGTGCGCTGTAGAGATACCTTCTGTACTCCTTTGTGCGCTGTAGAGATACCCTCTGTACTCCTTTGTGCGCTGTAGAGATACCTTCTGTACTCCTTTGTGCGCTGTAGAGATACCTTCTGTACTCCTTGGTACGCTGTTGAGATACCTCGTGTACTCCTTTGTACGTTCTAGAGATATTTCCTGTACTCCTTTTTGCGCTGTAGAGATACCTTCTGTACTCCTTTGTGCGCTGTAGAGATATTTCCTGTACTCCTTTGTACGTTCTAGAGATATTTCCTGTACTCCTTTGTGCGCTGTAGAGATACCTTCTGTACTCCTTTGTGCGCTGTAGAGATACCTTCTGTACTCCTTTGTACGCTGTAGAGATACCTTCTGTTCTCCTTTGTGCGCTGTAGAGATACCTTCTGTACTCCTTTGTGCGCTGTATAGATACCTTCTGTACTCCTATGTGCGCTGTAGAGATACCTTCTGTACTCCTTTGTACGCTGTAGAGATACCTCGTGTACTCCTTTGTACGTTCTAGAGATATTTCCTGTACTCCTTTGTGCGCTGTAGAGATACCTTCTGTTCTCCTTTGTGCGCTGTAGAGATACCTTCTGAACTCCTTTGTGCGCTGTAGAGATACCTTCTGTACTCCTTTGTACGTTCTAGAGATATTTCCTGTACTCCTTTGTGCGCTGTAGAGATACCTTCTGTACTCCTTTGTGCACTGTAGAGATACCTTCTGTACTCCTTTGTGCGCTGTAGAGATACCTTCTGTACTCCTTTGTGCGCTGTAGAGATACCTTCTGTACCCCTTTGTGCGCTGTAGAGATACCTTCTGTACTCCTTTGTGCGCTGTAGAGAAACCTTCTGTACTCCTTTGTGCGCTGTAGAGATACCTTCTGTACTCCTTTGTACGCTGTAGAGATACCTCGTGTACTCCTTTGTACGTTCTAGAGATATTTCCTGTACTCCTTTGTGCGCGGTAGAGATTCCTTCTGTACTCCTTTGTGCGCTGTAGAGATACCTTCTGTACTCCTTTGTGCGCTGTAGAGATACCTTCTGTACTCCTTTGTGCGCTGTAGAGATACCTTTTGTACTCCTTTGTGCGCTGTAGAGATACCTTCTGTACTCCTTTGTACGCTGTCGAGATACCTCGTGTACTCCTTTGTACGTTCTAGAGATATTTCCTGTACTCCTTTGTGCGCTGTAGAGATACCTTCTGTACTCCTTTGTGCGCTCTAGAGATACCTTCTGTACTCCTTTGTGCGCTGTAGAGATACCTTCTGTACTCCTTTGTGCGCTGTATAGATACCTTCTGTACTTTTTGTACGCTGTAGAGATACCTCGTGTACCCTTTTGTACGTTCTAGAGATATTTCCTGTACTCCTTTGTACTTTCTAGAGATATTTCCTGTACTCCTTTGTGCGCTGTAGAAATACCTTCTGTACTCCTTTGTGCGCTGTAGAGATACCTTCTGTACTCCTTTGTGCGCTGTAGAGATACCTTCTGTACTCCTTTGTGCGCTGTATAGATACCTTCTGTACTTTTTTGTACGCTGTAGAGATACCTCGTGTACTCCTTTGTACGTTCTAGAGATATTTCCTGTACTCCTTTGTGCGCTGTAGAGATTCCATCTGTACTCCTTTGTGCGCTGTAGAGATACCTTCTGTACTCCTTTGTGCGCTGTAGATATACCTTCTGTACTCCTTTGTACGCTGTAGAGATACCTCGTGTACTCCTTCGTACGTTCTAGAGATATTTCCTGTACTCCTTTGTGCGCTGTAGAGATACCTTCTGTACTCCTTTGTGCGCAGTAGAGATACCTTCTGTACTCCTTTGTGCGCTGTAGAGATACCTTCTGTACTCCTTTGTGCGCTGTAGAGATACCTTCTGTACTCCTTTGTGCGCTGTAGAGATACCTTCTGTACTCCTTTGTGCGCTGTAGAGATACCTTCTGTACTCCTTTGTGCGCTGTAGAGATATTTCCTGTACTCCTTTGTACGTTCTAGAGATATTTCCTGTACTCCTTTGTGCGCTGTAGAGATACCTTCTGTACTCCTTTGTGCGCTGTAGAGATACCTTCTGTACTCCTTTGTACGCTGTAGAGATACCTTCTGTACTCCTTTGTGCGCTGTAGAGATACCTTCTGTACTCCTTTGTGCGCTGTAGAGATACCTTCTGTACTCCTTTGTGCGCTGTAGAGATACCTCTGTACTCCTTTGTACGCTGTAGAGATACCTCGTGTACTCCTTTGTACGTTCTAGAGATATTTCCTGTA